>OY787668.1:35000-635000 GCA_963678985.1 Spisula subtruncata
ATACCCTAACCCTAACCCTAACCCTAACCCTAACCCTAACCCTAACCCTAACCCTAACCCTAACCCTAACCCTAACCCTAACCCATTGCATTAGAGGGAGTAAACTCGGCGTTAACTCCGAGTAAACTCCGAGTTAACTCCGAATGGTGCACATTGCATCAGTCGGAGTAAACTCCGAGTTAACTAGGAGTAAACTCAGAGTTAACTCCGAATGATACAATCCCGAAATAATGGTTTCAAAATGGATTACATCAGGAATGAGGTGTCGAGAGTGATTAATATGAGTTGGAAAAACTTGTTTCACAATCGACCTTAAATAAATTAGTATAAACAACAACAGTCACGGACAGACGGACAATCAACGGACAGACGGACAACCAAATAATTTTCAAAACGCTTAAAGTAACAGACAGTTTTAATAAAAAATTCTTGCCAACATGAGAATATTAATAAACTACAACAATAGCGACGGTCAGACGGACGAACAAAGCACAGACGGACAGCCAAATAAAAAGTAGCATATAAAGAAAATAATTTTATTTACATTAAATAAATAATAGATTCTTCATGATCAAAAGCAACGGCAAAATAAACATCATAATATTTCATAACAATGGAAACAGACAGACGGACAATCAAAAAACAGACGGAAACCAAATAAAAAATAGTAAATTATGAAAATAATCCCATTTAATAAATACGTTCTTACGAACAAAAATCTAATTCATTGCATTAAAATAAATAATATATAAAACAACTTACATCAATTTCCTAATCCAAATTAAATAAAACACTATACACTAAACACAATTCCTATAGCATAATCCACACATTCACAAAGTCAATAATGTCCTCGTATAATAATGTTCTCAAAATTCACAACCTTTCCATACCACACTCAATTCGAAAGTGAAATACTTTCTATTGATAAAAAGTCAAATGACAAAATTGACCAATCAAAATACATTGTACCATATAGTGGACCATCTCGGACCATCTCGGACCATCTCGCCAAAGTGCCTATACCCTAACCCTAACCCTAACCCTAACCCTAACCCTAACCCTAACCCTAACCCTAACCCTAACCCTAACCCTAACCCTAACCCTAACCCTAACCCTAACCCCTAACCCTAACCCCTAACCCTAACCCCCTAACCCTAACCCTAACCCTAACCCTAAATCAATGTATATCACTTATTGTGAGACTATACACTTCAAGGTGTATGACTAATTGTGAGACTATAAACATCAATGTGTATGACTTATTGTGAAACTAAGACTTTAGTGTTCAAAAACCCGTTCGTTCTATACAACAAGTAGTAAATAAATGCATACAGTGATGTTAAAAAATCACATGATTATATTGACCAATCAAAATACATTGTACCATATAGTGGACCATCTCGGACCATCTCGGACCATCTCGCCAAAGTGCCTATACCCTAACCCTAACCCTAACCCTAACCCTAACCCTAACCCTAACCCCTAACCCTAACCCTAACCCTAACCCTAACCCTAACCCCTAACCCTAACCCTAACCCCCTAACCCTAACCCTAACCCTAACTCTCTTTTATCGAGTTTACTCTCTTCTTTGGAGTTTACTCTCTTTTGGGGGTTAACTCTCTTTTTTGGAGTTTACTCTCTTTTGGGGGTTAACTCTCTTTTATGGAGTTTACTCTCTTCCGTGGAGTTTACTCTATTTAAGGGAGTAAACTCGGAGTTTACTCGGAGTTTATGTATGACTTATTGTGAGACTATACAAATCATTGTGTATGACTTATTGTGAGACTATACAAATCATTGTGTATGACTTATTGTGAGATTATACAAATCATTGTGTATGACTTATTGTGAGATTATACAAATCATTGTGTATGACTTATTGTGAGATTATACAAATCAATGTATATCACTTATTGTGAGACTATACACTTCAAGGTGTATGACTAATTGTGAGACTATAAACATCAATGTGTATGACTTATTGTGAAACTAAGACTTTAGTGTTCAAAAACACGTTCGTTCTATACAACAAGTAGTAAATAAATGCATACAGTGATGTTAAAAAATCACATGATTATATTGACCAATCAAAATACATTGTACCATATAGTGGACCATCTCGGACCATCTCGGACCATCTCGCCAAAGTGCCTATACCCTAACCCTAACCCTAACCCTAACCCTAACCCTAACCCTAACCCTAACCCTAACCCTAACCCTAACCCTAACCCTGGAGTTTACTCTCTTTTGGGGGTTAACTCTCTTTTATGGAGTTTACTCTCTTCCGTGGAGTTTACTCTATTTAAGGGAGTAAACTCGGAGTTTACTCGGAGTTTATGTATGACTTATTGTGAGACTATACAAATCATTGTGTATGACTTATTGTGAGACTATACAAATCATTGTGTATGACTTATTGTGAGATTATACAAATCATTGTGTATGACTTATTGTGAGATTATACAAATCATTGTGTATGACTTATTGTGAGATTATACAAATCAATGTATATCACTTATTGTGAGACTATACACTTCAAGGTGTATGACTAATTGTGAGACTATAAACATCAATGTGTATGACTTATTGTGAAACTAAGACTTTAGTGTTCAAAAACACGTTCGTTCTATACAACAAGTAGTAAATAAATGCATACAGTGATGTTAAAAAATCACATGATTATATTGACCAATCAAAATACATTGTACCATATAGTGGACCATCTCGGACCATCTCGGACCATCTCGCCAAAGTGCCTATACCCTAACCCTAACCCTAACCCTAACCCTAACCCTAACCCTAACCCTAACCCTAACCCCTAACCCTAACCCTAACCCTAACCCTAACCCGTTAAAATCATTGTGTATGACTTATTGTGAGATTATACAAATCAATGTATATCACTTATTGTGAGACTATACACTTCAATGTGTATGACTAATTGTGAGACTACAAACTTCAATGTGTATGACTTATTGTGATACTAAGACTTTAGTGTTCAAAAACACGTCCGGTCTATACAACAAATAGTATAATAATGTTCTCAAAATTCACAACCTTTCCATACCACACTCAATTCGAAAGTGAAATACTTTCTATTGATAAAAAGTCAAATGACAAAATTGACCAATCAAAATACATTGTACCATATAGTGGACCATCTCGGACCATCTCGGACCATCTCGCCAAAGTGCCTATACCCTAACCCTAACCCTAACCCTAACCCTAACCCTAACCCTAACCCTAACCCTAACCCTAACCCTAACCCATTGCATTAGAGGGAGTAAACTCGGCGTTAACTCCGAGTAAACTCCGAGTTAACTCCGAATGGTGCACATTGCATCAGTCGGAGTAAACTCCGAGTTAACTAGGAGTAAACTCAGAGTTAACTCCGAATGATACAATCCCGAAATAATGGTTTCAAAATGGATTACATCAGGAATGAGGTGTCGAGAGTGATTAATATGAGTTGGAAAAACTTGTTTCACAATCGACCTTAAATAAATTAGTATAAACAACAACAGTCACGGACAGACGGACAATCAACGGACAGACGGACAACCAAATAATTTTCAAAACGCTTAAAGTAACAGACAGTTTTAATAAAAAATTCTTGCCAACATGAGAATATTAATAAACTACAACAATAGCGACGGTCAGACGGACGAACAAAGCACAGACGGACAGCCAAATAAAAAGTAGCATATAAAGAAAATAATTTTATTTACATTAAATAAATAATAGATTCTTCATGATCAAAAGCAACGGCAAAATAAACATCATAATATTTCATAACAATGGAAACAGACAGACGGACAATCAAAAAACAGACGGAAACCAAATAAAAAATAGTAAATTATGAAAATAATCCCATTTAATAAATACGTTCTTACGAACAAAAATCTAATTCATTGCATTAAAATAAATAATATATAAAACAACTTACATCAATTTCCTAATCCAAATTAAATAAAACACTATACACTAAACACAATTCCTATAGCATAATCCACACATTCACAAAGTCAATAATGTCCTCGTATAATAATGTTCTCAAAATTCACAACCTTTCCATACCACACTCAATTCGAAAGTGAAATACTTTCTATTGATAAAAAGTCAAATGACAAAATTGACCAATCAAAATACATTGTACCATATAGTGGACCATCTCGGACCATCTCGGACCATCTCGCCAAAGTGCCTATACCCTAACCCTAACCCTAAACCCTAACCCTAACCCTAACCCTAACCCTAACCCTAACCCTAACCCCTAACCCCTAACCCTATACCCTAACCCTAACCCTAACCCTAACCCTAACCCTAACCCTAACCCTTAACCTAACCCCTTACTCTTTTTTGGGGGTTAACTCTCTTTTTTGTAGTTTACTCTGTTCTTAAGAGTTTACTCTATTTTTGGGAGTTAACTCTCTTTTTTGGAGTTTACTCTCTTTTGGGGGTTAACTCTCTTTTATGGAGTTTACTCTCTTCCGTGGAGTTTACTCTATTTTAGGGAGTAAACCCGGAGTTTACTCGGAGTTAAGTGATGCAATGTTGATGGAGTTTACTCCGACTTATTGTGAGACTATACAAATCATTGTGTATGATTTATTGTGAGACTATACAAATCATTGTGTATGACTTATTGTGAGAACATACAAATCATTGTGTATGACTTATTGTGAGACTATACAAATCATTGTGTATGACTTATTGTGAGACTATACAAATCATTATGTATGACTTATTGTGAGACTATACAAATCATTATGTATGACTTATTGTGAGACTATACAAAACATTGTGTATGACTTATTGTGAGATTATTCAAATCATTGTGTATGACTCATTGTGAGATTATATGACTTAATGTGAGATTATACAAATCATTGTGTATAACTTATTGTGAGACTATACAAATCATTGTGTATGACTTATTGTGAGACTATACAAATCATTGTGTATGACTTATTGTGAGATTATACAAATCAATGTATATCACTTATTGTGAGACTATACACTTCAATGTGTATGAATAATTGTGAGACTATAAACATCAATGTGTATGACTTTTTGTGATACTAAGACTTTAGTGTTCAATAACACGTCCGTTCTATACAACAAATAGTAAATAAATGCGTACAGTGATGTTAAACAATCACATGATTATATTGACCAATCACAATCAAGAATCTCATTGAAAAGTCACATGATCAAATCGACCAATCACAATCAAGAATCTCATCAAATATCTTATTTAGCCCCTACCCTAACCCTAATGACAAATTGACCAATCAAAATACATTGTACCATATAGTGGACCATCTCAAACCATCTCGGACCATCTCGCCAAAGTGCCTATACCCTAACCCTAACCCTAACCCTAACCCTAACCCTAACCCCTAACCCTAGCCCCCCCAAATCGTACTCGCATGGTCCAACTTGAAAACCTTTGCCAAGCAGCCTTCGACATACAACCAGGAGGAGTGATCTCTGCTCTGTTGTGACATCAATTGCTCATGTATCAGTTAAGCATCAACTGACAGTATTATAAAGTTGCCGTTGTTGTGATGGTGGTTTTCGTAGTAACATCGTGGTAAAATCGGCAACAAATGTGTGTTGTTTATATGTGTGGGTTTTTTTATATGGAAAACATGAATCAAAATGACCAGAAACGTTGTGCATAGTCGTAGGAACATCGTAGAACAAACGTACATCAGCCGTACCGGTAACTTGTGTATTTGTTCTTGATTTTGACGCAGATCCCTTGATACTTTGACTTAGTTTGAGGCAGATCGACACGTGCATTACCGTAGGTTAGTCGTGAACGGGACATTTGTAGCACGACTGCCTTCACGGAATGACAATATATAGTTATATACCAGACCATATTCTGGATTGGTAATGATTGAAAATATGTAGCTATTTGTACAGCACGTATCAAGATTTCTAGGAACACGGATAGATTTAAACGTCAACACGTTTTTTGTGAGTACAAATAGCAGTTGAAATTATAGGTCGCATCCAGGACGCACGCTTTCTGAAACACATATTCGGCAGCATCATGGACATGTCGTATAAAAGTTATCTAATTTGGCGGCACGTATTTGATTGCAGATCGATGAACGTTTGTCGTACGTGACGTCATTTTAACTGTTTCGCTTTTCAAGTTACGTCTTCAACTCTGTATTTAACATATATAAACGATCTTGCAATACCCGACAATGTATATATTTTAGAAACCTTAAATAACGAAGATTATTTTGATATCAAAACACGAAAGTGTTGAAAAATTACATTTTTGCTAGAAAAATAAGGTTGTAGCATAAATTATGCTAGAAATGGACACGGGATGGCTTTAAAGTTAATTTAGATATGTAGCATTTACTGTTATTGGAGAAAATAATGTATTTCAATTCTATAGTTTATGAATAATTAATTCATAATGACTTAATAATTTTGTTTGGTCTTTGACAGTTCCTACATTTCATCATTGTTGAAAAAATGAAACGACGTCGACTGAAAAAAATGTGACGTCATTTAACCTTTTTGATATCAAACATGACGTATTTAAAGCTTTACAGAGGTTAACATGGTCATGTTACACCCGATAATGTATATATTTTTGGAAAGATGAAAGAATGAAAATTATTTTGATATCAAAACATGAAAATGTCAAAAAAATACCATAAGGACCTTTTATGCTTGACGCGGCTCATATTTTAGTGTAAGGTTTGGGTTACGTATGCAAATGTGCTGGGTTAGGTTTCGGTTAGGCATGCTCATGCTCTAATGTTCGGGTTTGGTTAGGCATGCTCATTTTCTAGTGTTAAGGTTGGGTTAGGCGTGCTAATATTTCAGTTTTAGGTTTGGGTTTCGTATGCTCATCTGTTGGGGTTAGGGTTGGGTTAGGTTGCTCATGTTTTAATGTTAGGGTTGGGTTAGGCGTGCTCATATTTTTATGTAAGGGTTGGGTTTGCCGTACTTATAGTCTAGTGTCAGGGTTGGTTTAGGCATGCTTATATTCCAGTGTTGGGGTTGGGTTAGGCGTGTTCATATTTTAGTGTTAGGCTTCGGTTACGTATGCTCCGATGTTGGGTTTAGGGTTGGGTTAGACATTCTCAGATTTTACTGTTAGGGTTGGGTTAGGCATGCTTATATTTTAGTGTTACGTCTGGTTTACGTATGCTCATGCTTTGTGGTTAGGGTTGGACAAGGCGTTCTCATATTTTAGTGTTAGGTTTGGGTTACGTATGCTCATGTTTTGTGGTTAGGTTTGGGTTAGGAGTGCTCATATTTTAGTGTAAGGTTTGGGTTACGTATGCTCATGTCTTGGGGTTAGGGTCGGGTTGGGCAAGCTCATATTTTTGTGTTAGGGTTGGGTTTGGCGTTCTCATATATTTGTGTTTGGGTTGGGTTAGACGTGCTCCTATTTTTGTATTAGGGTTGGGTTAGGCGTGCTCATATTTTAGTGATAGGTTTGGGTTACATATGCTCATGTGTTTGGGTTAGTGGTGGGTTAGCCATGCTCATTTTATAGTGTTAGAGTTGGGTTAGGCGTGCTCATATTTTAGTGTTAGGTTTGAGTTACGTATGCTCATGTGTTGAGTTTAGGGTTGGGTTAGGCATGCTCGTATTTTAGTGTTAGGGTTGGGTTAGGCATGCTCATATTTTAGTGTTAGGGTTGGGTTAGGCATGCTCATATTTTAGTGTTCGGGTTGGGTTAGGCATGCTCATATTTTAGTGTTAGGGTTGGGTTAGGCGTGCTAATATTTTAGTTTTAGGTTTGGGTTACGTATGGTCATGTGTTGGGGTTAGGGTTGGGTTAGGCATACTCATGTTTTAACGTTAGGGTTTGGTTAGGCGTGCTCATATTTTTGTGTAAGAGTTGGGTTTGCCGTGCTCATAATCTGGTGTCAGGGTTGGGTTAGGCATGCTTATATTCTAGTGTTGGGGTTTGGTTAGGCGAGCTCATATTTTAGTGTTAAGCTTTTGTTACGTATGCTCATGTGTTGGGGTTAGGGTTGGTTTAAGCATGCTCTTATTTTAGTGTAAGGGTTGGGTTAGACGTGCTCATATTTTTGTGTAAGGGTTGGGTTAGTCGTGCTCATATTATAATGTTAGTGTTGGATTAGGCTTGCTCATATTCTAGTGTTAGGTTTGGGTTAGGCGTGTTCATATTTTTGTGGTAGTTTTAGGTTACGTATGTTCATGTGTTGGGTTTAGGGTTGGTTTAGGCATACTCATATTTTAGTGTTGGGTTGGGTTAGGCGTGCTAATATTCTAATTTTAGGATAGGTTTAGGCGTGCTCATATTCTAGTGTTGAGGTCGGATAAGGCGTGCTCATATTTTAGTTTTAGGGTTGGGTAAGACGTGCTCATATTTTTGTGTAAGGGTTGGGTTAGGCGTGCTCATATTATAGTGTTAGTATTGCGTTAGGCGTGCTCATTATCTAGTTTTAGGGTTGGGTTAGGCGTGCTCATATTTTTGACGTAGGTTTGGGTTACGTATGCTCATGTGTTGGGTTTAGGGTTGGTTTAGGCATGCTCATATTTTAGTGTTGGGGTTGGGTTAGGCGTGCTCATATTGTAATGTTTTGGTGGGTTTAGGCGTGCTCATATTCTAGTGTTGTGGTTGGATTAGGCATGCTCATATTTTAGTGTTAGAGTTGGGTTAGACGTGCTCATCTTTTTGTGTACGGGTTGGGTTAGGCGTGCTCATATTATAGTGTTAGGTTAGGCGTGTTCATATTCTAGTGTTAGGGTGGGTTTAGGCGTGCACATCTTCTAGTGTTGGGGTTGGATTAGACGTACTCATATTTTAGTGTTAGGTTTGGGTTACGTATGCTCATGTGTTGGGGTTAGGGTTGGGTTAGGCGTGCTCATATTTTAGTGTTAGGTTTGGGTTAGGCGTGCTCATATTTTAGTGTTAAGGTTGGGTAAGACGTGCTCATATTTTTGTGTATGGGTTGGGTTAGGCGTGCTCATATTCTAGTGTTAGGGTTGGTTAAGCCTCGCTCATATTTTAGTGTTATGTTTGAGTTACGTATGCGCATGTGTTGGGGTAAGGGTTGGGTTTGCCGTGCTCATAATCTAGTGTCAGGGTTGAGTTAGGCGTGCTCATATTTTTGAGCTTGTGTTGGGTTTGCCGTGCTCATAATATAGTGTCAGGTTTGGGTTACACATGCTTATATTCTAGTTTTTGGATTGGGTTAGGCGTGCTCATATTTTAGAGTTAGGCTTTGGTTACGTATGCTCATGTGTTGGGGTGAGGGTTGGTTTAGGCATGCTCTTAGTTTATTGTTTGGGTGGGTTAGATGTGGTCATATTTTTGTGTAAGGGTTAAGTTAGGCATGCTCATAGACTAGTGTTAGGGTTGGGTTAGGCATGCTCATATTTTAGTGTTAGGGTTGGATTAGGCGTGCTAATATTTTAGTTTTAGGTTTGGGTTACGTATGGTCATGTGTTGGGGTTAGGGTTGGGTTAGGCATACTCATGTTTTAACGTTAGGGTTTGGTTAGGCGTGCTCATATTTTTGTGTAAGAGTTGGGTTTGCCGTGCTCATAATCTAGTGTCAGGGTTGGGTTAGGCATGCTTATATTCTAGTGTTGGGGTTGGGTTAGGCGAGCTCATATTTAGTGTTAAGCTTTGGTTACGTATGCTCATGTGTTGGGGTTAGGGTTGGTTTAAGCATGCTCTTATTTTAGTGTAAGGGTTGGGTTAGGCGTGCTGATATTTTTGTGTAAGGGTTGGGTTAGTCGTGCTCATATTCTAGTGTTAGGTTTGGGTTAGGCGTGTACATATTTTTGTGGTAGTTTTAGGTTACGTATGCTCATGTGTTGGGTTTAGGGTTGGTTTAGGCATGCTCTTATTTTAGTGTTGGGTTGGGTTAGGCGTACTAATATTCTAATTTTAGGATAGGTTTAGGCGTGCTCATATTCTAGTGTTGAGGTCGGATAAGGCGTGCTCATATTTTAGTGTTAGGGTTGGGTTAGACGTGCTCATATTTTTGTGTAAGGGTTGGGTTAGGCGTGCTCATATTATAGTGTTAGTATTGCGTTAGGCGTGCTCATTATCTTGTGTTAGGGTTGGGTTAGGCGTGCTCATTTTTTTGTCGTAGGGTTGGGTTACGTATGCTCATGTGTTGGGTTTAGGGTTGGTTTAGGCATGCTCATGTTTTAGTGTTGGGGTTGGGTTAGGCGTGCTCATATTCTAATGTTTGGGTGGGTTTTGGCGTGCTCATATTCTAGTGTTGTGGTTGGATTAGGCATGCTCATATTTTAGTGTTAGGGTTGGGTTAGACGTGCTCATATTTTTGTGTAAGGGTTGGGTTAGGCGAGCTCATATTATAGTGTTAGGTTAGGCGTGCTCATATTCTAGTGTTAGGGTGGGTTTAGGCGTGCACATCTTCTAGTGTTGGGGTTGGATTAGACGTACTCATATTTTAGTGTTAGGTTTGGGTTACGTATGCTCATGTGTTGAGTTAAGGGTTGGGTTAGGCGTGCTCATATTTTAGTGTTAGGTTTTGGTTACGTATGCTCATGTGTTGAGTTTAGGGTTGGGTTAGGCGTGCTCATATTTGAGTGTTAGGTTTGGGTTACGTATGGTCATGTGTTGGGTTTAGGGTTGGGTTAGGCACGCTCATATTTTAGTGTTCCGGTTGGGTTAGGCATGCTCATATTTTAGTGTTAGGATTGGGTTAGGCGTGCTAATATTTTAGTGTTCGGGTTGGGTTAGGCATGCTCATATACTAGTGTTACGGTTGGGTTAGGCATGCTCATATTTTAGTGTTAGGGTTGGGTTAGGCGTGCTAATATTTTAGTTTTAGGTTTGGGTTACGTATGGTCATGTGTTGGGGTTAGGGTTGGGTTAGGCATACTCATGTTTTAACGTTAGGGTTTGGTTAGGCGTGGTCATATTTTTGTGTAAGAGTTGGGTTTGCCGTGCTCATAATCTAGTGTCAGGGTTGGGTTAGGCTTGCTTATATTCTAGTGTTGGGGTTGGGTTAGGCGAGTTCATATTTTAGTGTTAAGCTTTTGTTACGTATGCTCATGTGTTGGGGTTAGGGTTGGTTTAAGCATGCTCTTATTTTATTGTAAGGGTTGGGTAAGACGTGCTCATATTTTTGTGTAAGGGTTGGGTTAGTCGTGCTCATATTATAATGTTAGTGTTGGATTAGGCTTGGTCATATTCTAGTGTTAGGTTTGGGTTAGGCGTGTTCATATTTTTGTGGTAGTTTTAGGTTACGTATGCTCATGTGTTGGGTTTAGGGTTGGTTTAGGCATACTCATATTTTAGTGTTGGGTTGGGTTAGGCGTGCTAATATTCTAATTTTAGGATAGGTTTAGGCGTGCTCATATTCTAGTGTTGAGGTCGAATAAGGCGTGCTCATATTTTAGTGTTAGGGTTGGGTTAGACATGCTCATATTTTTGTGTAAGGGTTGGGTTAGGCGTGCTCATATTATAGTGTTAGTATTGCGTTAGGCGTGCTCATTATCTAGTGTTAGGGTTGGGTTAGGCGTGCTCATATTATAGTGTTAGGTTAGGCGTGCTCATATTGTAGTGTTAGGATGGGTTTAGGCGTGCACATCTTCTAGTGTTGGGGTTGGATTAGACGTACTCATATTTTAGTGTTAGGTTTGGGTTACGTATGCTCATGTGTTGAGTTAAGGGTTGGGTTAGGCATGCTCATATTTTAGTGTTTTGGTTGGGTTAGGCATGCTCATATACTAGTGTTAGGGTTGGCTTAGGCATGCTCATATTTTAGTGTTAGGGTTGAGTTAGGCGTGCTAATATTTTAGTTTTAGGTTTGGGTTACGTATGGTCATGTGTTGGGGTTAGGGTTGGGTAAGGCATACTCTTGTTTTAACGTAAGGGTTTGGTTAGGCGTGCTCATATTTTTGTGTAAGAGTTGGGTTTGCCGTGCTCATAATCTAGTGTCAGGGTTGGGTAAGGCATGCTTATATTCTAGTGTTGGGGTTGGGTTAGGCGAGCTAATATTTTAGTGTTAAGCTTTTGTTACGTATGCTCATGTGTTGGGGTTAGGGTTGGTTTAAGCATGCTCTTATTTTAGCGTAAGGGTTGGGTTAGACGTGCTCATATTTTTGTGTAAGGGTTGGGTTAGTCGTGCTCATATTATAATGTTAGTGTTGGATTAGGCTTGCTCATATTCTAGTGTTAGGTTTGGGTTAGGCGTGTTCATATTTTTGTGGTAGTTTTAGGTTACGTATGCTCATATGTTGGGTTTGGGGTTGGTTTAGGCATACTCATATTTTAGTGTTGGGTTGGGTTAGGCGTGCTAATATTCTAATTTTAGGATAGGTTTAGGCGTGCTCATATTCTAGTGTTGAGGTCGGATAAGGCGTGCTCATATTTTAGTGTTAGGGTTGGGTTAGGCGTGCTCATATTATAGTGTTAGTATTGCGTTAGGCGTGCACATTATATAGTGTTAGGGTTGGGTTAGGCGTGCCCATATTTTTGTCGTAGGTTTGGGTTACGTATGCTCATGTGTTGGGTTTAGGGTTGGTTTAGGCATGCTCATATTTTAGTGTTGGGGTTGGGTTAGGCGTGCTCATATTCTAATGTTTTGGTGGGTTTAGGCGTGCTCATATTCTAGTTTTGTGGTTGGATTAGGCATGCTCATATTCTAGTGTTAGGGTTGGGTTAGACGTGCTCATCTTTTTGTGTAAGGGTTGGGTTAGGCGTGCTCATATTATAGTGTTAGGTTAGGCGTGCTCATATTATAGTGTTAGGTTAGGCGTGTTCATATTCTAGTGTTAGGGTGGGTTTAGGCGTGCACATCTTCTAGTGTTGGGGTTGGATTAGACGTACTCATATTTTAGTGTTAGGTTTGGGTTACGTATGCTCATGTGTTGGGGTTAGGGTTGGGTTAGGCGTGCTCATATTTTAGTGTTAGGTTTGGGTTAGGCGTGCTCATATTTTAGTGTTAAGGTTGGGTAAGACGTGCTCATATTTATGTGTATGGGCTGGGTTAGGCGTGCTCATATTCTAGTGTTAGGCTAGGTTTAGGCTCGCTCATATTTTAGTGTTATGTTTGAGTTACGTATGCACATGTGTTGGGGTTAGGGTTGGGTTTGCCGTGCTCATAATCTAGTGTCAGGGTTGGGTTAGGCGTGTTCATATTTTTGAGCTTGTGTTGGGTTTGCCGTGCTCATAATATAGTGTCAGGTTTGGGTTAGACATGCTTATATTCTAGTGTTGGGGTTAAGTTAGGCGTGCTCATATTTTAGAGTTAGGCTTTGGTTACGTATGCTCATGTGTTGGGGTTAGGGTTGGTTTAGGCATGCTCTTAGTTTATTGTTTGGGTTGGGTTAGATGTGGTCATATTTAGTGTAAGGTTTGGGTTAGGCACGCTCATATACTAGTGTTAGGGTTGGGTTAGGCATGCTCATATTTTAGTGTTAGGTTTGGGTTAGGCGTGCTAATATTTTAGTTTTAGGTTTATGTTACGTATGGTCATGTGTTGGGGTTAGGGTTGGGTTAGGCATACTCATGTTTTAACGTTAGGGTTTGGTTAGGCGTGCTCATATTTTTGTGTAAGAGTTGGGTTTGCCGTGCCCATAGTCTAATATCAGGGTTGGGTTAGGCATGCATATATTCTAGTGTTGGGGTTGGGTTAGGCGAGCTCATATTTAGTGTTAAGCTTTGGTTACGTATGCTCATGTGTTGGGGCTATGGTTTGTTTAAGTATGCTCTTTTTTTAGTGTAAGGGTTGGGTTAGACGTGCTCATATTTTTGTGTAAGGGTTGGGTTAGTCGTGCTCATATTCTAGTGTTAGGTTTGGGTTAGGCGTGTTCATATTTTTGTGGTAGTTTTAGGTTACGTATGCTCATGTGTTGGGTTTAGGGTTTGTTTAGGCATGCTCATATTTTAGTGTTGGGTTGGGTTAGGCGTGCTAATATTCTAATTTTAGGATAGGTTTAGGCGTGCTCATATTCTAGTGTTGAGGTCGGATAAGGCAGGCTCATATTTTAGTGTTAGGGTTGGGTTAGACGTGCTCATATTTTTGTGTAAGGGTTGGGTTAGGCGAGCTCATATTATAGTGTTAGTATTGCGTTAGGCGTGCTCATTATCTAGTGTTAGGGTTGGGTTAAGCGTGCTGATATTTTTGTCGTAGGTTTGGGTTACGTATGCTCACGTGTTGGGTTTAGGGTTGGTTTAGGCATGCTCATATTTTAGTGTTGGGGTTCGGTTAGGCATGCTCATATTCTAATGTTTGGGTGGGTTTAGGCGTGCTCATATTCTAGTGTTGTGCTTGGATTAGGCATGCTCATATTTTAGTGTTAGGGTTGGGTTAGACGTGCTCATATTTTTGTGTAAGGGTTGGGTTAGGCGTGCTCATATTATAGTGTTAGTATTGCGTTAGGCGTGCTCATTATCTAGTGTTAGGGTTGGGTTAGGCTTGCTCATATTTTTGTCGTAGGTTTGGGTTACGTATTCTCATGTGTTGGGTTTAGGGTTGGTTTAGGCATGCTCATATTTTAGTGTTGGGGTTGGGTTAGGCGTGCTCATATTCTAATGTTTGGGTGGGTTTAGGCGTGCTCATATTATAGTGTTGTGCTTGGATTAGGCATGCTCATATTTTAGTGTTAGGGTTGGGTTAGACGTGCTCATATTTTTGTGTAAGGGTTGGGTTAGGCGTGCTCATATTATAGTGTTAGGTTAGGCGTGCTCATATTCTAGTGTTAGGGTGGGTTTAGGCGTGCACATCTTCTAGTGTTGGGGTTGGATTAGACGTACTCATATTTTAGAGTTAGGTTTGGGTTACGTATGCTCATGTGTTGGGGTTAGGGTTGGGTTAGGCGTGCTCATATTTTAGTGTTAGGTTTGGGTTAGGCGTGCTCATATTTTAGTGTTATGGTTGGGTACTACGTGCTCATCTTTTTGTGTATGGGTTGGGTTAGGCATGCTCTTTTTCTAGTGTAAGGGTTGGTTTAGGCTCGCTCATATTTTAGTGTTATGTTTGGGTTACGTATGCGCATGTGTTGGGGTTTGGGTTGGGTTTGCCGTGCTCATAATCTAGTGTAAGGGTTGGGTTGGGCGTGCTCATATTTTTGAGCTTGTGTTGGGTTTGCTGTGCTCATAATATAGTGTCAGGTTTGGGTTAGACATGCTTATATTCTAGTGTTGGGGTTGGGTTAGGCGTGCTCATATTTTAGAGTTAGGCTTTGGTTACGTATGCTCATGTGTTGGGGTTAGGGTTGGTTTAGGCATGCTCTTAGTTTATTGTTTGGGTTGGGTTAGATTTGGTCATATTTTTGTGTAAGGGTTGAGTTAGGCATGCTCATATACTAGTGTTAGGGTTGGGTTAGGCATGCTCATAGTTTAGTGTTAGGGTTGGGTTAGGCGTGCTAATATTTTAGTTTTAGGTTTGGGTTACGTATGGTCATGTGTTGGGGTTAGGGTTGGGTTAGGCATACTCATGTTTTAACGTTAGGGTTTGGTTAGGCGTGCTCATATTTTTGTGTAAGAGTTGGGTTTGCGGTGCTCATAATCTAGTGTCAGGGTTGGGTTAGGCATGCTTATATTCTAGTGTTGGGGTTGGGTTAGGCGAGCTCATATTTAGTGTTAAGCTTTGGTTACGTATGCTCATGTGTTGGGGTTAGGGTTGGTTTAAGCATGCTCTTATTTTAGTGTAAGGGTTGGGTTAGACGTGCTCATATTTTTGTGTAAGGGTTGGGTAAGTCGTGCTCATATTCTAGTGTTAGGTTTGTGTTAGGCGTGTTCGTATTTTTGTGGTAGTTTTAGGTTACTTATGCTCATGTGTTGGGTTTAGGGTTGGATTAGGCATGCTCATATTTTAGTGTTGGGTTGGGTTAGGCGTGCTAATATTCTAATTTTAGGATAGGTTTAGGCGTGCTCATATTCTAATGGTGAGGTCGGATAAGGCGTGCTCATATTTTAGTGTTAGGGTTGGGTTAGACGTGCTCATATTTTTGTGTAAGGGTTGGGTTAGGCGTGCTCGTATTATAGTGTTAGTATTGCGTTAGGCGTGCTCATTATCTAGTGTTAGGGTTGGGTTAGGCGTGCTCATATTTTTGTCGTAGGTTTGGGTTACGTATTCTCATGTGTTGGGTTTAGGGTTGGTTTAGGCATGCTCATATTTTAGTGTTGGGGTTGGGTTAGGCGTGCTCATATTCTAATGTTTGGGTGGGTTTAGGCGTGCTCATATTATAGTGTTGTGGTTGGATTAGGCATGCTCATATTTTAGTGTAAGGGTTGGGTTAGACGTGCTCATATTTTTGTGTAAGGGTTGGGTTAGGCGTGCTCATATTAAAGTGTTAGGTTAGGCGTGCTCATATTCTAGTGTTAGGTTGGGTTTAGGCGTGCACATCTTCTAGTGTTGGGGTTGGATTAGACGTACTCATATTTTAGTGTTAGGTTTGGGTTACGTATGCTCATGTGTTGGGGTTAGGGTTGGGTTAGGCGTGCTCATATTTTAGTGTTAGGTTTGGGTTAGGCGTGCTCATATTTTAGTGTTATGGTTGGGTACGACGTGCTCATCTTTTTGTGTATGGGTTGGGTTAGGCATGCTCTTTTTCTAGTGTAAGGGTTGGTTTAGGCTCGCTCATATTTTAGTGTTATGTTTGGGTTACGTATGCGCATGTGTTTGGGTTAGGTTTGGGTTTGCCGTGCTCATAACCTAGTGTCAGGGTTGGGTTAGGCGTGCTCATATTTTTGAGCTTGTGTTGGGTTTGCTGTGCTCATAATATAGTGTTAGGTTTGGGTTAGACATGGTTATATTCTAGTGTTGGGGTTGGGTTAGGCGTGCTCATATTTTAGAGTTAGGCTTTGGTTACGTATGCTCATGTGTTGGGGTAAGGGTTGAATTAGGCATGCTCATAGTTTATTGTTTGGGTTGGGTTAGATGTGGTCATATTTTTGTGTAAGGGTTGGGTTAGGCGTGCTCATATTCAGATGTTAGTTTTGGGTTAGGCGTGATCTTATTTTTGTGTTAGGTTTGGTTTACGTATGCTCATCTGTTAGGGTAGGGTTGGTTTAGTCTTGCTCATATTTTAGTGTTGGGGTTGCGTTAGGCGTAATCAAATTCTAATGTTAGGGTGGGTTTAGGCGTGCTCATATTCTAGTGTTGGGGTTTGATTAGGCGTGCTCATATTTTAGTGTTTGGTTTGGGTTACTTATGCTCATGTGTTGGGGTTAGGGTTGGGTCAGGCATGCCCACATATTAGTGTTAGAGTTGGGTAAGGTATGCTCTTATTTTTGTGTTAGTGTTGGGTTAGGCGTTCTCATATTCTGGTGTCAGGGTTGGCTTAGGCGTACTCATATTCTAGTGTTGTGGTTGGTTTACGTATGCTCATGTGTTGGGGTTAGGGTTGGGTAAGGCATGCTCATATTGTAGTGTTAGGATTGGGTTAGGCGTGCTCATTTTTGTGTTAGGGTGGGGTTTGGCGTGCTCTTATTTTTGAGTTAGTGTTGGGTTAGGCGTTCTCATACTCTGGTGTCAGAGTTGGCTTAGGTGTGCCCATATTCTAGTGTTAGGGTTGGGTTACGTATGCTCATGTATTGGGGTTAAGGTTGGGTTAGGCATGCTCATATTGTAATGTTAGGGTTGGGTTAGGCGTGCTAATTTTTTTTGTTAGGGTGGGGTTAGGCGTGCTCATATTTTAGTGTTAGGTTTGGTTACGTTTGCTCATGTGTTGGGTTTAGGGTTCGGTTAGGCGTGCTCAAATTTTTGTGTTAGGGTTGGGTTAGGCGTGATCATATTCTAGTGTTTGGGTTGGGTTAGGCGTGCTCATGTTTTAGTGTTCGGATTTGGTTAGGCTTTCTCATAATTTAGAGTCAAGTTTGGGTTGCGTTTGCTCTTGAGTTGGGTTTAGGGTTGGGTTAGGCAAGCTCATATTTTAGTGTTCGGGTTGGGTTAGGCGTGCTTATATATTTGTGTTATGGTTGGGTCAGACGTGCTCCTATTTTGTATTAGGGTTGGGTTAGGCGTGCTCATATTTTAGTGTTAAAGTAGGTTTAGGCGTGCTCATATTTTAGTGTTAGGTTTGGGTTACGTATGCTCATGTGTTGAGTTTAAGATTGGGTTAGGCATGCACGTATTTTAGTGTTCGGGTTGGGCTAGGCCTGCTCATATTTTTGTGTAAAGATTGGGTTAGGCGTGCTCATATTCTAGTGTTAGAGTTGGTTTAGGCGTGCTCATATTTTAGTGTTAGGTTTGGGTTATGTATGCTCATGTGTTGAGTTTAGGGTTGGGTTAGGCATGCTCGTATTAAGTGTTCGGGTTGGGCTAGGCCTGCTCATATTTATGTGTTAGCATTGTGTTAGGCGTGCTCATATTCTAGTGTTAGGGTTGGATTTGGCGTGCTCATATTCTAGGGTAAATGTTGGGTTAGACGTGCTCATATTTTAGTGTTAGGTTTATGTTACGATTGCTCATGTGTTGGGTTTAGGGTTGGGTTAGGCGTGCTCATATTTTACTGTTAGGTTTGTGTTAGTCGTGCTCATATTTAAGTGTTAGGTTTGGGTCACGTATGCTCATGTGTTAGGGTTAGATTTGGGTTAGGCATGCTCATATTTCAATGTTCGGGTTGAGTTAGGCATGCTCATATGCTAGTGTTAGGGTTGGGTTAGGCGTGCTGACATATTAGTTTTAGGTTTGGGTTACGTATGGTCATGTGTTGGGTTTAGAGTTGGGTTAGGCATGCTCATGTTTTAACGTTAGGGTTTGATTAGGCGTGCTCGTATTTTTGTTTAAGAGTTGGGTTTGCCGTGCTCATAATCTTGTGTCAGGGTTGGGTTAGGCATGTTTATATTCTAGTGTTGGGGTTAGGTTAGGCGTGCTCATATTTTGGTGTTAACCTTTGGTTACGTATGCTCATGTGTTTGGGTTAGGGTTGGGTTAAGCATGCTCTTATTTTAGTGTAAGGGTTGGGTTAGACGTGCTCATATTTTTTGTGTAAGGGTTGGGTTAGTCGTGCTCATATTATAATGTTAGTGTTGAGTTAGGCTTGCTCATATTTAAGTGTTAGGGTTGGGTTAGGCGTGCTCATATTTTTGTGGTAGGTTTGGGTTACGTATGCTCATGTGTTTGGTTTAGGGTTGGGTAAGGCGTGCTTATGTTCTAGTGTTTGTGTTGGGTTAGGCGTGCTCATATTCTAGTGTGAGGGTTGGGTTAGGCGTGCTCATATTTTTGTCGTAGGTTTGGGTTACGTATGCTCATGTGTTGGGTTTAGGGTTGGTTTAGGCATGCTCATATTTAAGTGTTGGGGTTGGGTTAGGCGTGCTCATATTATAATGTTAGGGTGGGTGTAGGCGTGTTCATATTCTAGTGTTGAGCTTGGATTAGGCATGCTCATATTTTTGTGTGAGGGTTGTGTTAGGCGTGCTCATATTATAGTGTTAGTGTTGGGTTTGGCATGATCATGTTCTAGTGTTAGGGTTGGGTTAGGCGTGCTCATATTTTTGTGGTAGGTTTGGATTACGTATGCTCATGTGTTTGGTTCAGGGTTGGGTAAGGCGTGCTCATATTCTAGTGTTAGTGTTGGGTTAGGCGTGCTCATATTCAAGTGTTAGGTTGGGTTTAGGCGTGCACATATTCTAGTGTTGGGGTTGGATTAGGCGTGCTCATATTTTAGTGTTAGGTTTGGGTTACGTATGCTCATGTGTTGGGGTTAGGGTTGGGTCAGGCATGCTCACATATTAGTGTTAGGGTTGGGTTAGGCATGCTCTTATTTTTGTGTTAGTGTTGGGTTAGGTGTTCTCATATTCTGGTGTCAGTGTTGGCTTATGCGTGCTCATATTCTAGTGTTAGGGTTGGGTTACGTATGCTTATTTGTTAGGGTTAGGGTTGGGTTTGGCACGCTCATATTGTAGTGTTAGGCTAGGCGTGCTCATTTTTTTGTGTTAGGGTGGGGTTTGGCGTGCTCATATTTTAGTGTTAGGTTTGGGTTACGTTTGCTCATGTGTTGGGGTTAGCGTTGGGTTAGGCGTGCTCATATTTTTGTGTTAGGGTTTGGTTAGGCATGCTCATATTCTAGTGTTGGGGTTGGGTCAAGCGTGCTCATATGCAAGTGTTAGTTTTGGATTAGGCGTGCTCCTATTTCGGCGTAATGTTTGGGTTACGTTTGCTCATGTGTTTGGGTAAGGGTTGGGTTAGGCATTGTCATATTCTAGTGTTAGGTTTGGGTTACGTATGCTCATGTGTTGGGGTTAGAGTTGGGTTAGGCATGCACATATTTTAGTGTTAGGGTTTGGTTAGGCGTGCTCTTATTTTTATATTAGAGTTGAGTTAGGCGTGCTCATATTCTAGTGTTAGGGTTGGGTTAGGCGTGCTCATATTTTAGTGTTAGGTTTGGGTTACATGTGCTCATGTGTTGGGGTTACGGTTGGGTTATGCATGCTCATATTGTAGTGTTAGGTTTGGGTTAGGCGTGCTCATTTTTTGTGTTAGGGTGGCGTTAGGTGTGCTCATATTTAAGTGTTGTGTTTGGGTTGCATATACTCATGTGTTGGGGTTAGGGTTGGCTTAGGCATGCTCATATTGTAGTGTTAGGTTTGGGTTAGGCGTGCTCATATTTTTGTTTTAGGGTGGGGTTAGGCGTGCTCATATTTTAGTGTTAGGTTTGGGTTACGTATGCTCATGTGTTGGGGCTAGGGTTGGGTTAGGCATGCTCATATTGTAGTGTAAGGGTTTGGTTAGGCGTGCTCATAGTTTTGTGTTAGGGTTGGTTTAGGCGTGCTCATATTCTAGTGTTTGGGTTGGGTCAGTCGTGCTCATATGCTAGTGTTGGGGTTGGATTAGGCGTGCTCATATTTCAGCGTAATGTTTGGGTTACGTTTGCTCATGTGTTTAAGTAAGGGTTGGGTTAGGCATACTCATATTCTAGTGTTAGGGTTGGGTTACGCGTGCTCATATTTTAGTGTTAGGTTTGGGTTACGTATGCTCATGTGTTGGGATTAGAGTTGGGTTAGGCATGCTCATATTTTAGTGTTAGGGTTTCGTTAGGCGTCCTCGTATTTTTGTATTACAGTTGGGTAAGGCGTGCTCATATTCTAGTGTAATGGATGGGTTTGGCGTGCTCATATTTTAGTGTTAGGTTTGGGTTACGTTTGCTCATGTGTGTTTGCGGAATCACTAGAATGGATCCAGTATACGTGTTTTCTGTAGATCCGTCTCTCGTATTGAACGCATATCTGTTGTCCCAGAATCCTATTGACTTGTATTACTCTATGTTTGGGTATATGGATCATGTATATGTCATGTCCTTGTTTCTTGTATATCGTTCATTGTCTGTTCACGGATACCGGATCTACTAAAAATTACGTTTACTGGATCTATTCTAATGCTTCCCAATGCTGTATATAAATACACGCAGTAAAATATGATCACTATGCTACTGTAATGTTCTATTATGTTATGTTGTTGTAATGTATTGTTTTATACTGGTGTTGGCATACACTTGGAGACTTTTCTAACGCAACACTTTTACAACTCGAATATCTCAGTTATAGGTACAGATATTGATTTGAAATTGCACATGTGGTCATTTGACTACATTCTGAGCAAACTAATGATAAAATCATTCATCCGTGACAATAGGACGCTTGAGCATGGGGTGTAGGTATGGTTTTATTTTAGCACGAGGAAATCGAGAAACGCAATATGATTCAAATTTTATTTTTATTTCATCATTTTTGGTGGGGTCTTACACCAAGAAAACATAAAATTAATTAAAAAACAACAGGGCTCGTACGAATATTCACGAGCGCAACCACGCAATTGGCATATTGCAGGCCGGTCAGTCATTAAGACGTGTGAGTTTATGCATTTTATTAATACTTTATAAAATATAAAGTTAAATTACATATCATTATATGCATCATAACTGTACTAGATATGCATGTAACTAATTAAGAACGTATGTATGATTAATTTAGAAAGTTGAGCCTAGTATGTTTTTTTTCTTTAGGTAGCACATGTCTTTGGCAAACATGTATCATCCATGCCCCCCCCCATTACGCTGTGTGAATTGGAACAGGCCCTTGTGCAAGAGTGGCGAAACATCCCTCAACGTTTCATACTAAACTATGTGGTTTCAATGAGGTATTAGCCACTCGAATTTGTGATACTCAGGGACTTTTCACATTGTTAATACATGTTTGTATTTTACGTTGTACGACATTGCGAATTTGACTTTTGCAGTGATGTTTTTAATTTGTTACGTTTCATATTTTGTTGTTAATCAATTTCTATCAAATTTACAGGAAGTATTAGATACATGTATGTGTTTAATTATTCTTAGTCCAAATTTTAACAAAACCCATTTACTAATAATGGAGCTATATCGATTTGAAGAGGTGTTGCGTTAGAAAAGTCTCCAAGTGTAATGTTATGTTGTGTCTTCTAATATATTTTACATCTGAACTTAACTATGAATCTTGAACATAGTTTGTTTCTTTTATTCCGCATATGTGTTTTCTTGCTAATTGTTAATTTTGTGTAATAATATTGTATAATCGGGTATTGTCAGATTTTATCGATGGGGTTACGTAACTCCCCTGCGTCAAGAAAATCACAAAACGCACGAATTCCACGTGCACCATTTACGCATGATGAATGTTGGTGTACATTTCTTCGAATCCTAAGGTTTGCTAATGGAAATAAAATTAAAAATGAAAAGTTCTAGGCTTCGGAATAAAAATGTCAGGATAGTCCGAACGCGGGTGAAATCAGGCGATTCGGATGCCTATGACGGGGAAGTGAAACGGGAGGTTCACTTAGGCTAAATTTTCATGAACCGGCAATGTTTCTTCTGGAGACACTTTACTAGTACTTTGGCACCGTTTACAATCACCCGTGTCCAGGTCATCAATGTGAAACAACTTTCCGACAGGAAGAGTAACTCTGCATGTACTCTCTATAGGCAAAGTCCGCAACTGATTCATACACTTCTTAACAACTTGTTGGACGTCATGAATATGTAATTTATCAATAATTAATCAATATTTAAAATTTTCACTTAGAAAAACGATTATGAAAAATAGGATTTTACCAGTTTGTGTGTCGTTTCATTTTAGCCGCACTATACACACACGCACTGTTCAATCGCATCGATTGTATGTTATGAAAGCAATGGTACAGTTGCATTTTTCATGATATATAATGTCATTGAGTAAATACAGTGTGGTTGTCAATCATAAACAGTTAGAAGTGACCCCAGTGTTGCGTTTCTAGATGTACTCAGTATATCATACATTAATATGCCATCTCCGCATTCCCTTACTTCTTCTATGAGTCCGTTAATATACACCAAATACATAAGAAGGAATCTTTTACGTCTTTTAAGCGTTCCTTGTGATATTGGGAATTCTGTTGATAGTTTACCATGGATCGGACCTTGCTGCACACGCCAGAATACATGTCACGAAATGCCAGTAATGTTGTGGTATCTAGGCCCATGGAAATCAGTTTGTTAATGGGACCATCTATCTATACGCGATCAAATGCTTGTTTAATGTCTAGATAGGAAGTATTCACCTTAGAAGAAAATTCTTGGGCACAATGAAAGCATACCCGAAACATGAATGAAGTCATTAAACAGTCTAGTCCTTTTTGAAAACCACCCATACCCCTACCTGCTACACGTACCCTTCATCTGTACCTGTACCCTTCACCTCTACCCTATATATAAACGTGTCATGCATGATAACAATTTCATTTATTTTCCAATCACAGTGCTAAAACGTCATGGATTCAATGTTCTTGTTCATAATATATTTGTCACTGGAAGCGTTAATTTTTTACATATGCGAGGTCAGCAACATAATTAGCATTTTAAAGTCAACTTTCGATTTCAACGTCAATGTTATCAACGAATTAAAACCCATAATTCACAACAGTAAAGAAATGACAGACAATAAAAGCTATGCTCACCTCCAAAATAAAACATTTATATTCGATTTCAACCAGATCAAACTGACATCGTCATTTCTCATCATTAAACCTTACAAACTGTACTCAACATAACATGAGCAATCAAAAGTCCGCCATATTTGTTTCGTGACATTTACACAGTTTACAGGGAATAACTCCAATACAATGGCTAGACTGCACTAAATATTTCGCTGAGAGGTAGCAGAATGCTGTTTATGCATCTCAAATGTAGTTACAAAACTTTATCATATAAATACATTTGAATATATTAGTTAATCAATTGGAAAATCCGCGAAAAAAACAGCGCAAGTTTTTGACGTCATTTTTCTAAAAATAGACGTTACTGCGTCTGGCCTGATTTCTGCAGTCCAGGTCACATATGTGTAACGTGAACTAAATATACACATTATTCATAATGATCATTTCTAACGCATGAGTTAGATTGTTGCAATGGTCGACGCATTCTAATTCATTTCTTATTTTGTACAATACAGAAGGGAACTGCGTATGCGCTGATATTCAAGAGTTTGTCGTTGTAGAGAATCATTTGGGATATACATGTATAGTAAAAATTGTTAATGGTGTATCTTGCAGCTGCTCTTTGAACTTTTTCAATTTGGTAGGTGAGGGACCTCTACCAGGTGCCAGATACTTGAGCATTACTGGAGGTGGGGACGGACATATGTGTTATAAGCCTTTTCTTTGACCTTGATGCTGTTGGTCTCAACATTAACGTCATTAAGGAACCTTACTGTTCCTGGAATGCGCCTTGTTGTGGATTTATGGTTACTTAAAGTGTTTCCTTACATCGATCAAGGAGAATCATTTTGAATAGTTTTAGAATTGATGATGTAAGCGAAACATCGAATGATAGTTGTTAGGGTCATCTCTCCGTTTTCCCTTCTTTGTATAAAGTTATACTATGAGGGGTGATCAATATCTTCGAGACCATTCCTTCTAATATCTGAAATACTGGAACTAGAGTAATGCAATTACAAGCTGATGTAGATTAATCAATTATCTCGCGTTTCGTCTAACTTATTTTAGAGTAACGTCGGTTTTCATTGATTACGTCACTTTTTGTAACCAAGGTGAAGCAAGTACCGTAGAGCATATTGTGCGTAACGTTATCTCAGCGAAACGGCAAAAACACAAAACATGTAAAATCCTCGTAATATCTCTAAGTTGATTTGACTAAATTTTGCATGGATTATTTGCGCTCCAAATTTGACATATTCATATTATTCCATTGTTTATGTGATTGTAGGGTCTCTGTCAAACATTAGTCGATACAATTATGATACACACAGTAAAAAATAAGACCGCGGTAGGGACACTTTCCGTTAAATTCTGCGAAATAAGACGCACATACACGTATCTGAACCAAATGTACTGGCGAAAACGAAGACTAGTATTGGCTACAAAACATTAAAGCATTGACTCAAGACCAAAATGGTTCTTGTGATATTGTGTCCTAAACGTGCTAGGTCGTGCTGCATTCTTCTTTGGAATAATTCAATCGTGTAAAGCCAACCGCCCTTTTCCGAGTTTAGTTTATGGGCTTTAAGCCTTACTGCCAATTTGAAAGTGCTAGATGAAAAATCCCCGAATAGTTTGATCACCCCTTGAATCTTTTTTTCATTGAATCATGTACAAATGCCGTTTTCAAAATATGTGTAAAAATGTTCGCATTAATCGAGGAAATAGATTCATTTGCATAGATTAGATGTTCATAAAACACTTTCATTATATCTTCTTGTAGTCTTTTCATACGTGCGGTCTTAGCATTATCGTAAAATGAAAACTATTCACTAAAATAGACCACATGATTTAATAAATATTTCTAATTATTACGGTTGTTTTAATGTTTATGTTGAACAGTTGATTGCTTTTACTTCTCGTGTTAGCAATGAAACATTCCCAGTGTCATATGATCCACACTGGATGCCAGTCTATGACACCATCTGAAAAACATTATATTCTCAAATTATTCCGCAAACCTTGAAGAAAATGGGACTGTTAGCCGCCTTACAGGACAGTCAAATATGACAGTCTGGTAAAACGTAGCCCGGTGCCGCCGGAGTCAAGTGTTGACCCACACTAGGAGGCCAGTCCCGTGGCACCATCTAAAACTAAGAAACAGAACATGCACAATTAATTATTATTCGTCTTTCTAAAATACAAAATGAATGATGTTTTATTATATATTTGGTTCTTTCTGCAATTGAAAGTAAATGGTACTTTCTGTCTTTTAATCTGAAATTAATGCAAACATTACAGTACATCTACAGGAAAGCAGCCTTGTACTGTACTCATCACAATAGACATACATCCAATATTTATTGTAATAGCAAGCAATGTAAACTAGTAACACAACAACACAGCCCGATCCGGATATCAGCCGCCTCAGTCAGTCAAACTAGTAACACAACAATACAGCCCGATCCGGATATCAGCCGCCTCAGTCAGTCAAACTAGTAACACAACAATACAGCCCGATCCGGATATCAGCCGCCTCAGTCAGTCAAACTAGTAACACAACAATACAGCCCGATCCGGATATCAGCCGCCTCAGTCAGTCAAACTAGTAACACAACAATACAGCCCGATCCGGATATCAGCCGCCTCAGTCAGTCAAACTAGTAACACAACAATACAGCCCGATCCGGATATCAGCCGCCTCAGTCAGTCAAACTAATCATGAGTAAGAAAAAACTTTTACATTGTATTTGTTAAGTTCTTTCTAAAATAGAAAGTAAGTTGTATTGTTTTTGTGTTTTATTTCCTCATAAAATTAACGCAACATATGCAGTTTATATATGGAGAAGTAGCCTTGTGTTGGATTCTTCATGGCCATGACAGTAGACACACACACTATCTACAACAAGAATAAACATTATACACCACAAACTAAAAGCTATAATAACACATGTCATCCTGGATATCTTCCGTCTCAGTCGATCAAACTAATCTAGAGTAGGAACATAACAACAATAATAATATTTCATCTTCTGTGTTTCTGATTTCTGCCTTGATGAACATATCAGAAATATACCATCGTCGGATACCCACGGTACATCATAACTCCTCATAACCCTGCGTTCAATGAAATCCCTTTTTACCAGCGAATACTCTTTAATCGGAGGGTAATCGATACGTCATTACAGTGAACTTTGCTATGAAGTATTTGGATAAACATTACAAGGAAAATTTTGCCGAGTGACCAGAAGGCCGAATGAAACCTGTTATTGCATTGGCTGTAGAAAAAAGGTCACTAAGATAAAGGTACCACGATCGTACCATATTATAAGTCATCGTGCGATTCTCAAGTTGACATACAACACATACTTATAACATGTAATCAAAGAGTATCAATATTTTGTCGTGCGATGTATGTATTCTCGTGGTGATTGTCATACACATTTTGTACTGCTATGTATAATTTGATGATAAATACACGGAGCCATCATCGCATAATAGGCGTAAGACAAGTCCATACATTCCGATATAACATACGACGGAAAACCACTCGACATTGTGAAAGGGGTTTAAGGTCATTGCTACCTTTAAGATTTTTCTGTACAATTTTTCTGTACAATGCATATTGAACCTGTTATATTTATGAAGAACAATTTTACTTTTATTCCTCCATAATTGAAGATATACATAATGTATTTACAAACAAATTATATACATAATTAAACACTTTAAACAATTTGCATCATGCAAAAAAATCAACCATATATATCGTCACATCATGTGCAAACATGAATATATCATCACATCATAAACATACATTAACATATCATCACACCATATCCATATATGAACATATCATCACATCGTAAACATATATGAACATATCATCACACCATATCCATATATGAACATATCATCACATCGTATAAATATATGAACATATCATCACATCGTAAACATATATGAATATATCACCACATCATATACATACATGAATACATCATCACGTAGTATAAACATGAACATATCGTCACATCATATGCATACATGAACACATCATCACGTCATATACATACATGATCATGTCACCACATCATATACATACATGAATAAATCACCACATCGTATACATACATGAATATATCATCACATCATATACATACATGAACATATCATCACATCATATACATACATGAATAAATCACCACATCATATACATACATGAACATATCATCACATCGTATACATACATGAACATATCATCACATCATATACATACATGAACATATCATCACATCATATACATACATGAACATATCATCACATCATATACATACATGAACATATCATCACATCATATACATACATGAATAAATCACCACATCATATACATACATGAACATATCATCACATCATATACATACACATACATGAACATATCATCACATCATATACATACACATACATGAACATATCATCACATCATATACATACACATACATGAACATATCATCACATCATATACATATACATACATGAACATATCATCACATCATATACATACATGAATATATCACCACATCGTATACATATATGAACACATCATCACATCATAAACATATATGAATATATCACCACATCGTATACATATATGAACACAACATCACATCATATACATACATGAACACATCATCACATCATAAACATACAGGGTGTTTCATAATATCTGTCCCCATTACAAACTTCTGCCATGAGTAAATGCTGAATCCCATATGATATCCTCATACACCAATAGAAAGCCAACATTTCAAAACCCCATCCAGTATATAACATGACATTAGTTCTATCAATGCAACATAGGAATTAAGATTCCGAGAAAAGGTCACTTTTTCAATAAATATCAAAATGACGTCCATATTGAATTTGTTTCCCAAGTTGATGAATATAGTTTGTAAAGTATTGTGTGATATAGCAAGCTTTTAAAAACAAAAATATTATATCGATATGAATAGTTCAACCATTTATTGTCATCCAAAAACTTTTGAGTGATACAGTTGTTTTGGTTAATTGTTGCTTGGCGAAAAAAGAATCCAACACAAAACATTACCTTTTTACCTTGTTTGTTACTTTCTCGCTTTTATACCAAATAAACAAGTTGCGGGTATCCTTGGTTGTTTTCTTTCAAAATTATCATACATTTCAGCCAATCATTTTGAAAATTCCTAGCCGTTTTGCTCGGCTTGTTTTAAGCTATGCTTAGCCCCTAAAATCTGAAAATTGTACTTTACCGAACAAGTTTTGCTCTTAACAGCACAGACTTTCCCCTACATGAAATTTCGTATACATGTACGGAATCACACAGTAAAGTTTGTATTTTTAAAAAAGTATTTTAAATTTGGAAAATTTTGTTTTTGAACAAAAATAAGCTTAACGTGAAACAACGTTAAGCAGCATACTTCTTTCGTTTATGCAACATATAGAGAAACAAATATAGAAGTTTCATACCAATTTTCATGACAATTCATTGGCTAGATATTGTTTTAATTTAACTAAAAGTGATTTCTGAAATGATGAAAACAGGAGAGGTTAGAAAATCAATCAACGTTTTACATGCGTTTTCTGTAGTCTTTGCGATAATTTGTGATTTAAAAACGTTTATTTTCAAAGAAGTGTACATTTTTAGGTTTGGTTCATTCGCACTTGCTAGTCAATATTCTTAAGAAATAAATGCAAAATAACCTTCCTTTAAAGTATTCAGGATGCAGTTTAATTTTTTTTGCAGTTTAAAAATTGATTCGTTTTTAAATGAGAGCATGGTACTAAGTTTTACAAACGTTGTAACCTATTCGCGAGATTTGGTGGTTAAAAACATTTAGAATAAATCATTTGTAATGTTCAGTCAATTTGTAAGCCTTTGCATATTATTTGATCATGGTACATAGATGCTTTAGTTACGTTTTAGGTACTGCGACTATTAGACTTCCACTCAACTGAAAAGGAAGCAGGAACCCAAATTTCTAATTCATTATATAAAATATGTCTGATCAGTCGCTCAACCCCCCTTTGGAATTTTAAATTAATAAATAAAACAGCAAGTACATGAAAACTGATAGCACGATGAATTATTCAGAGAAACCTAACTGCACATCATTAAAGTCATATCAAATCAAAAAGCGAAAGCATATGTTCTGTATTAGTTTCATACTTGAAACCCGAATCATATTAATGTTAGCACCAGAAGGACAAATCAATAGAAATAAAAATACAAAAAGTATCGAGTCAAAATGCTATGATATATACTCTGTAAAATAAGTTTACCAACACTGAGTATAATTTCTTGATATGAGACTCATTTTGAAAGGAGAATAATAATTAGTTCTTTTCATAATTAATACAAAATGTTGCAAACATGTATACCAAAAATGATTTTAATAATCACGTGCTAACTACTTATAAATTAATGTCAAAGAACTTAAGGTAGCAACACAAAAGTCGCAGAATATACCAGCATCACATGTGATACCAATCTTGATTCGATTCCTGCCCATTAGCGTCTTTGGACACTTGGAATCAGTCGTAAACGTGTTCTTGAGATGTGATTGTCCATTTATTTAATGATGATCGCTCCAGAACATGCAGGTTACTTACGTCATTAAATTGACGTTTTCGTCATCACGACTGTCCAGCATTTGCTTCAATACGAGATACGACCAGTACGCAGCGTCCCTATTAAGGTGCCATTTTCCTTAATTGTGCGCTGGAGCATATCATGTGTACTTTTTCGATGTGATAAAACTGAATTTGTTTAAAGATAAGTCTGTACATTCAATATTAAGAGGTTAATACACGACACAGCCGGGCCGGAAGGCGATAATTGGCCCGGAAAATTAATAATCACCGCAAGGGCTTTAGCCCGAGGGTGATTATTCATGCCGGGCCGATTATCAACTTCCGACCAGGCTCTGAAGTGTATTAAGGACGATTTCGGTAGTAATTTCTGCGCATCTTTCTGCGCAAGTGTTACTCTTCTCGGAGGAGAATTGCGCGAAACTAAACAATTCAATCTGTCAATCATCTATAATTCATGCCATCGGATTAGTATTTAGTCTTCGTGAGGCCCACCTGAAATTGTCCGATGGAGGTTCAAGATATCTTTGCGCTAATTAACGCGTTTTACTTTCCGTTGGGTTAATTACAACAGAACAAGTTGCCGTATTTCGGACAGTCGACTACGGATCGTCTGGAAATATGTCATAGCATTATGCCATCCAATTATTGGACGTTTGGTCAATATAAATCGAGCAGAACATGGAATAACGATCCAAACAGTTACAGTTGTGGCAAGACCAATGAATCCGACGTTAGACATAAGAAATAGTGGCAGAGTAGACAGGCCAGCTTTCGTTTTGGACTGTAAGTGTAAGTAGCCTCTATTCCTATAAGTTCGTGCACACCTACAAGTTCGTGCACTTCAGTAAAACGTTGATTACTCTGCTAAAACTCTCATTTCCGAGTCCAAATTCATTTTAAATCATTGAGAAGACATTCAGCGAGCTGAATAATGCAAACACATATTTAAAAAACATGGTTTGTTACGTTCGTGGCGAGTTTTGTCCGAGCACCGGTTTTAATGTTTACATATTCACCGCTTCCGGTCGCGAAAACCTGAGACCTTTGTTTTTCTTATTTTTTTTCAATGGATGCGATACATTTACGATCGGAAAAGCTGCTGACCTTCTAACAATAGACCAAACTTTATTTTATGCGACTTTTTATTGCAAAAATATTTCACGTGCTCTCCTGATGACGTCATCAATTTATGTGCAAGAGCTTACAGGTCACAATGTTTATTTCACGACTGCAGACTGCATGCAGCATTGACGCTGATTTTGCCATTTTTAGCAGCTTGACATTCAATTTGTGTTTGGATTTTGTTCAAAGATAGATAATTGATGGTGTTGATCATAAAGATGGTTCCAATTAAATTGCTTTAGTGCAGATGTGCCCATTTGAAATTTTAGGTGCACGAACTTACAGGTGTAGTGGCTAAGTGTTGTCAGTTTGTTTGGCAGTAAATTGAATTCACAATTCAAGTGTACTGTACATGTAGATTTAATTGTCGGTATCAGATTTGATTACTTATAGTATTAATACACTAATGTCAGTTGCATCAGCGGCCACCCACCACCTGGGATGGGCCGGGATTTATACTTTCGGGTTGTCAAAATCCATGGCCCGGGACAGATGATATAAAATCTTTGGTATTTCGCCCGGCCTCTTGACTATTAAATATTATTCCTGTGTATTGTTTTGGGAACAAATCCCATATCCCTGGACGTGCGGAAGAAGACGGGAGGTAAAAACATGACTGATCCCCGGCTATCCCCCATGGGTCTCCTGGGGTCTGGGGTGAATGCAACTGACCGGTGCATAATAGCCTATTAGGGAAGGAACTTATGTAAGCATCCAGCTATCTCAGTCATCAAGAGCATGTGCCCTGTAAATGAAGGGTCTCGGGTTCGAACCCTGTACTGGACACACATTTTTTACCCTGTTATGCACCAGTCAGTTGCATCCATGGCCCTCCACCTCAGGGGAATGGCGGGGATTTTAACTTTTTGGTTGACAACCCCCCCCCCGGCCAGCAGTGGACAGCTGGTGGTAAAATCTTTGGTATTTCCCTGCCCCCCCCCCCCTGACGACTCTATAGTGTTCCCAGATATGAATGTGGGGAATATATCCTCAACATTTCTTCGGCAATGATATAGCGCTTTTTACCGCCCTGTCCCCAGGGTTGGGGTTGTCATGAATGCAATTGACTGGTGCATTACATTTTGTGCTCAGCAGTTTTTACCCACCTTTCATCCTAAGAACATCCCATAGAGGTTTCATGATTAATCTTCAAAGAAGGGGTGAAATGTATGTAGATGTACAAGATTTTATTATACTTATATTGGAGAAACTTAAGTGAGTTGCTCCCGGGCTAGCTAAGTAATAAGTTGGTAGAGCATTGCCCGTAAGCTGAAGGTCAAGGGTTCAAGCCGGGCCCCCAGTCTGGTTGCACATTTTTTTTGTCCCTTTAACAAACATGTTATGATAAACTAGATTATACATCTTATTTCAAGTTAGACTTGTGTGACTAACATTATTGTATTTCTTTCTTTGTAGACCAAATCCAAGGGGTTTTAAATTGATGGCCTTGCAGTTCATGAGTTGAAGATCTACAAGTATATCCACACATACTGTACCTTGTTCAATGTTGTGATGCTTACCCACAGGGCTCTTTGCTAACACACCCCTCAGGAGCAATATGGTATGTTGAATATTGCCTACATTATCATTTTACTTTTCCATTAATGGGTCAGGATTAAACAGCACTCCTCCCAATTGTTTTGCAACTATGGAAAAATTAATCTCAAATAAGAATTGTTTACTTCAGAGAATCTGTTTATGGTTATAATTTTATATTAGGCATATTTGGTGTATGTTTCTTCATTGACTTCAGATATTGATTGCACAATCTCACAAGTTTCAATTACTTGCATGTTATGCAATTCTGTGAACATTTGTCAGCAATTATTAAGTTGATGATTCCCTGTGGTAGACAAAGTACTGGTTCAGATACAGTAAATCAAGTATCTTTTTAGCTCACTTGAGCACAAAGTGCTCAATGTGAGTTATTGTGATCACTCGTTGTCCGTCATGATGTCTGTCCGTCGTCTGTCCACACTTTCAAACAACATCTCCTCTCAAACCGTTTGGCCAATTTTGGTGAAATTTGCCAGAATAATTTTTTCCAATGTCAAAGGGAGACAATTTACATGTTATAGTACAATAGGAATATATGTGACCAGAGGTTAATAACTTACTGTAAATGAAGAAATTATTTCGTGCGATTTGAGTTTGCGGAGTTTGTAAATGATAGAAATTCATGAAATTAAGTAGACGGGAAAACGATAAAATTATTATTGTGGACATCGCGGAAGGCTTAAAAATGTTAAAAATTGTAGTCGCAAATATGCCTATGACCTTCAAAATGGGCAAGTGAGTGTTCACGAAAGAAATTTTGTTTACAGTAACTTTTGATAAAGTATGTTTAAAGTATATCAAAGAACTGTAAGGCTACAGGCTAATAACTCATTTCAATGCTGTTTTAATAAAAATGGAGACAAATGTTCTGTTTTAGCATGAACAGAAGCATCATGACCAATGATTTTATCCACAAAAAACCACACTGATGAACATGATTTGCAAACATTTGTGATGCTATAATTAATTTTTAGGCTTGTAAGTACTATTTTGAGTCTTTTTTGCGCCATTTTCATTGAAAAGGGAGAAAATCCTGGTCTTATAGCGCAATAAGACGCACGTCAACCTATGTTTTTTTCGTATTATTCTGAAAGAGTACACTTATATCAATATCATTTGCAAAAATAAAAAAGATTCACTGTTCAGGAAAATTTTTATCTTGTAGAGTACTATTTTGAGTGTTTTTCGCGCCATTTTCATTGAAAAGGGGGACAATTCTGGTCTGATAGCAAAAAAAGAAGCATACTGACCTATGGTTTTTGTTACTACACGTAGAGTACACTTATATTAACATCATTTGCAAAAATAAAAAAAATTCTCTGTTCAGATATTTTTTATCAGCCTGTAGAGTATCATTTTGAGTCGTTTTCGGCCATTTTCATCGAAAAGGGGGACAATTCTGGCCTTATAGTGCAAATAGAAGCATTCTGACCTATGTTTTTATCTTATTATTCTGAAAGAGTACACTAATATCAACATCATTTGCAAAAATAAAAAAGATTCACAGTTCCGATATTTTTTATTAGCTTGTAGAGTACTATTTTGAGTCATTTTCGCGCCATTTTCATTGAAAATGGGGACAATTCTGGTCTGATTAGCACAAAAAGAAGCACACTGACCTATGTTTTTGTTACTATTCTGATAGAGGTCACTAATATCAACATCATTTACCAAACTGGACAAGTTTCACTGTTCAGATATTTATTATCAGCCTGTAGAGTACCATTTTATGTCATTTTCGCGACATTTTCATCAAAAGGGGACAATTCTGGCCTGATAGCGCTAAAAGAAGCGTCCTGACCTATGTGTTTTCTTATTATTCTGATAGAGTACACTAATATCCACATCATTTGCAAAAAGGAACAAGTTTTACTGTTCAGATATTTTTTATCAGCATGTAGAGTACCATTTTGAGGCGTTTTTGCGCCATTTTCATCGAAAAGGGAGTCAGTTTTGGCCTGATAGCGAAAAAAAAGTGTGCTGACCTGTGTTTTTTTCTTATTGTTCCAATAGAGCACACTAATATCAACATCATTTGCAAAAATAAAAAAGATTTACTGTTCAGATATTTTTTATCAGCCAGTAGAGTATCATTTTGAGTCGTTTTCACGCCATTTTCATCGAAAAAGGGGGATAATTCTGGCCTGTACGCGCAAAAAGAAGCGCACTGACCTATGTTCTTTGTTATTGTTCTGATCGAGTACACTAATATCAACATCATTTGCAAAAAAGTAATAAGTTTTACAGTTCAGATATTTTTTTATCACCCCGTAGAGTATCATTTTGAGTTGTTTTTGCGCCATTTTCATCAAAAAGGGGGACAATTCTTGCCTGATAGCGCAAAAAGATGTGCGCTGACCTATATTTTTTTCTTATTATTCTGATAGACTACACTTTTTTCAACATCATTTGCACAAACAAAAAAACATTCGCTGTTCAGTTGTTGTTTTTGGGTCAATAATGTGTCTTTTTATTGATTTCAAATAGTAATTTATTGAAAATTTTGAAAATTCATTTCTTGTTAAAATCTATATGAATGTTATTAAGAGTTGTAATTGTGCATAGGTATGTTTAAATAATATGTTTTTGTATATCTGAACAAAAAAATGATAATTTTTGATGAAAAAAATGTGAATTTAATGCTAAAAAATCAGAATAGGTAAAATTTCATTATTTTTGTCATTTTTATAGAAAAGTGATGTTGCAAAACCCCATTTTGTGAAAAATCAAGTTCGCCGACCCCCTTTATTCTTTAGCCTATTGTCTTAAGCATAAAATTTCACATAAGAAAAGGTTAGTTAAAAAAAGTTTCATTGTCGCAAAAAAACTATAGAAATCGTCTTTAAAGTCTTTAATACAATTGTTCAATTCAAAAATTCAATGGGAGTAACAACAACTCACGTTTAGTAAATTCCATGGAGATCTACAGTCATTTGTGATGAAACTGTTGTAAATTCATAAAAAATTCAATGCAATTTCCATGTAACGTCATTTCAGCTCCAACGTGACGTCATTATGACTCCAACGTGACGTCATGTTAACGTGGATAACGTAACGAGCGCCCGTTCAGCGGACCGATTACGATTATGAGATTGCGGACCGGGCGGATAGGCGATAATCAATCACGTGATGGTCACAATCAGCCTGAAATAGGCTCATTTTTGTTACTATATATAGTAACAAGTGTATTAAAACACCATTATCATTAAATTCATCTGACGCAATATATATATTTATTTCTTTCTGTCTAATCCATATATACATGAAACTTTACATATAAAAACATTAAATCACAGTCAAAACATGCACATGGCCATTCTATATAGAATTATAAGAGGCATTATGAACAAACAGTAAAAACATATCAATGAATTCCAATAACTTTACACAAACGTATACATTGCAGACGCAATAAAAGTAAAATTAAACATCCTTGTTAATCGATGAATTAAAATATGCAATAAAGTTAATTTTAGCTTAAAAAACCGAGAAAAGAAAAAGAGCACTATTGCGTATAATTAAAAAATGAGTGAAAAATCATAAACACGGTGATCAGATCATCGCGAGCTGGATTAACAAAACTGTTTCAGACGATATAAAATACCATACATAACAATATATTAAATAGAGGATATTTGTATTTTTCCGAGTATGATCGGCTGATAATTCACCGAGCGAGCAGCTGATGTAATATTTTCACGAGTGGCGTAGCCACGAGTGAAAATATAAGTCAGCTGCTCACGAGGTGAATTATCAGCCGATCATACACGGAAAAATACTAATATTCTATTTATTTCATGATTTAAATAGCTTAAATGATGAAAACAATCCACTAAATGCCTGTCCAGAATGTTTTGCGTGACGTCGTTTTCCCGCCATGCGCGCGTCGAGTTGCAATCAAATAGTTCTTCTGCAATGGCTTCAATTTCGTCCATTTGTTTTACATTTAAATACATATAATGTTCTGTTATTTGTTAAAGATTAAGATAGCAAGTGAAAACGCTTATTATTTTATATTTTTGGCGGCGGGGAAATTTGTTTTTAAAAAAATAGTCCGTTTGCGTGAAATTATGACCTGTGAAATTATGAACAGTGAAATTATCGGGGAATAATCCACCGTTATTCCGCCGTAAACCACCGATCAGCATGAAATAATGAGCATTATTTACAAGAAATAAAATCATTTACATGTTAAAAACATGCGTCTTTGTAAAATTTGTAAAAACATTTGGCACAGACTCTTATCATTTCCGGGTTGGAAAACAAAAATGTAAATTTCGCATAGTCAGGGAATGAATCAAACATGTTATTGCACATAGTAGCTTATATATGTATATATAACTGCTCTCGTACATCACAATATGCAGGACAATTAAATAATGCATGATATTCTGTTTCGACAGTATCACAAAAAGGACATATTCGTTCATCAATCTCCAAACGTTCATATCGACCGGTTTCGATTCTAAAACGAAATTTACTAAACGCTGGGCTAAGACCTATACTTATCCGGACGTTATTTCATACTCCGGAACTAACTTGCTTAAAGGGTAATGCTTTATTCGATGCCGCCAGGAGGCGGCATCGAGTATGAAAGGGTGCAAGCAGATGTCCCAGGAGGATACAAGATTTGATTGGTTATAACGCTGTTGGACTCGCCCGTCAGGGGTAAAATAGGATGATAAATGTTCGGTAGGTACTAAAGTCCAAGTCCCAGGAGGATACAAGATTTGATTGGTTATAACGCTGTTGGACTCGCCCGTCAGGGGTAAAATAGGATGATAAATGTTCGGTAGGTACTAAAGTCCAAATCAGTTCGGAACGGGTGTTTATATAACGGCTACATATGTTGCAATTTGCGGGTCTTAGCAGGGGCTATTAAAAAGTAAAAAAAAACTATTTGCGCGGAGCGGCGATTTTCCTTTCGAACTTTTATGGAACATGTTAAATACTTTCATGTCTGTCAGATATTTTTTAGTTATGATTTTCGATTTTTTCCAGTTCTTAGGTTTTGTCTTAATCTAAATTTGATAAATGCAAGTGTTTTTTTAATCTCTATGTTTCTTTATTTATGTATGTCAGAATAGTTTGTTTTGCCAAAATTTAAACGGGTAAATATAGCTTGCCAACATTGAACTGACACTTCTTATTTACAAAATATTCATATGCGCTCCTATACTCCTGCCAAATGGAACTAGTTCTATGCATATTTTAAACTATGTTGAACGTATTAATTCGCAATAAATTTACTTATCAAGCTCACAAACCACGAAATAACAATGTCCTTTAGTGTCAGTTTCACGTTGTCAGGCTATACCACGTTATTGGAATACACTTTGTTATTTTATGAAACATGCTAAATGCCATCTGTGAAGCATTAATCAATATTATAATGGTGCTCATATTTCTAAAACATGTTATGTTCATTTGAATAAATATTTCAATAGAAAATAGAATGTTTTCATGTTTTCTATTCTTTCCTGGTGTTTCACTGCCTTCAAGTTTTTAACCAGGTTTTCCAAAGGAAAACTCTGGTTATTCGATTGCTGAATGTCGGCGGGCCTTAACAATTTCTTCTGTGCACAACTCCTCCTACATTTCTTCATAGATTTCAACCAAACTTTCAGAGAATGATTGTCATCATGTGACCTGGTGCATATTATCAGGGTTTTATGATTCAACCAATTTTGACGGAGTTATGGCCCTTGAAACAGAAAAAATTGGCCGCTTTCCTTATGTCGCACGGTACTCAAAGTACACGACATAGAGTCATGAAACCTTCACAGAAATGGTCAGGATGTTTTCTCTACACCTGGGGTTTCACTCCCCTTTCAGTTTAGTACATCCAGAGTTATTAGCCATTGAAATGGTGTAAAATAGCCATTTTTGACTTGTTTCACATGCTACTCAAAAAGTATTTGACCTAGGATCATGAAACCTTTATAGAAATGTTTGACAGCATGTACTCTAGTGCACCTGGGGTTTCACTCCCCTTTCAATTTAGTACAACCAGAGTTATTGCCCTTGAATTAGTGAAAAATACCCATTTTCAGCAATCTTAAGTTTTTGCAGCGTACACTCAACACATGAGAATAACTTCCCTTGTGCATCACACATCACGCCGGAATTTTAGTTTGTTTACAAGTTTCTACCAATACCTTTTACTAAATAAAAAGATTTACTTAAAAAGAACTAGCGGCATCTTTGATGCCCAGCATCAACATTTCACTTGTACATAGATTGTTTAACAACACTACGTCAATCTGTGTACACATCATCAATATCACCCTGACGTCTGTAACTACACGGTACATGACTAACATCAAACTTATTTAAGATTTTTAAAGTTTAAGTAGCTATATTTATTGTACATAGTACATAATTCTATTGTTGTACATGGGATAATCATAATGCACATGCAAGGAAAGGCCATTTATAAAATATAATTATTACTTTATTTTGTTTGTTACAGACCCGATTTTATAGTGGAGGCTTTTCAATATGTATTTATATAATTTCAGTCGCGGCACTGAAGAGCAATAAACACAAATAGTAATTTTAAAAAATACATATACATTGATATTTTCTTTTCCCAGACTTAAAGCATAACTGCAAAACATGCAATAATTAGAGGTTAATACACGACAGAGCCGGGCCGGAAGGCGATAATCGGCCCGGAAAATTAATAATCACCGCGAGGGTGATTTTTCATGCTGGGCCGATTATCAACTTCCGGCCAGGTTCTTAAGTGTATTAAAGTCTTTAATACAATTGTTCGATTTCAAAACTCAATGAAAGTAAAAATTACTCACGCTTTGTTCAGTTCATAGAGATCTAAAGAACATTTATGCTGAAAATCTTATACATTCTCAAAATTGGCAAAGAAATTGTACCTCTGTGTAACCAATCGTAAGAGCTCGGCCATTTCCGTTTGTCTCCGGTAAATACACTTCGTAAATAAGTGTAGAAATACACCAATATCGTTCGCCCGCACTACTAAAGTCAGCTACATCTGCGTGAAAAAAACACATTATGTATCCGACAATACGATGGTTATTTTATATGTTCTGATCAATATTCTTATTCCTACGGCATAGCAGAACGTATCGCGAAGAAAATGTCAAATATCTTTGTAGAAAAGTAATATCTAGCTCGTATTATGACTGGAATTTACGTATTGTTTATCACATGACGTCATGAATGATATGACGTTTATTTGGGGTCAACGTAAACGTGACGTTGTGCGAACTTTTATTTCGCAGCGTTCTTTCCTATTTTATACAATTATAATTGTATTCTTGTTTTCAATTCTAGTATTTACCAGCTGTCGTTCCCTTTCTCAAGTTCAAACTTTAACATATTTGTTGCCGTATGTACGTGTACATGTTGTATAAACGTAACTGGGGGAGCTGCCATTTTCGAATCATGTGACTGAAAGTAGTTCAGAGGTATTTTCCATTGGACAAAAACCGAAGTGATCAGAATGCTGTGTAACGTACCGTCATTTTACCTCCAATGTGACGTCATTTTGGCTATAACGTGACGTCATGTTAACATGGATAACGTAACGTGCGTCCGTTCAGCGGGCCGATTACGATTATGAGATTGCGCACCGGGCAGATAGGCGATAATCAATCACGTGATGGTCATAATCAGCCTGAAATTGGCTCATTTTTGTTACTATATTTAGTAACAAGTGTATTAATGACATATTATGACGTCGACGTTGCGTTTATAACGTCACAGTGGATTGTATTAAGTACCATTTAAAAAGTAACTGGACCATTAAGGTTTCTAAAAATTGGCTCACAGTAAGTTTAACAAGAGCTGTCATCGGACAGCCCGCTCCAATATTCTAAGTCCCATCCTTTGATAGTTTAAAATTTATTAATGTTTTCTAGTACAAAGTGCTTGATATAGTTACCTCCTTTTGGATTCAGGTTGAGGTCATGATGGCGAACAAGTGTGCCAATTTTCAAACCAATATGGCAATGGACTTTGAAAATATTTGAGGTGGTATGCAAAATTTAACATAACCATTTCGCCGACGCAACGATTGACTGCAATAACTACCATATTCTTCGAATAGTTTTACGATAGAATATTGTGACAGCCTGAGGCAACGTCCGAAATCTGAATGCATCCGGGACCGCGCCAGTTTTACTTGTCAGTCGTGATTTGCATCACTAGTGATAACATCGCCGTTATTATTATTTTACATGAATACGAATAATTAAGGAGTGCATAGTTAATGGAATTTCAGTTTACATCTTTATCTAACCTGTTAATACAGCTCGCCAAAGCTTTTCGTCTGTCTAAGTGATATCGAGTTATCTGCCCATAAAAGAACCCGCTGTAACCATGGCGCAGTAATATTGTTGACATTGAAGTTATTATTGTAATGTTAAAAATGCATATATCATGTTGAGTTTATATTTGCATGTATATTTAGCAGTGTTATTGTCAATGATTAGGTTGCTGCTTCTGTATCTTGCATTATATTTCTCCTGCTCGTCGAGCCAGCACGAACTATTTGTTTAACCAGAATGCGTAATGCTGGGGCATAGCTGGCGCTAACATTTGAATGCTGTTATATTGCACCCAGTCTATCTTGCTGCTACTTATTGGTTATATAAAGCGGTCTTTATACTATCTTTGTGTTAAACGACTTTTATTGTACAAATGTACTGTTATAAAGTGCTAGTCTACAAAATGCTGCCCTATTACGCTCCTTAGCTGGCACCTTGTGTCCTGCAATCTGATTGGTCGCCAGCATGCCAGCATTACGCAGGGTATATAAGGAGGGATGCTGCCAGCATTGTCAACCCAGCATTGATCATAAGATCGAGCACCAACTTTTTCTTAGATAACGTTACAAGTATATTACTTTGAATAACAAATTATGGCTTCGGGTTATAAGCCTTCCTCAGGCTTATGCTAAATACGTATAGTAACTTTTATTTAGGCTTGTGTTCTATTAAGGTCTTTTTTACTTATTAGGTCTACTTGACAGTGCTTGCTGCGGCTCACCTCCCCCACCCCCACCTTTTATTATTGTCGTCACTGAAGACTAACTATATTTCACTGTTTTTCTGACTTGTTGTTTGTGTAAATATATATTTGTATAGTCTTAGATACGGGGTAAAGACCGATCCCGTCTTTTAAACATATGTCCCCTTAAAAACTGTTGTTCGTTTTATTTAATTTGTAATTTGGTTTACTTAGATCGAGTTGACACTCATAGACCTAGTGAGAAGTGGCTCACAATATATAGAAGTTTCACGGAAGCGAATTATCGCCCTTTGACGCCTTTATTCAATTACATCACGTTTTAAACACACATATGAGGGTTGTCCGCGAAAGTCGCGAACGTTTATTGTCCTTAAATCGTTTAACACATTTTCGGTGAATTCATTTATAACATATATCTAGTTCTTAGAAGTTTTGCTACGAAATTTGATTAACTGATGCCGGTTGGGTAGGGTCGGCGCACACTCAATTGTTTTGAATAAAATGAAATGGTGTTTGTTTAAGACCGTCTCATTTAAAGCAATATTTGCATTATTTGCTTTAAAATTCATATAGGCATCAACGTCAATGTATTCCGCGTAATTAGATTAGTTTATACGTCGATGACGCCAATAACAACATAGCCGTGAATTTATTCCTAGTATCGAAGTGTTTATGTTTTTTGAAAATTACGACGTCGCGGAAATGTGCAGCGCAGTGAGTTATAATAAAATACTGTGTTGACCGCTGTTTAACATCCCGAACAAATAAAAAATACATAGTCAGTGCACATTTTCAAAGCTGCGTGACCAGCAGTGCGTTCATTAACGAAAACGCTCGCCAACGTTCGCGAACAATACGTGAGTTTGCGTTAATGAACGATAAGTTCGCCACGAACATGTGAGCCAATTGCGAACGACCTTTACACATAGCTCGCCAAGCGAACAAAGTTGGCGGATAGTTAAATATTTGATTAAATTTATTATAATCTTAGCGATTTAAACATTAATTGTAGATTGTATGTGTTTTGCATTTGTGATACAGTGTGGATACCAAAGCTGAATAAATAGAACACGAAAGAAGTCATTTCGTGGTCTAAGGTGATGAGCCGCCTTAAATCGTCTATCTCCGCCATCTTGAAATTGTTTGCCGCGAACGATTATAATCGTTCAATAAATAGTTCGCGTGACGAACTAATTCTCGCGTCGAACGTTTTCGTTAATGAACGTAAGGCAGGTCTTTCGTTTATACAATGCACAAACGCTTTTCAGAGGGATTTAAGGAAATGTGAACACCGGAAGACCGATAGAGGACAAGTAAGCACTAAGTTAAAAACGACTTCGACAACGACAGGCGTCATGCAGTTATGGGTGTAGCGACAAAGGTCGGCATATGTAAAACCATTACATAATGTATTATCCTAAAAAAATAGACATGAGTGCATGCATATATCTGCGAGATGAGTCTTACAAGTTTTATCTTCCGAAGAAATGTTTTAAAGCGCGTTGAGACTTTCGGGAAATATAAAGACGAAGTCACTGAGTCGAACGTAACGTCATTGACGTCGTACAGTGTGCGCCGACCTGACTAATAGCAGTTATGATAAAAATACATACTCGTTCTATCATTTGAGATATCACCTTCAAACTTTGCAATCGTAGTGTTGATATATATGTAAAAGACTATGTATGACAATTGCTAAAATAATTTGAAGAAATATAGTAGAAACCAATGTTCGCGACTTTCGAGGACAACCCTCGTATATGTAGGAAATAACCTGGGCTTTAAGCTGATATATCATTTGTTTATGTGACGTTTAAAACTGTCCATTATCATCATTTTTGGACTCCGTAATAGTGACCTAAAACGAACGACATGTGGTGATACTCGCGGCGTCAACTCAACGCAATAAAAGATGCACCAATGAATAGCAAATAGTTTTACGAGGATACTTGTCTTTTACAGACATAAGAACGTAGTTTTACAATGATATCAACACACAGATGCTTCAACTTTAACGTAAGTATGTGTCGTTCCACAACCAGTTCGTACAGAAATGAAATGTCAACAATGCAAAGGACCCTTCCAAACTAATCTTAATTGGCATTCAATTTTTACCTGCCAATTAAATTTCCTAAAACATCGAGGTAAAGCAATATTGTATGAAGCAGATTACATAATTAGTAGTTAAAATACAATATTAGATACAATACATATGACGCTGTAAATGGGTGTTTGTACGTGTTTCCGTCGTATCTATTAACCAAGCATATCTGTGTGTCAGCATACATCTTCCACACCGAGTATTTCACTGCACATACAATTATATTTCACTGAAAATAGAGAATAATACTGACTTGTAACACGACGTTTGCAGAATACAAATCGCCAATAGGTATAAGCATCAAATAAATTCACAAAAACACAATCCAAAAAGATATTATAATATAGAAATAAGATTATTACCAGAAATGTGTAATAATACTGATATGTAACGAGTAAGTCGACAAGAAAATATTTCATGCGTATAACAACAAATAATGTAAAACATAACACACAAAGTGATGTTAATTTTACACAGTGATTTTACCTACTTTGTGGGATCACCAAATGAATAATCAGACCTTTCTAGTCTTTCCGTTTACATCTGTCAGCCAAGCACACATCTGAAAGTTCCATCAACCACACAATAACGGTTCTATTTCACTGAAAACATATCGTAATACTGACTTGTAATACGCTGTTTGATAAATACAAATCGTACATAGGTATAAACATCAAATAAGTTCACAAAAACACATCCAAAAATATATTATAATCTAGAGATAAGATTATTTCCAGAAATGTGTACACAGAAAACGTAGAGTCGAACCATCTGTACGTGTTTCCGTCACATCTATCAACCAAGCATAATATACCATGTGATGTTAGTTTGAAACAGTGCTTTAAAACTATTTGTGGGACCACCAAATGAATAATCCAACCATTCCCGTCATTCGGTTCACATCTGTCAGAAAGGCAAACATCTGCTAGTGCGTGTACTTCCACCATACGCCACGTCAAGGATTACGCCGCATGAACGGTTCTATTTCACTGAAAATACATCGTAATACTGAATTGAAACACACATTTCGTTATTCAATAACTCATCATAATCAAGAAATATCTTTAATTACCAGAACTGTGTACACAACAAACAGTGAGTCGAATCATCCGTACGTGTTTCCGTCACATCTTTCAACCAAGCATATGTGCGTGTCAGTATACATCGTTCGTGAACTAGACCGTATATTTCGCAGCACTTACGATCGTATTTCACTGAAAATATATAAAAATACTGATATGTAACACGTGAGACAATAAGTAAATATTTGCAATGCGTATCAACAACAAATAATGTCACAAACATAATACACAATGTGATGTTAGTTTTAAACAGTGCTTTTAAACTACTTTGTGGGACCACCAAATGTATAATCCAACATTTCCCGTCTCTCTGTTCACATCTGTCAGCCAGTGAAACATCTGCAAGTGCGTGTACTTCCACCATACGCCACGTCAAGGATGACGCCGCATGATTGGTTCTATTTCACTGAAAATACATCGTAATACTGAACTGAAACACACATTTCGTTAAAAACAAATCGTCAATAGGTATAAATATCGAATACGTTCACTAAAACAAAATTCAATAACTCATCATAATCAAGAAATATGTTTATTACCAGAACTGTGTACACAACAAACGTAGAGTCGAATCATCCGTACATGTTTCCGTCACATCTATCAACCAAGCATATGTGCGTGTCAGTATACATCGTTCGTGAACTAGACCGTATATTTCGCGGCACTTACGATCGTATTACACTGTAAATATATAATAATACTGATATGTAACACGTAGGACAATAAGTAAATATTTGCAATGCGTATAAACAACAAATAATGTCACAATCATAATACACAACGTGATTTTAGTTTTAAACAGTGCTTTTAACCTACTTTGTGGGACCACCAAATGAATAATCCAACCATTCCCATCTTTCGGTTCACATCTGTCAGCCAGGCAAACATCTGCAAGTGCGTGTACTTCCACCATACTCCACGTCAAGGATTACGCCGCATGAACGGTTCTATTTCACTGAAAATACATCGTAATACTGAATTGAAACACACATTTCGTTAAAAACAAATCGTCTATCGGTATAAATATCGAATACGTTCATAAAAACAAAATTCAATATCTCATCATAATCAAGAAATATGTTTATTACCAGAACTGTGTACACAACAAACGTAGAGTCGAATCATCCGTACGTGTTTCCGTCACATCTATCAACCAAGCATATGTGCGTGTCAGTATACATCGTTCGTGAACTAGACCGTATATTTCGCGGCACTTACAATCGTATTTCACTGAAAATATAAAATAATACTGATATGAAACACGTAGGACAATAAGTAAATATTTGCAATGCGTATAAACAACAAATAATGTCACAAACATTATAAACAATGTGATGTTAGTTTTAAACAGTGCTTTTAACCTACTTTGTGGGACCACCAAATGAATAATCCAACCATTCCCATCTTTCGGTTCACATCTGTCAGCCAGGCAAACATCTGCAAGTGCGTGTACTTCCACCATACTCCACGTCAAGGATTACGCCGCATGAACGGTTCTATTTCACTGAAAATACATCGTAATACTGATTTGAAACACACATTTCGTTAAAAACAAATCGTCCATCGGTATAAATATCGAATACGTTGATAAAAACAAAATTCAATATCTCATCATAATCAAGAAATATGTTTATTACCAGAACTGTGTACACAACAAACGTAGAGTCGAATCATCCGTACGTGTTTCCGTCACATCTATCAACCAAGCATATAAGCGTGTCATTATACATCGTTCGTGAAATAGACCGTATATTTCTCGGCACTTGCTATTGCATTTTACTGAAAATATATAATAATACTGATATGTAACACGTAGGACAATAAGTAAATATTTGTAATGCGTATAAACAACAAATAATTCACAAACATAATAAACAATGTGATGTTAGTTTTAAACAGTGCTTTTAACCTACTTTGTGGGACCACCAAATGAATAATCCAACCATTCGCATCTTTCGGTTCACCTCTGTCAGCCAGGCAAACACCTGCAAGTGCGTGTACTTCCAACATACTCCACGTCAAGGATAACGCCGCATGAACGGTTCTATTTCACTGAAAATAATCGTAATACTGAATTGAAACACACATTTCGTTAAAAACAAATCGTCCATAGGTATAAATAACGAATACATTCATAAAAACAAAATTCAATAACTCATCATAATCAAGAAATATGTTTATTACCAGAACTGTGTAAACAACAAACGTAGAGTCGAATCATCCGTACGTGTTTCCGTCACATCTATCAACCAAGCATATGTGCGTGTCAGTATACATCGTTCGTGAAATAGACCGTATATTTCGCGGCACGTACGATCGTATTTCACTGAAAATATATAATAATACTGATATGTAACACGTAGGACAATAAGTAAATATTTGTGAAGCGTATAAACGACAAATAATGTCACAAACATAATAAACAATGTGATGTTAGTTTTAAACAGTGCTTTTAACCTACTTTGTGGGACCACCAAATGAATAATCCAACCATTCCCATCTTTCGGTTCACATCTGTCAGCCAGGCAAACATCTGCAAGTGCGTGTACTTCCACCATACTCCACGTCAAGGATTACGCCGCATGAACGGTTCTATTTCACTGAAAATACAACGTAATACTGAATTGAAACACACATTTCGTTAAAAACAAATCGTCCATCGGTATAAATATCGAATACGTTCACAAAAACAAAATTCAATAACTCATCATAATCAAGAAATATGTTTATTACCAGAACTGTGTACACAACAAACGTAGAGTCGAATCATCCGTACGTGTTTCCGTCACATCTATCAACCAAGCATATGTGCGTGTCAGTATACATCGTTCGTGAACTAGACCGTATATTTCGCGGCACTTACGATCGTATTTCACTGAAAATATATAATAATACTGATATGTAACACGTAGGACAATAAGTAAATATTTGCAATGCGTATAAACAACAAATAATGTCACAAACATAAAAAACAATGTGATGTTAGTTTTAAACAGTGCTTTTAACCTACTTTGTGGGACCACCAAATGAATAATCCAACCATTCGCATCGTTCGGTTCACCTCTGTCAGCCAGGCAAACATCTGCAAGTGCGTGTACTTCCATGATACGCCACGTCAAGGATTACGCCGCATGAACGGTTCTATTTCACTGAAAATACATCGTAATACTGAATTGAAACACACATTTCGTTAAAAACAAATCGTCCATAGGTATAAATATCGAATATGTTCACAAACACAAAACTCAATAACTCATCATAATCAAGAAATATGTTTATTACCAGAACTGTGAACACAACAAACGTAGAGTTGAATCATCCGTACGTGTTTCCGTCACATCTATCAACCAAGCATATGTGCGTGTCAGTATACATCGTAAGTGAACTAGACCGTATATTTCGCGGCACTTACGATTGCATTTCACTGAAAATATATAATAAAACTGATATGAAACACGTAGGACAATAAGTAAATATTTGCAATGCGTATAAACAACAAATAATGTCACAAACATTATAAACAATGTGATGTTAGTTTTAAACAGTGCTTTTAACCTACTTTGTGGGACCACCAAATGAATAATCCAACCATTCCCATCTTTCGGTTCACATCTGTCAGCCAGGCAAACATCTGCAAGTGCGTGTACTTCCACCATACTCCACGTCAAGGATTACGCCGCATGAACGGTTCTATTTCACTGAAAATACATCGTAATACTGAATTGAAACACACATTTCGTTAAAAACAAATCGTCCATCGGTATAAATATCGAATACGTTCACAAAAACAAAATTCAATATCTCATCATAATCAAGAAATATGTTTATTACCAGAACTGTGTACACAACAAACGTAGAGTCGAATCATCCGTACGTGTTTCCGTCACATCTATCAACCAAGCATATGTGCGTGTCAGTATACATCGTTCGTGAACTAGACCGTATATTTCGCGGCACTTACAATCGTATTTCACTGAAAATATAAAATAATACTGATATGTAACACGTAGGACAATAAGTAAATATTTGCAATGCGTATAAAAAACAAATAATGTCACAAACATAATAAACAATGTGATGTTAGTTTTAAACAGTGCTTTTAACCTACTTTGTGGGACCACCAAATGAATAATCCCACAATTCCGGTCATTCGGTTCACATCTGTCAGCCAGGCAAACATCTGCAAGTGCGTGTACTTCCACCATACGCCACGTCAAGGATAACGCCGCATGAACGGTTCTTTTTCACTGAAAATACATCGTAATACTGAATTGAAACACACATTTCGTTAAAAAACAAATCGTCCATAGGTATAAATATCGAATACGTTCACAAAAACAAAATTCAATAACTCATCATAATCAAGAAATATGTTTATTACCAGAACTGTGTACACAACAAACGTAGAGTCGAGTCGTCCGTACGTGTTTCCGTCACATCTATAAACCAAGCATATGTGCGTGTCAGTATACATCGTTCGTGAACTAGACCGTATATTTCGTGGCAGTTACGATTGCATTTCAGTGAAAATATATAATAATACTGATATGTAACACGTAGGACAATAAGTAAATATTTGTAATGCGTATAAACAACAAATAATTCACAAACATAATACACAATGTGATGTTAGTTTTAAACAGTGCTTTTAACCTACTTTGTGGGACCACCAAATGAATATTCCAACCATATCCATCATTCGGTTCACATCTGTCAGCCAGGCAAACATCGTAAGTGCGTGTACTTCCACCATACGCCACGTCAAGGACTACGCCGCATGAACGGTTCTATTTCACTAAAAATACATCGTAATACTGAAATGAAACACACATTTCGTTGGAAACAAATCGTCCATAGGTATAAATATCGAATACGTTCACAAAAACAAAATTCAATAACTCATTATAATCAAGAAATATGTTTATTACCAGAACTGTGTACACAACAAACGTAGAGTCGAGTCGTCCGTACGTGTTTCCGTCACATCTATCAACCAAGCATATGTGCGTGTCAGTATACATCGTTCTTGAACTAGACCGTATATTTCGCGGCACTTCCGATCGTATTTCACTGAAAATATATAATAATACTGATATGTAACACGTAGGACAATGAGTAAATATTTGTAATGCGTATAAACAACAAATAATTCACAATTATAATACACAATGTGATGTTAGTTTTAAACAGTGCTTTTAACCTACTTTGTGGGACCACCAAATGAATAATCCAACCATTCCCGTTTTTCGGTTCATATCTGTCAGCCAGGCAAACATCTGCAAGTGCGTGTACTTCCACCATACGCCACGTCAAGGATTACGCCGCATGAACGGTTCTATTTCACTAAAAATACATCGTAATACTGAATTGAAACACACATTTCGTTGGAAACAAATCGTCCATAGGTATAAATATCGAATACGTTCACAAAAACAAAATTCAATAACTCATCATAATCAAGAAATATGTTTATTACCAGAACTTTGTACACAACAAACGTAGAGTCGAATCATCCGTACGTGTTTCCGTCACATCTATCAACCAAGCATATGTGCGTGTCAGTATACATCGTTCGTGAACTAGACCGTATATTTCGCGGCACTTACGATCGCATTTCACTGAAAATATATAATAATACTGATATGTAACACGTAGGACAATAAGTAAATATTTGTAATGCGTATAAACAACAAATAATTCACAAACATAATACACAATGTGATGTTAGTTTTAAACAGTGCTTTTAACCTATTTTGTGGGACCACCAAATGAATAATCCAACCATTCCCGTTTTTCGGTTCATATCTGTCAGCCAGGCAAACATCTGCAAGTGCGTGTACTTCCACCATACGCCACGTCAAGGATTACGCCGCATGAACGGTTCTATTTCACTGAAAATACATCGTAATACTGAATTGAAACACACATTTCGTTAAAAACAAATCATCCATAGGTATAAATATCGAATACGTTCACAAAAACAAAACTCAATAACTCATCATAATCAAGAAATATGTTTATTACCAGAACTGTGTACACAACAAACGTAGAGTCGAATCATCCGTACGTGTTTTCGTCACATCTATCAACCAAGCATATGTGCGTGTCAGTATACATCGTTTGTGAGCTAGACCGTATATTTCGCGGCACTTACGATTGCATTTCACTGAAAATATATAATAAAACTGATATGAAACACGTAGGACAATAAGTAAATTTTGGCAATGCGTATAAACAACAAATAATGTCACAAACATAATAAACAATGTGATGTTAGTTTTAAACAGTGCTTTTAACCTACTTTGTGGGCCACCAAATGAATAATCCAACCATTCCCATCTTTCGGTTCACATCTGTCAGCCAGGCAAACATCTGCAAGTGCGTGTACTTCCACCATACTCCACGTCAAGGATTACGCCGCATGAACGGTTCTATTTCACTGAAAATACATCGTAATACTGAATTGAAACACACATTTCGTTAAAAACAAATCGTCCATCAGTATAAATATCGAATACGTTCATAAAAACAAAATTCAATATCTCATCATAATCAAGAAGTATGTTTATTACCAGAACTGTGTACACAACAAACGTAGAGTCGAATCATCCGTACGTGTTTCCGTCACATCTATCAACCAAGCATATGTGCGTGTCAGTATACATCGTTCGTGAACTAGACCGTATATTTCGCGGCACTTACGATCGTATTTCACTGAAAATATATACTAATACCGATATGTAACACGTAGGACAATAAGTAAATATTTGCAATGCGTATAAAAAACAAATAATGTCACAAACATAATAAACAATGTGATGTTAGTTTTAAACAGTGCTTTAAACCTACTTTGTGGGACCACCAAATGAATAACCCAACCATTCCCGTTTTTCGGTTCATATCAGTCAGCCAGGCAAACATCTGCAAGTGCGTGTACTTGTGTACTGCCACCATACGCCACGTCAAGCATTACGCCGCATGAACGGTTCTATATCACTGACAATACATCGTAATACTGAATTGAAACACACATTTCGTTAAAAACAAATCGGCCATAGGTATAAATATCGAATACGTTCACAAAACAAAATTCAATAACTCATCATAATCAAGAAATATGTTTATTACCAGAACTGTGTACACAACAAACGTAGAGTCGAATCAACCGTACGTGTTTCCGTCAAATCTATCAACCAAGCATATGTGCGTGTCAGTATACATCGTTCGTGAGCTAGACCGTATATTTCGCGGCACTTACGATTGCATTTCACTGAAAATATATAATAAAACTGATATGAAACACGTAGGACAATAAGTAAATTTTGGCAATGCGTATAAACAACAAATAATGTCACAAACATAATAAACAATGTGATGTTAGTTTTAAACAGTGCTTTTAACCTACTTTGTGGGCCACCAAATGAATAATCCAACCATTCCCATCTTTCGGTTCACATCTGTCAGCCAGGCAAACATCTGCAAGTGCGTGTACTTCCACCATACTCCACGTCAAGGATTACGCCGCATGAACGGTTCTATTTCACTGAAAATACATCGTAATACTGAATTGAAACACACATTTCGTTAAAAACAAATCGTCCATCAGTATAAATATCGAATACGTTCATAAAAACAAAATTCAATATCTCATCATAATCAAGAAGTATGTTTATTACCAGAACTGTGTACACAACAAACGTAGAGTCGAATCATCCGTACGTGTTTCCGTCACATCTATCAACCAAGCATATGTGCGTGTCAGTATACATCGTTCGTGAACTAGACCGTATATTTCGCGTCACTTACGATCGTATTTCACTGAAAATATATACTAATACCGATATGTAACACGTAGGACAATAAGTAAATATTTGCAATGCGTATAAAAAACAAATAATGTCACAAACATAATAAACAATGTGATGTTAGTTTTAAACAGTGCTTTAAACCTACTTTGTGGGACCACCAAATGAATAACCCAACCATTCCCGTTTTTCGGTTCATATCAGTCAGCCAGGCAAACATCTGCAAGTGCGTGTACTTGTGTACTGCCACCATACGCCACGTCAAGCATTACGCCGCATGAACGGTTCTATTTCACTGACAATACATCGTAATACTGAATTGAAACACACATTTCGTTAAAAACAAATCGGCCATAGGTATAAATATCGAATACGTTCACAAAACAAAATTCAATAACTCATCATAATCAAGAAATATATTTATTACCAGAACTGTGTACACAACAAACGTAGAGTCGAATCAACCGTACGTGTTTCCGTCAAATCTATCAACCAAGCATATGTGCGTGTCAGTATACATCGTTCGTGAACTAGACCGTATATTTCGCGGCACTTACGATCGTATTTCACTGAAAATATATAATAATACTGATATGTAACACGTAGGACAATAAGTAAATATTTCCAATGCGTATAAACAACAAATAATGTCACAAACATAATAAACAATGTGATGTTAGTTCTAAACAGTGCTTTAAACCTACTTTGTGGGACCGACAAATGAATAATCCAACCATTCCCATCTTTCGGTTCACATCTGTCAGCCAGGCAAACATCTGCAAGTGCGTGTACTTCCACCATACGCCACGTCAAGGATTACGCCGCATGAACGGTTCTATTTCACACACATTTCGTTAAAACAAATCGTCCATAGGTATAAATATCGAATACGTTCACAAAAACAAAATTCAATAACTCATCATAATCAAGAAATATGTTTATTACCAGAACTGTGTACACAACAAACGTAGAGTCGAATCATCCGTACGTGTTTCCGTCACATCTATCAACCAAGCATATGTGCTGGTCAGTATACATCGTTCGTGAACTAGACCGTATATTTCTCGGCACTTACGATTGCATTTCACTGAAAATATATAATAATACTGATGTGTAACACGTAGGACAATAAGTAAATATTTGCAATGCGTATAAACAACAAATAATTCACAAACATAATAAACAATGTGATGTTAGTTCTAACAGTGCTTTTAACCTACTTTGTGGGACCACCAAATGTATAAGCCAACCATTCCCGTCATTCGGTTCACATCTGTCAGCCAGGCAAACATCTGCAAGTGCGTGTACTTCCACTATACGCCACGTCAAGGATTACGCCGCATGAACGGTTCTATTTCACACACATTTCGTTAAAACAAATCGTCCATAGGTATAAATATCGAATACGTTCACAAAAACAAAATTCAATAACTCATCATAATCAAGAAATATGTTTATTACCAGAACTGTGTACACAACAAACGTAGAGTCGAATCATCCGTACGTGTTTCCGTCACATCTATCAACCAAGCATATGTGCTGGTCAGTATACATCGTTCGTGAACTAGACCGTATATTTCTCGGCACTTACGATTGCATTTCACTGAAAATATATAATAATACTGATGTGTAACACGTAGGACAATAAGTAAATATTTGCAATGCGTATAAACAACAAATAATTCACAAACATAATAAACAATGTGATGTTAGTTCTAACAGTGCTTTTAACCTACTTTGTGGGACCACCAAATGTATAAGCCAACCATTCCCGTCATTCGGTTCACATCTGTCAGCCAGGCAAACATCTGCAAGTGCGTGTACTTCCACTATACGCCACGTCAAGGATTACGCCGCATGAACGGTTCTATTTCACTGAAAATACATCGTAATACTGAATTGAAACACACATTTCGTTAAAAATAAATCATCCATAGGTATAAATAACGAATACGTTCACAAAAACAAAATTCAATAACTCATCATAATCAAGAAATATGTTTATTACCAGATCTGTGTACACAACAAACGTAGAGTCGAATCATCCGTACGTGTTTCCGTCACATCTATCAACCAAGCACATGTGTGTGTCAGTATACATCGTTCGTGAACTTGACCGTATATTTCGCGGCACTTACGATCGTATTTCACTGAAAATATATAATAATACTGATATGTAACACGTAGGACAATAAGTAAATATTTCCAATGCGTTTAAACAACAAAAAATGTCACAAACATAATAAACAATGTGATGTTAGTTCTAAACAGTGCTTTTAACCTACTGTGTGGGACCGACAAATGAATAATCCAACCATTCCCATCTTTCGGTTCACATCTGTCAGCCAGGCAAACATCTGCAAGTGCGTGTACTTCAACCATACGCCACGTCAAGGATTACGCCGCATGAACGGTTCTATTTCACTGAAAATACATCGTAATACTGAATTGAAACACACATTTCGTTAAAACAAATCGTCCATAGGTATAAATATCGAATACGTTCACAAAAACAAAATTCAATAACTCATCATAATCAAGAAATATGTTTATTACCAGAACTGTGTACACAACAAACGTAGAGTCGAATCATCCGTACGTGTTTCCGTCACATCTATCAACCAAGCATATGTGCTGGTCAGTATACATCGTTCGTGAACTAGACCGTATATTTCGCGGCACTTACGATTGCATTTCACTGAAAATATATAATAATACTGATGTGTTACACATAGGACAATAAGTAAATATTTGCAATGCGTATAAACAACAAATAATTCACAAACATAATACACAATGTGACGTTAGTTTTAAACAGTGCTTTTAACATACTTTGAGGGACCACCAAATGAATAATCCAACGATTCCCGACATCCGGTTCACATCTGTCAGCCAGGCAAACATCTGCAAGTGCGTGTACTTCCACCATAGGCCACGTCAAGGATTTCGCCGCATGAACGGTTCTATTTCACTGAAAATACATCGTAATACTGAATTGAAACACACATTTCGTTAAAAACAAATCGTCCATAGGTATAAATATCGAATACGTTCACAAAAACAAAATTCAATAACTTATCATAATCAAGAAATTTGTTTATTACCAGAACTGTGTACACAACAAACGTAGAGTCTAATCATCCGTACGTGTTTCCGTCACATCTATCAACCAAGCATATGTGCGTGTCAGTATACATCGTTCGTGAAATAGACCGTATATTTCGCGGCACTTACGATTGTATTTCACTGAAAATATATAATAATACTGATATGTAACACGTAGGACAATAAGTAAATATTTGCAATGCGTATTAACAACAAATAATGTCACAAACATAATAAACAATGTGATGTTAGTTTTAAACAGTGCTTTTAACCTACTTTGTGGGACCACCAAATGAATAATCCAACCATTCCAATCTTTCGGTTCACATCTGTCAGCCAGGCAAACACCTGCAAGTGCGTGTACTTCCACCATACTCCACGTCAAGGATTACGCCGCATGAACGGTTCTATTTCACTGAAAATAATCGTAATACTGAATTGAAACACACATTTCGTTAAAAACAAATCGTCCATAGGTATAAATAACGAATACATTCATAAAAACAAAATTCAATAACTCATCATAATCAAGAAATATGTTTATTACAAGAACTGTGTACACAACAAACGTAGAGTCGAATCATCCGTACGTGTTTCCGTCACATCTATCAACCAAGCATATGTGCGTGTCAGTATACATCGTTCGTGAACTAGATCGTATATTTCGCGGCACTTACGATCGTATTTCACTGAAAATATATAATAATACTGAAATGTAACACGTAGGACAATAAGTAAATATTTGCAATGCGTATAAACAACAAATAATTCACAAACATAATACACAATGTGATGTTAGTTTTAAACAGTGCTTTTAACCTACTTTGTGGGACCACCAAATGAATAATCCAACCATTCCCATCTTTCGGTTCACATCTGTCAGCCAGGCAAACATCTGCAAGTGCGTGTACTTCCACCATACGCCACGTCAAGGATTACGCCGCATGAACGGTTCTATTTCACTGAAAATACATCGTAATACTGAATTGAAACACACATTTCGTTAAAAACAAATCGTGCATCGGTATAAATATCGAATACGTTCATAAAAACAAAATTCAATATCTCATCATAATCAAGAAATATGTTTATTACCAGAACTGTGTACACAACAAACGTAGAGTCGAATCATCCGTACGTGTTTCCGTCACATCTATCAACCAAGCATATGTGCGCGTCAGTATACATCGTTCGTGAACTAGATCGTATATTTCGCGGCACTTACGATTGCATTTTACTGAAAATATATAATAATACTGATATGTAACACGTAGGACAATAAGTAAATATTTGCAATGCGTATAAACAACAAATAATGTCACAAACAAAATACACAATGTGATGTTAGTTTTAAACAGTGCTTTTAACCTACTTTGTGGGACCACCAAATGAATAACCAAACCATTCCCGTTTTTCGGTTCATATCTGTCAGCCAGGCAAACATCTGCAAGTGCGTGTACTTCCACCATACGCCACGTCAAGGATTACGCCGCATAAACGGTTCTATTTCACTGAAAATACATCGTAATACTGAATTGAAACACACATTTCGTTAAAAACAAATCGTCCATAGGTATAAATATCGAATACGTTCACAAAAACAAAATTCAATAACTCATCATAATCAAGAAATATGTTTATTACCAGAACTGTGTACACAACAAACGTAGAGTCGAATCATCCGTACGTGTTTCCGTCACATCTATCAACCAAGCATATGTGCGTGTCAGTATACATCGTTCGTGAACTAGACCGTATATTATGCGGCACTTACGATTGCATTTCACTGAAAAAATTTAATAATACTGATATGTAACACGTAGGACAATAAGTAAATATTTGTAATGCGTATAAACAACAAATAATTCACAAACATAATACACAATGTGATGTTAGTTTTAAACAGTGCTTTTAACCTACTTTGTGGGACCACCAAATGAATAATCCAACCATTCCCATCTTTCGGTTCACATCTGTCAGCCAGGCAAACATCTGCAAGTGCGTGTACTTCCACCATACGCCACGTCAAGGATTACGCCGCATGAACGGTTCTATTTCACTGAAAATACATCGTAATACTGAATTGAAACACACATTTCGTTAAAAACAAATCGTCCATAGGTATAAATAACGAATACATTCATAAAAACAAAATTCAATAACTCATCATAATCAAGAAATATGTTTATTACAAGAACTGTGTACACAACAAACGTAGAGTCGAATCATCCGTACGTGTTTCCGTCACATCTATCAACCAAGCATATGTGCGTGTCAGTATACATCGTTCGTGAACTAGATCGTATATTTCGCGGCACTTACGATCGTATTTCACTGAAAATATATAATAATACTGAAATGTAACACGTAGGACAATAAGTAAATATTTGCAATGCGTATAAACAACAAATAATTCACAAACATAATACACAATGTGATGTTAGTTTTAAACAGTGCTTTTAACCTACTTTGTGGGACCACCAAATGAATAATCCAACCATTCCCATCTTTCGGTTCACATCTGTCAGCCAGGCAAACATCTGCAAGTGCGTGTACTTCCACCATACGCCACGTCAAGGATTACGCCGCATGAACGGTTCTATTTCACTGAAAATACATCGTAATACTGAATTGAAACACACATTTCGTTAAAAACAAATCGTCCATCGGTATAAATATCGAATACGTTCATAAAAACAAAATTCAATAGCTCATCATAATCAAGAAATATGTTTATTACCAGAACTGTGTACACAACAAACGTAGAGTCGAATCATCCGTACGTGTTTCCGTCACATCTATCAACCAAGCATATGTGCGCGTCAGTATACATCGTTCGTGAACTAGATCGTATATTTCGCGGCACTTACGATTGCATTTTACTGAAAATATATAATAATACTGATATGTAACACGTAGGACAATAAGTAAATATTTGCAATGCGTATAAACAACAAATAATGTCACAAACAAAATACACAATGTGATGTTAGTTTTAAACAGTGCTTTTAACCTACTTTGTGGGACCACCAAATGAATAACCAAACCATTCCCGTTTTTCGGTTCATATCTGTCAGCCAGGCAAACATCTGCAAGTGCGTGTACTTCCACCATACGCCACGTCAAGGATTACGCCGCATAAACGGTTCTATTTCACTGAAAATACATCGTAATACTGAATTGAAACACACATTTCGTTAAAAACAAATCGTCCATAGGTATAAATATCGAATACGTTCACAAAAACAAAATTCAATAACTCATCATAATCAAGAAATATGTTTATTACCAGAACTGTGTACACAACAAACGTAGAGTCGAATCATCCGTACGTGTTTCCGTCACATCTATCAACCAAGCATATGTGCGTGTCAGTATACATCGTTCGTGAACTAGACCGTATATTATGCGGCACTTACGATTGCATTTCACTGAAAAAATTTAATAATACTGATATGTAACACGTAGGACAATAAGTAAATATTTGTAATGCGTATAAACAACAAATAATTCACAAACATAATACACAATGTGATGTTAGTTTTAAACAGTGCTTTTAACCTACTTTGTGGGACCACCAAATGAATAATCCAACCATTCCCATCTTTCGGTTCACATCTGTCAGCCAGGCAAACATCTGCAAGTGCGTGTACTTCCACCATACGCCACGTCAAGGATTACGCCGCATGAACGGTTCTATTTCACTGAAAATACATCGTAATACTGAATTGAAACACACATTTCGTTAAAAAACAAATCGTCCATAGGTATAAATATCGAATACGTTCACAAAAACAAAATTCAATAACTCATCATAATCAAGAAAAATGTTTATTACCAGAACTGTGTACACAACAAACGTAGAGTCGAATCATCCGTACGTGTTTCCGTCACATCTATCAACCAAGCATTTGTGCGTGTCAGTATACATCGTTCGTGAACTAGACCGTATATTTCGCGGCACTTACGATTGCATTTCACTAAAAATATATAATAATACTGATATGTAACACGTAGGACAATAAGTTAATATTTGTAATGCGTATAAACAACAAATAATTCACAAACATAATACACAATGTGATGTTAGTTTTAAACAGTGCTTTTAACATACTTTGTGGGACCACCAAATGAATAATCCAACCATTCCGGTCATTCGGTTCACATCTGTCAGCCAGGGAAACATCTGCAAGTGCGTGTACTTCCACCATACGCCACGTCAAGGATTACGCCGCATGAACGGTTCTATTTCACTGAAAATACATCGTAATACTGTATTAAAACACAGATTTCGTTAAAAACAAATAGTCCATAGGTATAAATATCGAATACGTGTACAAAAAACAAAATTCAAGAACTCATCATAATCAAGAAATATGTTTATTACCAGAACTGTGTACACAACAAACGTAGAGTCGAATCATACGTACGTGTTTCCGTCACATCTATCAACCAAGCATATGTGCGTGTCAGTATACATCGTTCGTGAACTAGATCGTATATTTAGCGGCACTTACGATCGTATTTCACTGAAAATATATAATAATACTGATATGTAACACGTAGGACAATAAGTGAATATTTGCAATGCGTATAAACAACAAATAATGTCACAAACATAATACACAATGTGATGTTAGTTTTAAACAGTGCTTTTAACCTACTTTGTGGGACCACCAAATGAATAACCAAACCATTCCCGTTTTTCGGTTCATATCTGTCAGCCAGGCAAACATCTGCAAGTGCGTGTACTTCCACCATACGCCACGTCAAGGATTATGCCGCTTGAACGGTTCTATTTCACTGAAAATACATCGTAATACTGAATTGAAACACACATTTCGTTCAAAACAAATCGTCCATAGGTATAAATATCGAATACGTTCACAAAAACAAAATTCAATAACTCATCATAATCAAGAAATATGTTTATTACCAGAACTCTGTACACAACAAACGTAGAGTCGAATCATCCGTACGTGTTTCCGTCACATCTATCAACCAAGCATATGTGCTTGTCAGTATACATCGTTCGTGAACTAGACCGTATATTTCGCGGCACTTACGATTGCATTTCACTGAAAAAATATAATAATACTGATATGTAACACGTAGGACAATAAGTAAATATTTGTAATGCGTATAAACAACAAATAATTCAAAAACATAATACACAATGTGATGTTAGTTTTAAACAGTGCTTTTAACATACTTTGTGGGACCACCAAATGAATAATCCAACCATTCTAGTCATTCGGTTCACATCTGTCAGCCAGGCAAACATCTGCAAGTGCGTGTACTTCCACCATACGCCACGTCAAGGATTACGCCGCATGAACGGTTCTATTTCACTGAAAATACATCGTAATACTGAATTGAAACACACATTTCGTTCAAAACAAATCGTCCATAGGTATAAATATCGAATACGTTCACAAAAACAAAATTCAATAACTCATCATAATCAAGAAATATGTTTATTACCAGAACTGTGTACACAACAAACGTAGAGTCGAATCATCCGTACGTGTTTCCGTCACATCTATCAACCAAGCATATGTGCGTGTCAGTATACATCGTTCGTGAACTAGACCGTATATTTCGCGGCACTTACGATTGCATTTCACTGAAAAAATATAATAATACTGATATGTAACACGTAGGACAATAAGTAAATATTTGTAATGCGTATAAACAACAAATAATTCAAAAACATAATACACAATGTGATGTTAGTTTTAAACAGTGCTTTAAACCTACTTTGTGGGACCACCAAATGAATAACCCAACCATTCCCGTTTTTCGGTTCATATCAGTCAGCCAGGCAAACATCTGCAAGTGCGTGTACTTGTGTACTGCCACCATACGCCACGTCAAGCATTACGCCGCATAAACGGTTCTATTTCACTGAAAATACATCGTAATACTGAATTGAAACACACATTTCGTTAAAAACAAATCGGCCATAGGTATAAATATCGAATACGTTCACAAAACAAAATTCAATTACTCATCATAATCAAGAAATATGTTTATTACCAGAACTGTGTACACAACAAACGTAAAATTGAATCATCCGTACGTGTTTCCGTCACATCTACAAGTGCGTGTACTTCCGCCATACTCCACGTCAAGGATTACGCCGCATGAAAGGTTCTATTTTACTGAAAATACATCGTAATACTAAATTGAAACACACATTTCGTTAAAAATAAATCGTCAATCGGTATAAATAACGAATACATTCACAAAAACAAAAATCAATAACTCATCATAATCAAGAAATATGTTTATTACCAGAACTGTGTACACAACAAACGTAGAGTCGAATCGTCCGTACGTGTTTCCGTCACATCTATCAACCAAGCATATGTGCGTGTCAGTATACATCGTTCGTGAAATAGACCGTATATTTCGCGGCACTTACGATAGAATTTCACTGAAAATATATAATAATACTGATATGTAACACGTAGGACAATAAGAAAATATTTGCAATGCGTATAAACAACAAATAATATCACAAACATAATAAACAATGTGATGTTACTTTTAAACAGTGCTTTTAACCTACTTTTTGGGCCCACCAAATGAATAATCCAACCATTCCCATCTTTCTGTTCACATCTGTCAGCCAGGCAAACATCAGTAAGTGCGTTTTCTTCCACCATACGCCACGTCAAGGATTACGCCGCATGAACGGTTCTATTTCACTGAAAATACATCGTAATACTGAATTGAAACACATATCGTTGGAAACAAATCGTCCATAGGTATAAATATCGAATACGTTCACAAAAACAAAATTCAATAACTCATCATAATCAAGAAATATGTTTATTACCAGAACTGTGTACACAACAAACGTAGAGTCGAATCATCCGTACGTGTTTCCGTCACATCTATCAACCAAGCATATGTGCGTGTCAGTATACATCGTTCGTGAACTAGACCGTATATTTCGCGGCACTTACGATTGCATTTCACTGAAAAAATATAATAATACTGATATGTAACACGTAGGACAATAAGTAAATATTTGTAATGCGTATAAACAACAAATAATTCACAAACATAATACACAATGTGATGTTAGTTTTAAACAGTGCTTTTAACCTACTTTGTGGGACCACCAAATGAATAATCCAACCATTCCCGTTTTTCGGTTCATATCTGTCAGCCAGGCAAACATCTGCAAGTGCGTGTAATTCCACCATACGCCACGTCAAGGATTACGCCGCATGAACGGTTCTATTTCACTGAAAATACATCGTAATACTGAATTGAAACACACATTTCGTTAAAACAAATCGTCCATAGGTATAAATAACGAATACATTCATAAAAACAAAATTCAATAACTCATCATAATCAAGAAATATGTTTATTACAAGAACTGTGTACACAACAAACGTAGAGTCGAATCATCCGTACGTGTTTCCGTCACATCTATCAACCAAGCATATGTGCGTGTCAGTATACATCGTTCGTGAACTAGATCGTATATTTCGCGGCACTTACGATCGTATTTCACTGAAAATATATAATAATACTGATATGTAACACGTAGGACAATAAGTAAATATTTGCAATGCGTATAAAAAACAAATAATGTCACAAACATAATACACAATGTGATGTTAGTTTTAAACAGTGCTTTTAACCTACTTTGTGGGACCACCAAATGAATAACCCAACCATTCCCGTTTTTCGGTTCATATCTGTCAGCCAGGCAAACATCTGCAAGTGCGTGTACTTCCACCATACGCCACGTCAAGGATTACGCCGCATGAACGGTTCTATTTCACTGAAAATACATCGTAATACTGAATTGAAACACACATTTCGTTAAAAACAAATCGTCCATAGGTATAAATAACGAATACATTCATAAAAACTAAAGTCAATAACTCATCATAATCAAGAAATATGTTTATTACCAGAACTGTGTACACAACAAACGTAGAGTCGAATCATCCGTACGTGTTTCCGTCACATCTATCAACCAAGCATTTATGCGTGTCAGTATACATCGTTTGTGAACTAGATCGTATATTTCGCGGCACTTACGATCGTATTTCACTGAAAATATATAATAATACTGATATGTAACACGTAGGACAATAAGTAAATATTTGCAATGCGTATGAACAACAAATAATGTCACAAACATAATACACAATGTGATGTTAGTTTTAAACAGTGCTTTAAACCTGCTTTGTGGGACCACCAAATGAATAACTCAACCATTCCCGTTTTTCGGTTCATATCTGTCAGCCAGGCAAACATCTGCAAGTGCGTGTACTTCCACCATACGCCACGTCAAGGATTACGCCGCATGATCGGTTCTATTTCACTGAAAATACATCGTAATACTGAATTGAAACACACATTTCGTTAAAAACAAATCGTCCATCGGTATAAATATCGAATACGTTCACAAAAACAAAATTCAATAACTTATCATAATCAAGAAATATGTTTATTACCAGAACTGTGTACACAACAAACGTAGAGTCGAATCATCCGTACGTGTTTCCGTCACATCTATCAACCAAGCATATGTGCGTGTCAGTATACATCGTTCGTGAACTAGACCGTATATTTCGCGGCACTTACGATTGCATTTCACTGAAAAAATATAATAATACTGATATGTAACACGTAGGACAATAAGTTAATATTTGTAATGCGTATAAACAACAAATAATTCACAAACATAATACACAATGTGATGTTAGTTTTAAACAGTGCTTTTAACATACTTTGTGGGACCACCAAATGAATAATCCAACCATTCCGGTCATTCGGTTCACATCTGTCAGCCAGGCAAACATCTGCAAGTGCGTGTACTTCCACCATACGCCACGGCAAGGCTTACGCCGCATTAACGGTTCTATTTCACTGAAAATACATCGTAATACTGAATTGAAACACACATTTCGTTAAAAAACAAATCGTCCATAGGTATAAATATCGAATACGTTCACAAAAACAAAATTCAATAACTCATCATAATCAAGAAATATGTTTATTACCAGAACTGTGTACACAACAAACGTAGAGTCGAATCATCCGTACGTGTTTCCGTCACATCTATCAACCAAGCATATGTGCGTGTCAGTATACATCGTTCGTGAACTAGACCGTATATTTCGCGGCACTTACGATTGCATTTCACTGAAAATATATAATAATACTGATATGTAACACGTAGGACAATAAGTTAATATTTGTAATGCGTATAAACAACAAATAATTCACAAACATAATACACAATGTGATGTTAGTTTTAAACAGTGCTTTTAACATACTTTGTGGGACCACCAAATGAATAATCCAACCATTCCGGTCATTCGGTTCACATCTGTCAGCCAGGCAAACATCTGCAAGTGCGTGTACTTCCACCATACGCCACGTCAAGAATTACGCCGCATGAACGGTTCTATTTCACTGAAAATACATCGCAATACTGAATTGAAACACACATTTCGTTAAAAAACAAATCGTCCATAGGTATAAATATCGAATACGTTCACAAAAACAAAATTCAATAACTCATCATAATCAAGAAATATGTTTATTACCAGAACTGTGTACACAACAAACGTAGAGTCGAATCATCCGTACGTGTTTCCGTCACATCTATCAACCAAGCATATGTGCGTGTCAGTGTACATCGTTCGTGAAATAGACCGTATATTTCGCGGCACTTACGATTGCATTTCACTGAAAATATATAATAATACAGATATGAAACACGTAGGACAATAAGTTAATATTTGTAATGCGTATAAACAACAAATAATTCACAAACATAATACACAATGTGATGTTAGTTTTAAACAGTGCTTTTAACATACTTTGTGGGACCACCAAATGAATAATCCAACCATTCCGGTCATTCGGTTCACATCTGTCAGCCAGGCAAAGATCTGCAAGTGCGTGTACTTCCACCATACGCCACGTCAAGGATTACGCCGCATGAACGGTTCTATTTCACTGAAAATACATCGTAATACTGAATTGAAACACACATTTCGTTAAAAAACAAATCGTCCATAGGTATAAATATCGAATACGTTCACAAAAACAAAATTCAATAACTCATCATAATCAAGAAATATGTTTATTACCAGAACTGTGTACACAACAAACGTAGAGTCGAATCATCCGTACGTGTTTCCGTCACATCTATCAACCAAGCATATGTGCGTGTCAGTATACATCGTTCGTGAAATAGACCGTATATTTCGCGGCACTTACGATCGTATTTCACTGAAAATATATAATAATACTGATATGTAACACGTAGGACAATAAGTAAATATTTGTAATGCGTATAAACAACAAGTAATGTCACAAACATAATAAACAATGTGATGTTAGTTTTAAACAGTGCTTTTAACCTACTTTGTGGGACCACCAAATGAATAATCCAACCATTCCAATCTTTCGGTTCATATCTGTCAGCCAGGCAAACATCTGCAAGTGCGTGTACTTCCACCATACGCCACGTCAAGGATCACGCCGCATGAACGGTTCTATTTCACTGAAAATACATCGTAATACTGTATTAAAACACAGATTTCGTTAAAAACAAATAGTCCATAGGTATAAATATCGAATACGTTGACAAAAAACAAAATTCAATAACTCATCATAATCAAGAAATATGTTTATTACCAGAACTGTGTACACAACAAACGTAGAGTCGAATCATCCGTACGTGTTTCCGTCACATCTAGCAACCAAGCATATGTGCGTGTCAGTATACATCGTTCGTGAACTAGATCGTATATTTAGCGGCACTTACGATCGTATTTCACTGAAAATATATAATAATACTGATATGTAACACGTAGGACAATAAGTAAATATTTGCAATGCGTATAAACAACAAATAATGTCACAAACATAATACACAATGTGATGTTAGTTTTAAACAGTGCTTTTAACATACTTTGTGGGACCACCAAATGAATAACCAAACCATTCCCGTTTTTCGGTTCATATCTGTCAGCCAGGCAAACATCTGCAAGTGCGTGTACTTCCACCATACGCCACGTCAAGGATTACGCCGCTTGAACGGTTATATTTCACTGAAAATACATCGTAATACTGAATTGAAACACACATTTCGTTCAAAACAAATCGTCCATAGGTATAAATATCGAATACATTCACAAAAACCAAATTCAATAACTCATCATAATCAAGAAATATGTTTATTACCAGAACTCTGTACACAACAAACGTAGAGTCGAATCATCCGTACGTGTTTCCGTCACATCTATCAACCAAGCATATGTGCGTGTCAGTATACATCGTTCGTGAACTAGACCGTATATTTCGCGGCACTTACGATTGCATTTCACTGAAAAAATATAATAATACTGATATGTAACACGTAGGACAATAAGTAAATATTTGTAATGCGTATAAACAACAAATAATTCAAAAACATAATACACAATGTGATGTTAGTTTTAAACAGTGATTTAAACCTACTTTGTGGGACCACCAAATGAATAACCCAACCATTCCCGTTTTTCGGTTCATATCAGTCAGCCAGGCAAACATCTGCAAGTGCGTGTACTTGTGTACTGCCACCATACGCCACGTCAAGCATTACGCCGCATAAACGGTTCTATTTCACTGAAAATACATCGTAATACTGAATTGAAACACACATTTCGTTAAAAACAAATCATCCATAGGTATAAATATCGAATACGTTCACAAAACAAAATTCAATTACTCATCATAATCAAGAAATATGTTTATTACCAGATCTGTGTACACAACAAACGAAGAATCGAATCATCCGTACGTGTTTCCGTCACATCTACAAGTGCGTGTACTTCCGCCATACTCCACGTCAAGGATTACGCCGCATGAAAGGTTCTATTTTACTGAAAATACATCGTAATACTAAATTGAAACACACATTTCGTTAAAAACAAATCGTCCATCGGTATAAATAACGAATACGTTCACAAAAACAAAAATCAATAACTCATCATAATCAAGAAATATGTTTATTACCAGAACTGTGTACACAACAAACGTAGAGTCGAATCGTCCGTACGTGTTTCCGTCACATCTATCAACCAAGCATATGTGCGTGTCAGTATACATCGTTCGTGAAATAGACCGTATATTTTGCGGCACTTACGATTGAATTTCACTGAAAATATATAATAATACTGATATGTAACACGTAGGACAATAAGAAAATATTTGCAATGCGTATAAACAACAAATAATATCACAAACATAATAAACAATGTGATGTTACTTTTAAACAGTGCATTTAACCTACTTTTTGGGCCCACCAAATGAATAATCCAACCATTCCCATCTTTCGGTTCACATCTGTCAGCCAGGCAAACATCAGTAAGTGCGTTTTCTTCCACCATACGCCACGTCAAGGATTACGCCGCATGAACGGTTCTATTTCACTGAAAATACATCGTAATACTGAATTGAAACACATATCGTTCGAAACAAATCGTCCATAGGTATAAATATCGAATACGTTCACAAAAACAAAATTCAATAACTCATCATAATCAAGAAATATGTTTATTACCAGAACTGTGTACACAACAAACGTAGAGTCGAATCATCCGTACGTGTTTCCGTCACATCTATCAACCAAGCATATGTGCGTGTCAGTATACATCGTTCGTGAACTAGACCGTATATTTCGCGGCACTTACGATTGCATTTCACTGAAAAAATATAATAATACTGATATGTAACACGTAGGACAATAAGTAAATATTTGTAATGCGTATAAACAACAAATAATTCACAAACATAATACACAATGAGATGTTAGTTTTAAACAGTGCTTTAAACCTACTTTGTGGGACCACCAAATGAATAATCCAACCATTCCCGTTTTTCGGTTCATATCTGTCAGCCAGGCAAACATCTGCAAGTGCGTGTAATTTCACCATACGCCACGTCAAGGATTACGCCGCATGAACGGTTCTATTTCACTGAAAATACATCGCAATACTGAATTGAAACACACATTTCGTTAAAAACAAATCGTCCATAGGTATAAATATCGAATACGTTCACAAAAACAAAACTCAATAACTCATCATAATCAAGAAATATGTTTATTACCAGAACTGTGTACACAACAAACGTAGAGTCGAATCATCCGTACGTGTTTCCGTCACATATATCAACCAAGCATATGTGCGTGTCAGTATACATCGTTCGTGAACTAGACCGTATATTTCGCGGCACTCACGATTGCATTTCACTGAAAATATATAATAAAACTGATATGAAACACGTAGGACAATAAGTTAATTTTTGCAATGCGTATAAACAACAAATAATGTCACAAACATAATAAACAATGTAATGTTAGTTTTAAACAGTGCTTTTAACCTACTTTGTGGGACCACCAAATGAATAATCCAACCATTCCCATCTTTCGGTTCACATCTGTCAGCCAGGCAAACATCTGCAAGTGCGTGTACTTCCACCATACTCCACGTCAAGGATTACGCCGCATGAACGGTTCTATTTCACTGAAAATACATCGTAATACTGAATTGAAACACACATTTCGTTAAAAACAAATCGTCCATCGGTATAAATATCGAATACGTTCATAAAAACAAAATTCAATATCTCATCATAATCAAGAAGTATGTTTATTACCAGAACTGTGTACACAACAAACGTAGAGTCGAATCATCCGTTCGTGTTTCCGTCACATCTATCAACCAAGCATATGTGCGTGTCAGTATACATCGTTCGTGAACTAGACCGTATATTTCGCGGCACTTACGATCATATTTCACTGAAAATATATAAAAATACTGATATGTAACACGTAGGACAATAAGTAAATATTTGCAATGCGTATAAAAAACAAATAATGTCACAAACATAATAAACAATGTGATGTTAGTTTTAAACAGTGCTTTTAACCTACTTTGTGGGACCACCAAATGAATAACCCAACCATTCCCGTTTTTCGGTTCATATCAGTCAGCCAGGCAAACATCTGCAAGTGCGTGTACTTGTGTACTGCCACCATCCGCCACGTCAAGCATTACGCCGCATGAACGGTTCTATTTCACTGAAAATACATCGTAATACTGAATTGAAACACACATTTCGTTAAAAACAAATCGGCCATAGGTATAAAAATCGAATACGTTCAAAAAACAAAATTCAATAACTCATCATAATCAAGAAATATGTTTATTACCAGAACTGTGTACACAACAAACGTAGCATCGAATCATCCGTACGTGTTTCCGTCACATCTATCAACCAAGCATATGTACGTGTCAGTATACATCGTTTGTGAACTAGACCGTATATTTCGCGGCACTTACGATTGCATTTCACTGAAAATATATAATAATACTGATATGAAACACGTAGGACATTAAGTAAATATTTGCAATGCGTATAAACAACAAATAATGTCACAAACATAATAAACAATGTTATGTTAGTTTTAAACAGTGCTTTTAACATACTTTGTGGGACCACCAAATGAATAATCCAACCATTCCCGTTTTTCGGTTCATATCTGTCAGCCAGGCAAACATCTGCAAGTGCGTGTACTTCCACCATACGCCACGTCAAGGATTACGCCGCATGAACGGTTCTATTTCACTGAAAATACATCGTAATACTGAATTGAAACACACATTTCGTTAAAAACAAATCGTCCATAGGTATAAATAACGAATACGTTCACAAAAACAAAATTCAATAACTCATCATAATCAAGAAATATGTTTATTACCAGAACTGTGTACACAACAAACGTAGAGTCGAATCATCCGTACGTGTTTCCTTCACATCTATCAACCAAGCATATGTGAGTGTCAGTATACATCGTTCGTGAACTAGACCGTATATTTCGCGGCACTCACGATCGTATTTCACTGAAAATATATAATAATACTGATATGTAACACGTAGGACAATAAGTAAATATTTGCAATGCGTATAAACAACCAATAATGTCAAAAACATAATAAACAATGTGATGTTGGTTTTAAACAGTGCTTTTAACCTACATTGTGGGACCACCAAATGAATAATCCAACCATTCCCATCTTTCGGTTCACATCTGTCAGCCAGGCAAACATCTGCAAGTGCGTGTACTTCCACCATACTCCACGTCAAGGATTACGCCGCATGAACGGTTCTATTTCACTGAAAATACATCGTAATACTGAATTGAAACACACATTTCGTTAAAAACAAATCGTCCATCGGTATAAATATCGAATACGTTCACAAAAACAAAATTCAATAACTCATCATAATCAAGAAATATGTTTATTACCAGAACTGTGTACACAACAAACGTAGAGTCGAATCATCCGTACGTGTTTCCGTCACATCTATCAACCAAGCATATGTGAGTGTCAGAATACATCGTTCGTGAACTAGACCGTATATTTCGCGGCACTTACGATCGTATTTCACTGAAAATATATAATAATACTGATATGAAACACGTAGGACAATAAGTTAATTTTTGCAATGCGTATAAACAACAAATAATGTCACAAACATAATAAACAATGTAATGTTAGTTTTAAACAGTGCTTTTAACCTACTTTGTGGGACCACCAAATGAATAATCCAACCATTCCCATCTTTCGGTTCACATCTGTCAGCCAGGCAAACATCTGCAAGTGCGTGTACTTCCACCATACTCCACGTCAAGGATTACGCCGCATGAACGGTTCTATTTCACTGAAAATACATCGTAATACTGAATTGAAACACACATTTCGTTAAAAACAAATCGTCCATCGGTATAAATATCGAATACGTTCATAAAAACAAAATTCAATATCTCATCATAATCAAGAAGTATGTTTATTACCAGAACTGTGTACACAACAAACGTAGAGTCGAATCATCCGTTCGTGTTTCCGTCACATCTATCAACCAAGCATATGTGCGTGTCAGTATACATCGTTCGTGAACTAGACCGTATATTTCGCGGCACTTACGATCATATTTCACTGAAAATATATAAAAATACTGATATATAACACGTAGGACAATAAGTAAATATTTGCAATGCGTATAAACAACCAATAATGTCAAAAACATAATAAACAATGTGATGTTGGTTTTAAACAGTGCTTTTAACCTACATTGTGGGACCACCAAATGAATAATCCAAACATTCCCATCTTTCGGTTCACATCTGTCAGCCAGGCAAACATCTGCAAGTGCGTGTACTTCCACCATACTCCACGTCAAGGATTACGCCGCATGAACGGTTCTATTTCACTGAAAATACATCGTAATACTGAATTGAAACACACATTTCGTTAAAAACAAATCGTCCATCGGTATAAATATCGAATACGTTCACAAAAACAAAATTCAATAACTCATCATAATCAAGAAATATGTTTATTACCAGAACTGTGTACACAACAAACGTAGAGTCGAATCATCCGTACGTGTTTCCGTCACATCTATCAACCAAGCATATGTGAGTGTCAGAATACATCGTTCGTGAACTAGACCGTATATTTCGCGGCACTTACGATCGTATTTCACTGAAAATATATAATAATACTGATATGTAACACGTAGGACAATAAGTAAATATTTGCAATGCGTATAAACAACCAATAATGTCACAAACATAATAAACAATGTGATGTTGGTTTTAAACAGTGCTTTTAACCTACATTGTGGGACCACCAAATGAATAATCCAACCATTCCCATCTTTCGGTTCACATCTGTCAGCCAGGCAAACATCTGCAAGTGCGTGTACTTCCACCATACTCCACGTCAAGGATTACGCCGCATGAACGGTTCTATTTCACTGAAAATACATCGTAATACTGAATTGAAACACACATTTCGTTAAAAACAAATCGTCCATTGGTATAAATATCGAATACGTTCACAAAAACAAAATTCAATAACTCATCATAATCAAGAAATATGTTTATTACCAGAACTGTGTACACAACAAACGTAGAGTCGAATCATCCGTACGTGTTTCCGTCACATCTATCAACCAAGCATATGAGCGTGTCAGTATACATCGTTCGTGAACTAGACCGTATATTTCGCGGCACTTACGATTGCATTTCACTGAAAATATATAATAATACTGATATGTAACACGTAAGACAATAAGTAAATATTTGTAATGCGTATAAACAACAAATAATTCACAAACATAATACACAATGTGATGTTAGTTTTAAACAGTGCTTTTAACCTACTTTGTGGGACCACCAAATGAATCATCCAACCATTCCCGTCATTCGGTTCACATCTGTCAGCCAGGCAAACATCTGCTGGTGCGTGTACTTCCATCATAAGCCGCGTCAAGGATTACGCCGCATGAACGGTTCTATTTCACTGAAAATACATCGTAATACTGAATTGAAACACACATTTCGTTAAAAACAAATCGTCCATCGGTATAAATATCGAATACGTTCACAAAAACAAAATTCAATAACTCATCATAATCAAGAAATATGTTTATTACCAGAACTGTGTACACAACAACCGTAGAGTCGAATCGTCCGTACGTGTTTCCGTCACATCTATCAACCAAGCATATGTGCGTGTCAGTATACATCGTCCGTGAAATAGACCGTATATTTCGCGGCACTTACGATTGAATTTCACTGAAAATATATAATAATACTGATTTGTAACACTTAGGACAATAAGAAAATATTTGCAATGCGTATAAACAACAAATAATATCACAAACATAATAAACAATGTGATGTTAATTTTAAACAGTGCTTTTAACCTACTTTGTGGGACCACCAAATGAATAATCTAACCATTCCCGTTTTTCGGTTCATATCTGTCAGCCAGGCAAACATCTGCAAGTGCGTGTACTTCCACCATACGCCACGTCAAGGATTACATCGCATGAACGGTTCTATTTCACTGAAAATACATCGTAATACTGAATTGAAACACAAATTTTGTTAAAAACAAATCGTCCATAGGTATAAATATCGAATACGTTTACAAAAACAAAATTCAATAACTCATCATAATCAAGAAATATGTTTATTACCAGAACTGTGTACACAACAAACGTAGAGTCGAATCATCTGTACGTGTTTCCGTTACATCTATCAACCAAGCATATGTGCGTGTCAGTATACATCGTTCGTGAACTAGACCGTATATTTCGCGGCACTTACGATCGCATTTCACTGAAAATATATAATAATACTGATATGAAACACGTAGGACATTAAGTAAATATTTGCAATGCGTATAAACAACAAATAATGTCACAAACATAATAAACAATGTGATGTTAGTTTTAAACAGTGCTTTTAACCTACTTTGTGGGACAACCAAATGCACTGTGGTATAACGTACACCGGATATTGCTAGTAAAGTGAGTAATATTTTTAATTTTGAGGAGACCAGGGTGAGTTTAGATACGTTATTTTCCAAATTACTGACTACTTAAGCATATTTCAATTTAGTTTTAACTTCTTCAGGCATTTTTGTAACTTTATAGCACACTATAGTATATAAGATATTCACAGGAAGGTTCAAATGATCCAGTATTATGCCGTTACTCACTCGCAAATATTGACAGCAGTACTTCACACGCTTCTGGAATGACTGTATCAACAAAATGAAGATTTTTTTAACTGGCCATTTTGTTTATATTGAACCCAAACGTGTTCTGACCAAATTTCATAGATATTGATCGAAAAACAACTAAGATACACATCAAAACAGATACAAGTGGGTGTACAGAGTATTGCTGTTTAGTGTACAGAGTATTGCTGTTTAGTGTACGGAGTATTGCTGTTTAGTGTACGTACTATTGCTTATTAACATGAGCAAATAAAGTATGTAAATGGACAGTTTTATCGTATCATTACGTCTGCTCATCACTAAGCTCATGCCTTATTAGCTTTATGATATAATAAGAATATTTTATATGATAATGTTAAATATTTCAATCTGTCAGGCTGATGAATGCAATGAACAAAATAAAATACTGATTTTCATACATTAAGTGTTCTTATGACAAGAACAAAGTGATATTTATCTTGAATTTATGTAATTCGTTGAGAGTCATGCATATGGTCAAATGGCAAATACGGACATTTGCTTGCATAAAGTTTATTTATGCTCAACTACAATTTAGTATGAAACATAATTAGTTCCTACAACAATTACATTACTAATACTATTTAAGAAAATATTATTCTGCAATCGTTAAGTCTTATCAATTCGATATTAAAGTTTCAGTAAAACGCAGCATTCTAATCATTTGAAGCTAGTGCATAGAATTAACTTATGCATGAAAGGGTTGTATACTGACAATGCCTAGGTTTTGGAAGTTATAATGTGACACTGTGTTGTACCGGGTATGTATAGTCATAAATGGAAAGTATTTCCTTTCCTGAAGACAAGGGTAACTCCTAAAGCAATTACAATAATACATATTCTTTAATCTGAGTTATCTTTATATCATGGTTAAAATGTTAAAATCTAAACACTAACTTAACAGAAAATAACTGTTAACTGTATATTCTATAAATTACATAACATATATTTTTAATTGTGACTAACTCTCACCTCAATCTATTCCAGTTAATAACAATAATCATATGTTTGAAAAATCTAAGATATATTATAAATCAAGAACACACAATTAAGTGTTGCTTAAAGAAAGAGGATGTATCTGCTATATTGGTTTGTATTGTATTTTGTATTATGTTGTCACAAAAGCGCTAACAGGGAATATTGATATGTGGGTGACAATGCATTTCTATCAGACATGTTTGCCTGACTACAGAAAATTTCCCAAGGGGGTCTGGCATTTTCTTCACAGCAGAGGTTAAACAAATTATTTTGCTCAGTCGCTCAAAGAAGCTATTGTTCTCATGAAAGTGAACTGATCCCATTCTAAGCCCTGTACAATTGGTGTACATGGTTAATATCACAACATGTAAAATTCAGGTGGTGGGGTTCTTGGAGCTAGGACTAGCTTGGTACAATTATTGTATAATGTAGTACATACAATCCAATCTTAATAGGTACAGATCTATACAATAACAAGTTATTTTTACCAAAAAACCCCACTGATTATACCTTGTATTTAGTCAATTGTGTGACAAATAGTCACGGCACTTAAAAGCAATACTCTGTACACTATATAGCAATACTCCGTACATGATACAGCAATACTCCGTACACTAACACCTGTATTTATTCTCACAATGCACTGTTATTTGCAGTTAGTTTAGAATACTACATTTACAATATTATCTTTGTATCAAGAATGTCAATTCGCTCGATTCAAGTTGTGTTTTTAAACGAAGAATATAAACAAAAACATCTTATTTCGACCGATCGAGCTTACTTTTTTCGTGAGTAAAGATACCAGTTTGGTCTTTCAATCACCCTTTTAAGAAATTCCTGGTAATTTACCGGTTACACGGACTAGGCAAATTTATGGAAGAGATACTTTTGTATAAAATATATATGAAACACACTCAGAAAGACTAAAAATCGTCTCTGAACTTACCCTTGTCAACACTAGAATGTCGCGAAAACTAATTATTTTACTCATATTGCTAGCAATATCCGGTGTACGTTATACCGCAGTGAAATGAATAATCCAACCATTCCCATCTTTCGGTTCACATCTGTCAGCCAGGCAAACATCTGCAAGTGCGTGTACTTCCACCATACGCCACGTCAAGGATTACGCCGCATGAACGGTTCTATTTCACTGAAGATACATCGTAATACTGAATTGAAACACACATTTCGTTAAAAACAAATCGTCCATCGGTATAAATATCGAATACGTTCACAAAAACAAAATTCAATAACTCATCATAATCAAGAAATATGTTTATTACCAGAACTGTGTACAAAACAAACGTAGAGTCGAATCATCCGTACGTGTTTCCGTCACATCTATCAACCAAGCATATGTGCGTGTCAGTATACATCGTTCGTGAACTAGACCGTATATTTCGCGGCACTTACGATTGCATTTCACTGAAAATATATAATAATACTGATATGTAACACGTAGGACAATAAGTAAATATTTGCAATGCGTATAAACAACAAATAATTCACAAACATAATACACAACGTGATGTTAGTTTTAAACAGTGCTTTTAACCTTTTTTGTGGGACCACCAAATGAATAATCCAACCATTCCCGTCATTCGGTTCACATCTGTCAGCCAGGCAAACATCTGCAAGTGCGTGTACTTCCACCATACGCCACGTCAAGGATTACGCCGCATGAACGGTTCTATTTCACTGAAAATACATCGTAATACTGAATTGATACACACATTTCGTTAAAAACAAATCGTCCATAGGTATAAATATCGAATACGTTCACAAAAACAAAATTCAATAACTCATCATAATCAAGAAATATGTTTATTACCAGAACTGTGTACACAACAAACGTAGAGTCGAATCATCCGTACATGTTTCCGTCACATCTATCAACCAAGCATATGTGCGTGTCAGTATACATCGTTCGTGAACTAGACCGTATATTTCGCGGCACTTACGATTGCATTTCACTGAAAATATATAATAATACTGATATGTAACACGTAGGACAATAAGTAAATATTTGCAATGCGTATAAACAACAAATAATGTCACAAACATAATACACAATGTGATGTTAGTTTTAAACAGTGTTTTTAACCTACTTTGTGGGACCACCAAATGAATAACCCAACCATTCCCGTTTTTCGGTTCATGTCTGTCAGCCAGGCAAACATCTGCAAGTGCATGTACTTCCACCATACGCCACGTCAAGGATTACGCCGCATGAACGGTTCTATTTCACTGAAGATACATCGTAATACTGAATTGAAACACACATTTCGTTAAAAACGAATCGTCCATAGGTATTAATAACGAATACGTTCAAAAAAACAAAATTCAATAACTCATCATAATCAAGAAATATGTTTATTACCAGAACTGTGTACACAACAAACGTAGAGTCGAATCATCCGTACCTGTTTCCGTCACATCTATCAACCAAGCATATGTGTGTGTCAGTATACATCGTTCGTGAACTAGACCGTATATTTCGCGGCACTTACGATCGTATTTCACTGAAAATATATAATAATACTGATATGTAACACGTAGGACAATATGAAAATATTTGCAATGCGTATAAACAACAAATAATGTCACAAACATAATAAACAATGTGATGTTAGTTCTAAACAGTGCTTTAAACCTACTCTGTGGGACCACCAAATGTATAAGCCGACCATTCCCGTCATTCGGTTCACATCTGTCAGCCAGGCAAACATCTGCAAGTGCGTGTTCTTCCACCATACGCCTCGTCAAGGATTACGCCGCATGAACGGTTCTATTTCACTGAAAATACATCGTAATACTGAATTGAAACACACATTTCGTTAAAAACAAATCGTCCATCGGTATAAATAACGAATACGTTCACAAAAACAAAATTCAATAACTCATCATAATCAAGAAATATGTTTATTACCAGAACTGTGTACACAACAAACGTAGAGTCGAATCATCCGTACGTGTTTCCGTCACATCTATCAACCAAGCATATGTGCGTGTCAGTATACATCGTTCGTGAACTAGACCATATATTTCGCGGCACTTACGATTGCATTTCACTGAAAATATATAATAATACTGATATGTAACACGTAGGACAATAAGTAAATATTTGCAATGCGTATAAACAACAAATAATGTCACAAACATAATACACAATGTGATGTTAGTTTTAAACAGTGCTTTTAACCTACTTTGTGGGACCACCAAATGAATAACCCAACCATTCCCGTTTTTCGGTTCATATCTGTCAGCCAGGCAAACATCTGCAAGTGCATGTACTTCCACCATACGCCACGTCAAGGATTACGCCGCATGAACGGTTCTATTTCACTGAAAATACATCGTAATACTGAATTGAAACACACATTTCGTTAAAAACAAATCGTCCATAGGTATAAATAACGAATACGTTCACAAAAACAAAATTCAATAACTCATCATAATCAAGAAATATGTTTATTACCAGAACTGTGTACACAACAAACGTAGAGTCGAATCATCCGTACGTATTTCCGTCACATCTATCAACCAAGCATATGTGCGTGTCAGAATACATCGTTCGTGAACTAGACCGTATATTTCGCGGCACTTACGATCGTATTTCACTGAAAATATATAATAATACTGATATGTAACACGTAGGACAATAAGTAAATATTTGCAATGCGTATAAACAACAAATAATGTCACAAACATAATAAACAATGTGATGGTAGTTCTAACAGTGCTTTTAACCTACTTTGTGGGACCACCAAATGTATAAGCCAACCATTCCCGTCATTCGGTTCACATCTGTCAGCCAGGCAAACATCTGCAAGTGCGTGTACTTCCACTATACGCCACGTCAAGGATTACGCCGCATGAACGGTTCTATTTCACTGAAAATACATCGTAATACTGAATTGAAACACATTTTTCGTTAAAAACAACTCGTCCATAGGTATAAATAACGAATACGTTCACAAAAACAAAATTCAATAACTCATCATAATCAAGAAATATGTTTATTACCAGAACTGTGTACACAACAAGCCTTGAGTCGAATCATCCGTACGTGTTTCCATCACATCTATCAACCAAGCATATGTGCGTGTCAGTATACATCGTTCGTGAACTACACCGTATATTTCGCGGCACTAACGATCGTGTTTCACTGAAAATATATAATACTACTGATATGTAACACGTAGGACAATAAGTAAATATTTGCAATGCGTATAAACAACAAATAATGTCACAAACATAATACACAATGTGATGTTAGTTTTAAACAGTGAATTAAACCTACTTTGTTGGACCACCAAATGAATAACCCAACCATTCCCGTTTTTCGGTTCATATCTGTCAGCCAGGCAAACATCTGCAAGTGCGTGAATTCCACCATACGCCACGTCAAGGATTACGCCACATGATAGGTTCTATTTCACTGAAAATACATCGTAATACTGAATTGAAACACACATTTCGTTAAAAACAAATCGTCCATAGGTATAAATATCGAATACGTTCACAAAAACAAAATTCAATAACTCATCATAATCAAGAAATATGTTTATTACCAGAACTGTGTACACAACAAACGTAGAGTCGAATCATCCGTACCTGTTTCCGTCACATCTATCAAACGAGCATATGTGCGTGTCAGTATACATCGTTCGTGAACTAGACCGTATATTTCGCACCACTTACGATTGCATTTCACTGAAAAAATATAATAATACTGATATGTAACACGTAGGACAATAAGTAAATATTTGTAATGCGTATAAACAACAAATAATTCACAAATATAATACACAATGTGATGTTAGTTTTAAACAGTGCTTTTAACATACTTTGTGGGACCACCAAATGAATAATCCAACCATTCCGGTCATTCGGTTCACATCTGTCAGCAAGGCAAACATCTGCAAGTGCGTGTACTTCCACCATACGCCACGTCAAGGATTACGCCGCATGAACGGTTCTATTTCACTGAAAATACATCGAAATACTGAATTGCAACACACATTTCGTTAAAAAACAAATCGTCCATAGGTATAAATATCGAATACGTTCACAAAAACAAAATTCAATAACTCATCATAATCAAGAAATATGTTTATTACCAGAACTGTGTACACAACAAACGTAGAGTCGAGTCGTCCGTACGTGTTTCCGTCACATCTATCAACCAAGCATATGTGCGTGTCAGTATACATCGTTCGTGAACTAGACCGTATATTTCGCGGCACTTACGATTGAATTTCACTGAAAATATATAATAATACTGATATGTAACACGTAGGACAATAAGTAAATATGTGTAATGCGTATAAACAACAAATAATTCACAAACATAGTACACAATGTGATGTTAGTTTTAAACAGGGCTTTTAACCTACTTTGTGGGATCACTAAATGAATAATCCAACCATTCCCGTCATTCGGTTCACATTTGTCAGCCAGGTAAACATCTGCAAGTGCGTGTAGTTCCACCATACGCCACGTCAAGGATTACGTCGCATGAACGGTTCTATTTCACTGAAAATACATCGTAATACTGAATTGAAACACACATTTCGTTAAAAACAAATCGTCCATAGGTATAAATAACGAATACGTTCACAAAAACAAAATTCAATAGCTCATCATAATCAAGAAATATGTTTATTACCAGAACTGTGTACACAACAAACGTAGAGTCGAATCATCCGTACGTGTTTCCATCACATCTATCAACCAAGCATATGTGCGTGTCAGTATACATCGTTCGTGAACTAGACCGTATATTTCGCGGCACATACGATCGTATTTCACTTAAAATATATAATATTACTGATATGTAACACGTAGGACAATAAGTAAATATTTGCAATGCGTATAAACAACAAATAATGTCACAAACATAATAAACAATGTGATTTTAGTTTTAAACAGTGCTTTTAACCTACTTTGTGGGTCCACCAAATGAATAACCCAACCATTCCCGTCTTTCGGTTCATATCTGTCAGCCAGGCATACATCTGCAAGTGCGTGTACTTCCACCATACGCCACGTTAAGGATTACGCCGCATGAACGGTTCTATTTCACTGAAAATACATCGTAATACTGAATTGAAACACACATTTCGTTAAAAACAAATCGTCCATCGGTATAAATATCGAATACGTTCACAAAAACAAAATTCAATAATTCATCATAATCAGAAAATATGTTTATTACCAGAACTGTGTACACAACAAACGTAGAGTCGAATCATCCGTACGTGTTTCCGTCACATCTATCAACCAAGCATATGTGCGTTTCAGTATACATCATTCGTGAACTAGACCGTATATTTCGCGGCACTTACGATTGCATTTCGCTGAAAATATATAATAATACTGATATGTAACACGTAGGACAATAAGTAAATATGTGTAATGCGTATAAACAACAAATAATTCACAAACATAGTACACAATGTGATGTTAGTTTTAAACAGGGCTTTTAACCTACTTTGTGGGATCACTAAATGAATAATCCAACCATTCCCGTCATTCGGTTCACATTTGTCAGCCAGGTAAACATCTGCAAGTGCGTGTAGTTCCACCATACGCCACGTCAAGGATTACGCCGCATGAACGGTTCTATTTCACTGAAAATACATCGTAATACTGAATTGAAACACACATTTCGTTAAAAACAAATCGTCCATAGGTATAAATAACGAATACGTTCACAAAAACAAAATTCAATAGCTCATCATAATCAAGAAATATGTTTATTACCAGAACTGTGTACACAACAAACGTAGAGTCGAATCATCCGTACGTGTTTCCGTCACATCTATCAACCAAGCATATGTGCGTGTCAGTATACATCGTTCGTGAACTAGACCGTATATTTCGCGGCACTTACGATCGTATTTCACTGAAAATATATCATAGTACTGATATGTAACACGTAGGACAATAAGTAAATATTTGCAATGCGTGTAAACAACAAATAATGTCACAAACATAATAAACAATGTGATTTTAGTTTTAAACAGTGCTTTTAACATACTTTGTGGGTCCACCAAATGAATAACTCAACCATTCCCGTCTTTCGGTTCATATTTGTCAGCCAGGCATACATCTGCAAGTGCGTGTACTTCCACCATACGCCACGTTAAGGATTACGCCGCATGAACGGTTCTACTTCACTGAAAATACATCGTAATACTGAATTGAAACACACATTTCGTTAAAAACAAATCGTCCATCGGTATAAATATCGAATACGTTCACAAAAACAAAATTCAATAACTTATCATAATCCAGAAAAATGTTTATTACCAGAACTGTGTACACAACAAACGTAGAGTCGAATCATCCGTACGTGTTTCCGTCACATCTATCAACCAAGCATATGTGCGTGTCAGTATACATCGTTCGTGAACTAGACCGTATATTTCGCGGCACTTACGATCGTATTTCACTTAAAATATATAATATTACTGATATGTTACACGTAGGACAATAAGTAAATATTTGCAATGCGTATAAACAACATATAATGTCCCAAACATAATAAACAATGTGATTTTAGTTTTAAACAGTGCTTTTAACCTACTTTGTGGGTCCACCAAATGAATAACCCAACCATTCCCGTCTTTCGGTTCATATCTGTCAGCCAGGCATACATCTGCAAGTGCGTGTACTTCCACCATACGCCACGTTAAGGATTACGCCGCATGAACGGTTCTATTTCACTGAAAATACATCGTAATACTGAATTGAAACACACATTTCGTTAAAAACAAATCGTCCATAGGTATAAATAACGAATACGTTCACAAAAACAAAATTCAATAGCTCATCATAATCAAGAAATATGTTTATTACCAGAACTGTGTACACAACAAACGTAGAGTCGAATCATCCGTACGTGTTTCCGTCACATCTATCAACCAAGCATATGTGCGTGTCAGTATACATCGTTCGTGAACTAGACCGTATATTTCGCGGCACTTACGATCGTATTTCACTTAAAATATATAATATTACTGATATGTAACACGTAGGACAATAAGTAAATATTTGCAATGCGTATAAACAACAAATAATGTCACAAACATAATAAACAATGTGATTTTAGTTTTAAACAGTGCTTTTAACCTACTTTGTGGGGCCACCAAATGAATAACCCAACCATTCCCGTCTTTCGGTTCATATCTGTCAGCCAGGCATACATCTGCAAGTGCGTGTACTTCCACCATACGCCACGTTAAGGATTACGCCGCATGAACGGTTCTATTTCACTGAAAATACATCGCAATACTGAATTGAAACACACATTTCGTTAGAAACAAATCGTCCATCGGTATAAATATCGAATACGTTCACAAAAACAAAATTCAATAATTCATCATAATCAAGAAATATGTTTATTACCAGAACTGTGTACACAACAAACGTAGAGTCGAATCATCCGTACGTGTTTCCGTCACATCTATCAACCAAGCATATGTGCGTTTCAGTATACATCATTCGTGAACTAGACCGTATATTTCGCGGCACTTACGATTGCATTTCGCTGAAAATATATAATAATACTGATATGTAACACGTAGGACAATAAGTAAATATGTGTAATGCGTATAAACAACAAATAATTCACAAACATAGTACACAATGTGATGTTAGTTTTAAACAGGGCTTTTAACCTACTTTGTGGGATCACTAAATGAATAATCCAACCATTCCCGTCATTCGGTTCACATTTGTCAGCCAGGTAAACATCTGCAAGTGCGTGTAGTTCCACCATACGCCACGTCAAGGATTACGCCGCATGAACGGTTCTATTTCACTGAAAATACATCGTAATACTGAATTGAAACACATTTCGTTAAAAACAAATCGTCCATAGGTATAAATAACGAATACGTTCACAAAAACAAAATTCAATAACTCATTATAATCAAGAAATATGTTTATTACCAGAACTGTGTACACAACAAACGTAGAGTCGAATCATCCGTACGTGTTTCCGTCACATCTATCAACCAAGCATATGTGCGTGTCAGTATACATCGTTCGTGAACTAGACCGTATATTTCGCGGCACTTACGATCGTATTTCACTTAAAATATATAATAATACTGATATGTAACACGTAGGACAATAAGTAAATATTTGCAATGCGTATAAACAACAAATAATGTCACAAACATAATAAACAATGTGATTTTAGTTTTAAACAGTGCTTTTAACCTACTTTGTGGGTCCACCAAATGAATAACCCAACCATTCCCGTCTTTCGGTTCATATTTGTCAGCCAGGCATACATCTGCAAGTGCGTGTACTTCCACCATACGCCACGTCAAGGATTACGCCGCATGAACGGTTCTATTTCACTGAAAATACATCGTAATACTGAATTGAAACACACATTTCGTTAAAAACAAATCGTCCATCGGTATAAATATCGAATACGTTCACAAAAACAAAATTCAATAACTTATCATAATCAAGAAATATGTTTATTACCAGAACTGTGTACACAACAAACGTAGAGTCGAATCATCCGTACGTGTTTCCGTCACATCTATCAACCAAGCATATGTGCGTTTCAGTATACATCATTCGTGAACTAGACCGTATATTTCGCGGCACTTACGATTGCATTTCGCTGAAAATATATAATAATACTGATATGTAACACGTAGGACAATAAGTAAATATGTGTAATGCGTATAAACAACAAATAATTCACATACATAGTACACAATGTGATGTTAGTTTTAAACAGGGCTTTTAACCTACTTTGTGGGATCACTAAATGAATAATCCAACCATTCCCGTCATTCGGTTCACATTTGTCAGCCAGGTAAACATCTGCAAGTGCGTGTAGTTCCACCATACGCCACGTCAAGGATTACGCCGCATGAACGGTTCTATTTCACTGAAAATACATCGTAATACTGAATTGAAACACACATTTCGTTAAAAACAAATCGTCCATAGGTATAAATAACGAATACGTTCACAAAAACAAAATTCAATAGCTCATCATAATCAAGAAATATGTTTATTACCAGAACTGTGTACACAACAAACGTAGAGTCGAATCATCCGTACGTGTTTCCGTCACATCTATCAACCAAGCATATGTGCGTGTCAGTATACATCGTTCGTGAACTAGACCGTATATTTCGCGGCACTTACGATCGTATTTCACTTAAAATATATAATATTACTGATATGTAACACGTAGGACAATAAGTAAATATTTGCAATGCGTATAAACAACAAATAATGTCACAAACATAATAAACAAAGTGATTTTAGTTTTAAACAGTGCTTTTAACATACTTTGTGGGTCCACCAAATGAATAACCAAACCATTCCCGTCTTTCGGTTCATATTTGTCAGCCAGGCATACATCTGCAAGTGCGTGTACTTCCACCATACGCCACGTCAAGGATTACGCCGCATGAACGGTTCTATTTCACTGAAAATACATCGTAATACTGAATTGAAACACACATTTCGTTTAAAACAAATCGTCCATAGGTATAAATAACGAATACGTTCACAAAAACAAAATTCAATAGCTCATCATAATCAAGAAATATGTTTATTACCAGAACTGTGTACACAACAAACGTAGAGTCGAATCATCCGTACGTGTTTCCGTCACATCTATCAACCAAGCATATGTGCGTGTCAGTATACATCGTTCGTGAACTAGACCGTATATTTCGCGGCACTTACGATCGTATTTCACTTAAAATATATAATATTACTGATATGTAACACGTAGGACAATAAGTAAATATTTGCAATGCGTATAAACAACAAATAATGTCACAAACATAATAAACAATGTGATTTTAGTTTTAAACAGTGCTTTTAACCTACTTTGTGGGGCCACCAAATGAATAACCCAACCATTCCCGTCTTTCGGTTCATATCTGTCAGCCAGGCATACATCTGCAAGTGCGTGTACTTCCACCATACGCCACGTTAAGGATTACGCCGCATGAACGGTTCTATTTCACTGAAAATACATCGCAATACTGAATTGAAACACACATTTCGTTAGAAACAAATCGTCCATCGGTATAAATATCGAATACGTTCACAAAAACAAAATTCAATAATTCATCATAATCAAGAAATATGTTTATTACCAGAACTGTGTACACAACAAACGTAGAGTCGAATCATCCGTACGTGTTTCCGTCACATCTATCAACCAAGCATATGTGCGTTTCAGTATACATCATTCGTGAACTAGACCGTATATTTCGCGGCACTTACGATTGCATTTCGCTGAAAATATATAATAATACTGATATGTAACACGTAGGACAATAAGTAAATATGTGTAATGCGTATAAACAACAAATAATTCACAAACATAGTACACAATGTGATGTTAGTTTTAAACAGGGCTTTTAACCTACTTTGTGGGATCACTAAATGAATAATCCAACCATTCCCGTCATTCGGTTCACATTTGTCAGCCAGGTAAACATCTGCAAGTGCGTGTAGTTCCACCATACGCCACGTCAAGGATTACGCCGCATGAACGGTTCTATTTCACTGAAAATACATCGTAATACTGAATTGAAACACACATTTCGTTAAAAACAAATCGTCCATAGGTATAAATAACGAATACGTTCACAAAAACAAAATTCAATAGCTCATCATAATCAAGAAATATGTTTATTACCAGAACTGTGTACACAACAAACGTAGAGTCGAATCATCCGTACGTGTTTCCGTCACATCTATCAACCAAGCATATGTGCGTGTCAGTATACATCGTTCGTGAACTAGACCGTATATTTCGCGGCACTTACGATCGTATTTCACTTAAAATATATAATATTACTGATATGTAACACGTAGGACAATAAGTAAATATTTGCAATGCGTATAAACAACAAATAATGTCACAAACATAATAAACAATGTGATTTTAGTTTTAAACAGTGCTTTTAACCTACTTTGTGGGGCCACCAAATGAATAACCCAACCATTCCCGTCTTTCGGTTCATATCTGTCAGCCAGGCATACATCTGCAAGTGCGTGTACTTCCACCATACGCCACGTTAAGGATTACGCCGCATGAACGGTTCTATTTCACTGAAAATACATCGCAATACTGAATTGAAACACACATTTCGTTAGAAACAAATCGTCCATCGGTATAAATATCGAATACGTTCACAAAAACAAAATTCAATAATTCATCATAATCAAGAAATATGTTTATTACCAGAACTGTGTACACAACAAACGTAGAGTCGAATCATCCGTACGTGTTTCCGTCACATCTATCAACCAAGCATATGTGCGTTTCAGTATACATCATTCGTGAACTAGACCGTATATTTCGCGGCACTTACGATTGCATTTCGCTGAAAATATATAATAATACTGATATGTAACACGTAGGACAATAAGTAAATATGTGTAATGCGTATAAACAACAAATAATTCACAAACATAGTACACAATGTGATGTTAGTTTTAAACAGGGCTTTTAACCTACTTTGTGGGATCACTAAATGAATAATCCAACCATTCCCGTCATTCGGTTCACATTTGTCAGCCAGGTAAACATCTGCAAGTGCGTGTAGTTCCACCATACGCCACGTCAAGGATTACGCCGCATGAACGGTTCTATTTCACTGAAAATACATCGTAATACTGAATTGAAACACACATTTCGTTAAAAACAAATCGTCCATAGGTATAAATAACGAATACGTTCACAAAAACAAAATTCAATAGCTCATCATAATCAAGAAATATGTTTATTACCAGAACTGTGTACACAACAAACGTAGAGTCGAATCATCCGTACGTGTTTCCGTCACATCTATCAACCAAGCATATGTGCGTGTCAGTATACATCGTTCGTGAACTAGACCGTATATTTCGCGGCACTTACGATCGTATTTCACTTAAAATATATAATAATACTGATATGTAACACGTAGGACAATAAGTAAATATTTGCAATGCGTATAAACAACAAATAATGTCACAAACATAATAAACAATGTGATTTTAGTTTTAAACAGTGCTTTTAACCTACTTTGTGGGTCCACCAAATGAATAACCCAACCATTCCCGTCTTTCGGTTCATATTTGTCAGCCAGGCATACATCTGCAAGTGCGTGTAACTCCACCATACGCCACGTCAAGGATTACGCCGCATGAACGGTTCTATTTCACTGAAAATACATCGTAATACTGAATTGAAACACACATTTCGTTAAAAACAAATCGTCCATAGGTATAAATATCGAATACGTTCACAAAAACAAAATTCAATAACTTATCATAATCAAGAAATATGTTTATTACCAGAACTGTGTACACAACAAACGTAGAGTCGAATCATCCGTACGTGTTACCTTCACATCTATCAACCAAGCATATGTGCGTGTCAGTATACATCGTTCGTGAACTAGACCGTATATTTCGTGGCACTTACGATCCTATTTCACTGAAAATATATAATAATACTGATATGTAACACGTAGGACAATAAGTAAACATTTGCAATGCGTATAAAAAACAAATAATGTCACAAACATAATAAACAATGTGATTTTAGTTTTAAACAGTGCTTTTAACCTACTTTGTGGGGCCACCAAATGAATAACCCAACCATTCCCGTCTTTCGGTTCATATCTGTCAGCCAGGCATAAATCTGCAAGTGCGTGTACTTCCACCATACGCCACGTTAAGGATTACGCCGCATGAACGGTTCTATTTCACTGAAAATACATCGTAATACTGAATTGAAACACACATTTCGTTAAAAACAAATCGTCCATAGGTATAAATAACGAATACGTTCACAAAAACAAAATTCAATAGCTCATCATAATCAAGAAATATGTTTATTACCAGAACTGTGTACACAACAAACGTAGAGTCGAATCATCCGTACGTGTTTCCGTCACATCTATCAACCAAGCATATGTGCGTGTCAGTATACATCGTTCGTGAACTAGACCGTATATTTCGCGGCACTTACGATCGTATTTCACTTAAAATATATAATAATACTGATATGTAACACGTAGGACAATAAGTAAATATTTGCAATGCGTATAAACAACAAATAATGTCACAAACATAATAAACAATGTGATTTTAGTTTTAAACAGTGCTTTTAACCTACTTTGTGGGGCCACCAAATGAATAACCCAACCATTCCCGTCTTTCGGTTCATATCTGTCAGCCAGGCATACATCTGCAAGTGCGTGTACTTCCACCATACGCCACGTTAAGGATTACGCCGCATGAACGGTTCTATTTCACTGAAAATACATCGCAATACTGAATTGAAACACACATTTCGTTAGAAACAAATCGTCCATCGGTATAAATATCGAATACGTTCACAAAAACAAAATTCAATAATTCATCATAATCAAGAAATATGTTTATTACCAGAACTGTGTACACAACAAACGTAGAGTCGAATCATCCGTACGTGTTTCCGTCACATCTATCAACCAAGCATATGTGCGTTTCAGTATACATCATTCGTGAACTAGACCGTATATTTCGCGGCACTTACGATTGCATTTCGCTGAAAATATATAATAATACTGATATGTAACACGTAGGACAATAAGTAAATATGTGTAATGCGTATAAACAACAAATAATTCACAAACATAGTACACAATGTGATGTTAGTTTTAAACAGGGCTTTTAACCTACTTTGTGGGATCACTAAATGAATAATCCAACCATTCCCGTCATTCGGTTCACATTTGTCAGCCAGGTAAACATCTGCAAGTGCGTGTAGTTCCACCATACGCCACGTCAAGGATTACGCCGCATGAACGGTTCTATTTCACTGAAAATACATCGTAATACTGAATTGAAACACACATTTCGTTAAAAACAAATCGTCCATAGGTATAAATAACGAATACGTTCACAAAAACAAAATTCAATAGCTCATCATAATCAAGAAATATGTTTATTACCAGAACTGTGTACACAACAAACGTAGAGTCGAATCATCCGTACGTGTTTCCGTCACATCTATCAACCAAGCATATGTGCGTGTCAGTATACATCGTTCGTGAACTAGACCGTATATTTCGCGGCACTTACGATCGTATTTCACTTAAAATATATAATAATACTGATATGTAACACGTAGGACAATAAGTAAATATTTGCAATGCGTATAAACAACAAATAATGTCACAAACATAATAAACAATGTGATTTTAGTTTTAAACAGTGCTTTTAACCTACTTTGTGGGTCCACCAAATGAATAACCCAACCATTCCCGTCTTTCGGTTCATATTTGTCAGCCAGGCATACATCTGCAAGTGCGTGTACCTCCACCATACGCCACGTCAAGGATTACGCCGCATGAACGGTTCTATTTCACTGAAAATACATCGTAATACTGAATTGAAACACACATTTCGTTAAAAACAAATCGTCCATCGGTATAAATATCGAATACGTTCACAAAAACAAAATTCAATAACTTATCATAATCAAGAAATATGTTTATTACCAGAACTGTGTACACAACAAACGTAGAGTCGAATCATCCGTACGTGTTTCCGTCACATCTATCAACCAAGCATATGTGCGTTTCAGTATACATCATTCGTGAACTAGACCGTATATTTCGCGGCACTTACGATTGCATTTCGCTGAAAATATAAAATAATACTGATATGTAACACGTAGGACAATAAGTAAATATGTGTAATGCGTATAAACAACAAATAATTCACATACATAGTACACAATGTGATGTTAGTTTTAAACAGGGCTTTTAACCTACTTTGTGGGATCACTAAATGAATAATCCAACCATTCCCGTCATTCGGTTCACATTTGTCAGCCAGGTAAACATCTGCAAGTGCGTGTAGTTCCACCATACGCCACGTCAAGGATTACGCCGCATGAACGGTTCTATTTCACTGAAAATACATCGTAATACTGAATTGAAACACACATTTCGTTAAAAACAAATCGTCCATATGTATAAATAACGAATACGTTCACAAAAACAAAATTCAATAGCTCATCATAATCAAGAAATATGTTTATTACCAGAACTGTGTACACAACAAACGTAGAGTCGAATCATCCGTACGTGTTTCCGTCACATCTATCAACCAAGCATATGTGCGTGTCAGTATACATCGTTCGTGAACTAGACCGTATATTTCGCGGCACTTACGATCGTATTTCATTTAAAATATATAATATTACTGATATGTAACACGTAGGACAATAAGTAAATATTTGCAATGCGTATAAACAACAAATAATGTCACAAACATAATAAACAAAGTGATTTTAGTTTTAAACAGTGCTTTTAACATACTTTGTGGGTCCACCAAATGAATAACCCAACCATTCCCGTCTTTCGGTTCATATTTGTCAGCCAGGCATACATCTGCAAGTGCGCGTACTTCCACCATACGCCACGTCAAGGATTACGCCGCATGAACGGTTCTATTTCACTGAAAATACATCGTAATACTGAATTGAAACACACATTTCGTTAAAAACAAATCGTCCATCGGTATAAATATCGAATACGTTCACAAAAACAAAATTCAATAACTTATCATAATCAAGAAATATGTTTATTACCAGAACTGTGTACACAACAAACGTAGAGTCGAATCATCCGTACGTGTTACCTTCACATCTATCAACCAAGCATATATGCGTGTCAGTATACATCGTTCGTGAACTAGACCGTATATTTCGTGGCACTTACGATCCTATTTCACTGAAAATATATAATAATACTGATATGTAACACGTAGGACAATAAGTAAACATTTGCAATGCGTATAAAAAACAAATAATGTCACAAACATAATAAACAATGTGATTTTAGTTTTAAACAGTGCTTTTAACCTACTTTGTGGGGCCACCAAATGAATAACCCAACCATTCCCGTCTTTCGGTTCATATCTGTCAGCCAGGCATAAATCTGCAAGTGCGTGTACTTCCACCATACGCCACGTTAAGGATTACGCCGCATGAACGGTTCTATTTCACTGAAAATACATCGTAATACTGAATTGAAACACACATTTCGTTAAAAACAAATCGTCCATCGGTATAAATAACGAATACGTTCACAAAAACAAAATTCAATAGCTCATCATAATCAAGAAATATGTTTATTACCAGAACTGTGTACACAACAAACGTAGAGTCGAATCATCCGTACGTGTTTCCGTCACATCTATCAACCAAGCATATGTGCGTGTCAGTATACATCGTTCGAGAACTAGACCGTATATTTCGCGGCACTTACGATCGTATTTCACTTAAAATATATAATATTACTGATATGTAACACGTAGGACAATAAGTAAATATTTGCAATGCGTATAAACAACAAATAATGTCACAAACATAATAAACAATGTGATTTTAGTTTTAAACAGTGCTTTTAACCTACTTTGTGGGTCCACCAAATGAATAACCCTACCATTCCCGTCTTTCGGTTCATATCTGTCAGCCAGGCATACATCTGCAAGTGCGTGTACTTCCACCATACGCCACGTTAAGGATTACGCCGCATGAACGGTTCTATTTCACTGAAAATACATCGTAATACTGAATTGAAACACACATTTCGTTAAAAACAAATCGTCCATCGGTATAAATATCGAATACGTTCACAAAAACAAAATTCAATAATTCATCATAATCAAGAAATATGTTTATTACCAGAACTGTGTACACAACAAACGTAGAGTCGAATCATCCGTACGTGTTTCCGTCACATCTATCAACCAAGCATATGTGCGTTTCAGTATACATCATTCGTGAACTAGACCGTATATTTCGCGGCACTTACGATTGCATTTCGCTGAAAATATATAATAATACTGATATGTAACACGTAGGACAATAAGTAAATATGTGTAATGCGTATAAACAACAAATAATTCACAAACATAGAACACAATGTGATGTTAGTTTTAAACAGGGCTTTTAACCTACTTTGTGGGATCACTAAATGAATAATCCAACCATTCCCGTCATTCGGTTCACATTTGTCAGCCAGGTAAACATCTGCAAGTGCGTGTAGTTCCACCATACGCCACGTCAAGGATTACGCCGCATGAACGGTTCTATTTCACTGAAAATACATCGTAATACTGAATTGAAACACACATTTCGTTAAAACCAAATCGTCCATAGGTATAAATAACGAATACGTTCACAAAAACAAAATTCAATAGCTCATCATAATCAAGAAATATGTTTATTACCAGACCTGTGTACACAACAAACGTAGAGTCGAATCATCCGTACGTGTTTCCGTCACATCTATCAACCAAGCATATGTGCGTGTCAGTATACATCGTTCGTGAACTAGACCGTATATTTCGCGGCACTTACGATCGTATTTCACTTAAAATATATAATAATACTGATATGTAACACGTAGGACAATAAGTAAAATATTTGCAATGCGTATAAACAACAAATAATGTCACAAACATAATAAACAATGTGATTTTAGTTTTAAACAGTGCTTTTAACCTACTTTGTGGGTCCACCAAATGAATAACCCAACCATTCCCGTCTTTCGGTTCATATTTTTCAGCCAGGCATACATCTGCAAGTGCGTGTACTTCCACCATACGCCACGTCAAGGATTACGCCGCATGAACGGTTCTATTTCACTGAAAATACATCGTAATACTGAATTGAAACACACATTTCGTTAAAAACAAATCGTCCATCGGTATAAATATCAAATACGTTCACAAAAACAAAATTCAATAACTTATCATAATCAAGAAATATGTTTATTACCAGAACTGTGTACACAACAAACGTAGAGTCGAATCATCCGTACGTGTTTCCGTCACATCTATCAACCAAGCATATATGCGTGTCAGTATACATCGTTCGTGAACTAGACCGTATATTTCGTGGCACTTACGATCCTATTTCACTGAAAATATATAATAATACTGATATGTAACACGTAGGACAATAAGTAAACATTTGCAATGCGTATAAACAACAAATAATGTCACAAACATAATAAACAATGTGATTTTAGTTTTAAACAGTGCTTTTAACCTACTTTGTGGGGCCACCAAATGAATAACCCAACCATTCCCGTCTTTCGGTTCATATCTGTCAGCCAGGCATACATCTGCAAGTGCGTGTACTTCCACCATACGCCACGTTAAGGATTACGCCGCATGAACGGTTCTATTTCACTGAAAATACATCGCAATACTGAATTGAAACACACATTTCGTTAGAAACAAATCGTCCATCGGTATAAATATCGAATACGTTCACAAAAACCAAATTCAATAATTCATCATAATCAAGAAATATATTTATTACCAGAACTGTGTACACAACAAACGTAGAGTCGAATCATCCGTACGTGTTTCCGTCACATCTATCAACCAAGCATATGTGCGTTTCAGTATACATCATTCGTGAACTAGACCGTATATTTCGCGGCACTTACGATTGCATTTCGCTGAAAATATATAATAATACTGATATGTAACACGTAGGACAATAAGTAAATATGTGTAATGCGTATAAACAACAAATAATTCACATACATAGTACACAATGTGGTGTTAGTTTTAAACAGGGCTTTTAACCTACTTTGTGGGATCACTAAATGAATAATCCAACCATTCCCGTCATTCGGTTCACATTTGTCAGCCAGGTAAACATCTGCAAGTGCGTGTAGTTCCACCATACGCCACGTCAAGGATTACGCCGCATGAACGGTTCTATTTCACTGAAAATACATCGTAATACTGAATTGAAACACACATTTCGTTAAAAACAAATCGTCCATAGGTATAAATAACGAATACGTTCACAAAAACAAAATTCAATAGCTCATCATAATCAAGAAATATGTTTATTACCAGAACTGTGTACACAACAAACGTAGAGTCGAATCATCCGTACGTGTTTCCGTCACATCTATCAACCAAGCATATGTGCGTGTCAGTATACATCGTTCGTGAACTAGACCGTATATTTCGCGGCACTTACGATCGTATTTCACTTAAAATATATAATATTACTGATATGTAACACGTAGGACAATAAGTAAATATTTGCAATGCGTATAAACAACAAATAATGTCACAAACATAATAAACAAAGTGATTTTAGTTTTAAACAGTGCTTTTAACATACTTTGTGGGTCCACCAAATGAATAACCCAACCATTCCCGTCTTTCGGTTCATATTTGTCAGCCAGGCATACATCTGCAAGTGCGCGTACTTCCACCATACGCCACGTCAAGGATTACGCCGCATGAACGGTTCTATTTCACTGAAAATACATCGTAATACTGAATTGAAACACACATTTCGTTAAAAACAAATCGTCCATCGGTATAAATATCGAATACGTTCACAAAAACAAAATTCAATAACTTATCATAATCAAGAAATATGTTTATTACCAGAACTGTGTACACAACAAACGTAGAGTCGAATCATCCGTACGTGTTACCTTCACATCTATCAACCAAGCATATGTGCGTGTCAGTATACATCGTTCGTGAACTAGACCGTATATTTCGTGGCACTTACGATCCTATTTCACTGAAAATATATAATAATACTGATATGTAACACGTAGGACAATAAGTAAACATTTGCAATGCGTAAAAAAAAAAAAAAAAATCTCACAAACATAATAAACAATGTGATTTTAGTTTTAAACAGTGCTTTTAACCTACTTTGTGGGGCCACCAAATGAATAACCCAACCATTCCCGTCTTTCGGTTCATATCTGTCAGCCAGGCATACATCTGCAAGTGCGTGTACTTCCACCATACGCCACGTTAAGGATTACGCCGCATGAACGGTTCTATTTCACTGAAAATACATCGTAATACTGAATTGAAACACACATTTCGTTAAAAACAAATCGTCCATAGGTATAAATAACGAATACGTTCACAAAAACAAAATTCAATAGCTCATCATAATCAAGAAATATGTTTATTACCAGAACTGTGTACACAACAAACGTAGAGTCGAATCATCCGTACGTGTTTCCGTCACATCTATCAACCAAGCATATGTGCGTGTCAGTATACATCGTTCGTGAACTAGACCGTATATTTCGCGGCACTTACGATCGTATTTCACTTAAAATATATAATATTACTGATATGTAACACGTAGGACAATAAGTAAATATTTGCAATGCGTATAAACAACAAATAATGTCACAAACATAATAAACAATGTGATTTTAGTTTTAAACAGTGCTTTTAACCTACTTTGTGGGTCCACCAAATGAATAACCCAACCATTCCCGTCTTTCGGTTCATATCTGTCAGCCAGGCATACATCTGCAAGTGCGTGTACTTCCACCATACGCCACGTTAAGGATTACGCCGCATGAACGGTTCTATTTCACTGAAAATACATCGTAATACTGAATTGAAACACACATTTCGTTAAAAACAAATCGTCCATCGGTATAAATATCGAATACGTTCACAAAAACAAAATTCAATAATTCATCATAATCAAAAAATATGTTTATTACCAGAACTGTGTACACAACAAACGTAGAGTCGAATCATCCGTACGTGTTTCCGTCACATCTATCAACCAAGCATATGTGCGTTTCAGTATACATCATTCGTGAACTAGACCGTATATTTCGTGGCACTTACGATTGCATTTCGCTGAAAATATATAATAATACTGATATGTAACACGTAGGACAATAAGTAAATATGTGTAATGCGTATAAACAACAAATAATTCACAAACATAGAACACAATGTGATGTTAGTTTTAAACAGGGCTTTTAACCTACTTTGTGGGATCACTAAATGAATAATCCAACCATTCCCGTCATTCGGTTCACATTTGTCAGCCAGGTAAACATCTGCAAGTGCGTGTAGTTCCACCATACGCCACGTCAAGGATTACGCCGCATGAACGGTTCTATTTCACTGAAAATACATCGTAATACTGAATTGAAACACACATTTCGTTAAAAACAAATCGTCCATAGGTATAAATAACGAATACGTTTACAACAACAAAATTCAATAGCTCATCATTATCAAGAAATATGTTTATTACCAGAACTGTGTACACAACAAACGTAGAGTCGAATCATCCGTACGTGTTTCCGTCACATCTATCAACCAAGCATATGTGCGTGTCAGTATACATCGTTCGTGAACTAGACCGTATATTTCGCGGCACTTACGATCGTATTTCACTGAAAATATATAATAATACTGATATGTAACACGTAGGACAATAAGTAAATATTTGCAATGCGTATAAACAACAAATAATGTCACAAACATAATAAACAAAGTGATTTTAGTTTTAAACAGTGCTTTTAACATACTTTGTGGGTCCACCAAATGAATAACCAAACCATTCCCGTCTTTCGGTTCATATTTGTCAGCCAGGCATACATCTGCAAGTGCGCGTACTTCCACCATACGCCACGTCAAGGATTACGCCGCATGAACGGTTCTATTTCACTGAAAATACATCGTAATACTGAATTGAAACACAAATTTCGTTAAAAACAAATCGTCCATCGGTATAAATATCGAATACGTTCACAAAAACAAAATTCAATAACTTATCATAATCAAGAAATATGTTTATTACCAGAACTGTGTACACAACAAACGTAGAGTCGAATCATCCGTACGTGTTACCTTCACATCTATCAACCAAGCATATGTGCGTGTCAGTATACATCGTTCGTGAACTAGACCGTATATTTCGTGGCACTTACGATCCTATTTCACTGAAAATATATAATAATACTGATATGTAACACGTAGGACAATAAGTAAACATTTGCAATGCGTATAAACAACAAATAATGTCACAAACATAATAAACAATGTGATTTAAGTTTTAAACAGTGCTTTTAACCTACTTTGTGGGGCCACCAAATGAATAACCCAACCATTCCCGTCTTTCGGTTCATATCTGTCAGCCAGGCATACATCTGCAAGTGCGTGTACTTCCACCATACGCCACGTTAAGGATTACGCCGCATGAACGGTTCTATTTCACTGAAAATACATCGTAATACTGAATTGAAACACAAATTTCGTTAAAAACAAATCGTCCATCGGTATAAATATCGAATACGTTCACAAAAACAAAATTCAATAATTCATCATAATCAAAAAATATGTTTATTACCAGAACTGTAGACACAACAAACGTAGAGTCGAATCATCCGTACGTGTTTCCGTCACATCTATCAACCAAGCATATGTGCGTTTCAGTATACATCATTCGTGAACTAGACCGTATATATCGCGGCACTTACGATTGCATTTCGCGGAAAATATATAATAATACTGATATGTAACACGTAGGACACTAAGTAAATATTTGCAATGCGTATAAACAACAAATAATGTCACAAACATAATAAACAATGTGATTTTAGTTTTAAACAGTGCTTTAAACCTACTTTGTGGGTCCACCAAATGAATAACCCAACCATTCCCGTCTTTCGGTTCATATCTGTCAGCCAGGCATACATCTGCAAGTGCGTGTACTTCCACCATACGCCACGTTAAGGATTACGCCGCATGAACGGTTCTATTTCACTGAAAATACATCGTAATACTGAATTGAAACACACATTTCGTTAAAAACAAATCGTCCATCGGTATAAATAACGAATACGTTCACAAAAACAAAATTCAATAACTCATCATAATCAAGAAATATGTTTATTACCAGAACTGTGTACACAACAAACGTAGAGTCGAATCATCCGTACGTGTTTCCGTCACATCTATCAACCAAGCATATGTGCGTTTCAGTATACATCATTCGTGAACTAGACCGTATATTTCGCGGCACTTCCGATTGCATTTCGCTGAAAATATATAATAATACTGATATGTAACACGTAGGACAATAAGTAAATATGTGTAATGCGTATAAACAACAAATAATTCACAAACATAGTACACAATGTGATGTTAGTTTTAAACAGGGCATTTTAACCTACTTTGTGGGATCACTAAATGAATAATCCAACCATTCCCGTCATTCGGTTCACATTTGTCAGCCAGGTAAACATCTGCAAGTGCGTGTAGTTCCACCATACGCCACGTCAAGGATTACGCCGCATGAACGGTTCTATTTCACTGAAAATACATCGTAATACTGAATTGAAACACACATTTCGTTAAAAACAAATCGTCCATAGGTATAAATAACGAATACGTTCACAAAAACAAAATTCAATAGCTCATCATAATCAAGAAATATGTTTATTACCAGAACTGTGTACACAACAAACGTAGAGTCGAATCATCCGTACGTGTTTCCGTCACATCTATCAACCAAGCATATGTGCGTGTCAGTATACATCGTTCGTGAACTAGACCGTATATTTCGCGGCACTTACGATCGTATTTCACTGAAAATATATAATAATACTGATATGTAACACGTAGGACAATAAGTAAATATTTGCAATGCGTGTAAACAACAAATAATGTCACAAACATAATAAACAAAGTGATTTTAGTTTTAAACAGTGCTTTTAACATACTTTGTGGGTCCACCAAATGAATAACTCAACCATTCCCGTCTTTCGGTTCATATTTGTCAGCCAGGCATACATCTGCAAGTGCGTGTACTTCCACCATACGCCACGTCAAGGATTACGCCGCATGAACGGTTCTATTTCACTGAAAATACATCGTAATACTGAATTGAAACACACATTTCGTTAAAAACAAATCGTCCATCGGTATAAATATCGAATACGTTCACAAAAACAAAATTCAATAATTCATCATAATCAAGAAATATGTTTATTACCAGAACTGTGTACACAACAAACGTAGAGTCGAATCATCCGTACGTGTTTCCGTCACATCTATCAACCAAGCATATGTGCGTTTCAGTATACATCATTCGTGAACTAGACCGTATATTTCGCGGCACTTACGATTGCATTTCGCTGAAAATATATAATAATACTGATATGTAACACGTAGGACAATAAGTAAATATGTGTAATGCGTATAAACAACAAATAATTCACAAACATAGTACACAATGTGATGTTAGTTTTAAACAGGGCTTTTAACCTACTTTGTGGGATCACTAAATGTATAATCCAACCATTACCGTCATTCGGTTCACATTTGTCAGCCAGGTAAACATCTGCAAGTGCGTGTACTTCCACCATACGCCACGTCAAGGATTACGCTGCATGAACGGTTCTATTTCACTGAAAATACATCGTAATACTGAATTGAAACACACATTTCGTTAAAAACAAATCGTCCATAGGTATAAATAACGAATACGTTCACAAAAACAAAATTCAATAGCTCATCATAATCAAGAAATATGTTTATTACCAGAACTGTGTACACAACAAACGTAGAGTCGAATCATCCGTTCGTGTTTCCGTCACATCTATCAACCAAGCATATGTGCGTGTCAGTATACATCGTTCGTGAACTAGACCGTATATTTCGTGGCACTTACGATCCTATTTCACTGAAAATATATAATAATACTGATATGTAACATGTAGGACAATAAGTAAATATTTGCAATGCGTATAAACAACAAATAATGTCACAAACATAATAAACAATGTGATTTTAGTTTTAAACAGTGCTTTTAACCTACTTTGTGGGTCCACCAAATAAATAACCCAACCATTCCCGTCTTTCGGTTCATATCTGTCAGCCAGGCATACATCTGCAAGTGCGTGTACTTCCACCATACGCCACGTTAAGGATTACGCCGCATGAACGGTTCTATTTCACTGAAAATACATCGTAATACTGAATTGAAACACACATTTCGTTAAAAACAAATCGTCCATCGGTATAAATATCGAATACGTTCACAAAAACAAAATTCAATAATTCATCATAATCAAAAAATATGTTTATTACCAGAACTGTGTACACAACAAACGTAGAGTCGAATCATCCGTACGTGTTTCCGTCACATCTATCAACCAAGCATATGTGCGTTTCAGTATACATCATTCGTGAACTAGACCGTATATTTCGCGGCACTTACGATTGCATTTCGCTGAAAATATATAATAATACTGATATGTAACACGTAGGACAATAAGTAAATATGTGTAATGCGTATAAACAACAAATAATTCACAAACATAGAACACAATGTGATGTTAGTTTTAAACAGGGCTTTTAACCTACTTTGTGGGATCACTAAATGAAAAATCCAACCATTCCCGTCATTCGGTTCACATTTGTCAGCCAGGTAAACATCTGCAAGTGCGTGTAGTTCCACCATACGCCACGTCAAGGATTACGCCGCATGAACGGTTCAATTTCACTGAAAATACATCGTAATACTGAATTGAAACACACATTTCGTTAAAAACAAATCGTCCATAGGTATAAATAACGAATACGTTCACAAAAACAAAATTCAATAGCTCATCATAATCAAGAAATATGTTTATTACCAGAACTGTGTACACAACAAACGTAGAGTCGAATCATCCGTACGTGTTTCCGTCACATCTATCAACCAAGCATATGTGCGTGTCAGTATACATCGTTCGTGAACTAGACCGTATATTTCGCGGCACTTACGATCGTATTTCACTAAAAATATATAATAATACTGATATGTAACACGTAGGACAATAAGTAAATATTTGCAATGCGTATAAACAACAAATAATGTCACAAACATAATAAACAAAGTGATTTTAGTTTTAAACAGTGCTTTTAACATACTTTGTGGGTCCACCAAATGAATAACCAAACCATTCCCGTCTTTCGGTTCATATTTGTCAGCCAGGCATACTTCTGCAAGTGCGCGTACTTCCACCATACGCCACGTCAAGGATTACGCCGCATGAACGGTTCTATTTCACTGAAAATACATCGTAATACTGCATTGAAACACACATTTCGTTAAAAACAAATCGTTTATCGGTATAAATATCGAATACGTTCACAAAAACAAAATTCAATAACTTATCATAATCAAGAAATATGTTTATTACCAGAACTGTGTACACAACAAACGTAGAGTCGAATCATCCGTACGTGTTACCTTCACATCTATCAACCAAGCATATGTGCGTGTCAGTATACATCGTTCGTGAACTAGACCGTATATTTCGTGGCACTTACGATCCTATTTCACTGAAAATATATAATAATACTGATATGTAACACGTAGGACAATAAGTAAACATTTGCAATGCGTATAAACAACAAATAATGTCACAAACATAATTAACAATGTGATTTTAGTTTTAAACAGTGCTTTTAACCTACTTTGTGGGGCCACCAAATGAATAACCCAACCATTCCCGTCTTTCGGTTCATATCTGTCAGCCAGGCATACATCTGCAAGTGCGTGTACTTCCACCATACGCCACGTTAAGGATTACGCCGCATGAACGGTTCTATTTCACTGAAAATACATCGTAATACTGAATTGAAACACAAATTTCGTTAAAAACAAATCGTCCATCGGTATAAATATCGAATACGTTCACAAAAACAAAATTCAATAATTCATCATAATCAAAAAATATGTTTATTACCAGAACTGTAGACACAACAAACGTAGAGTCGAATCATCCGTACGTGTTTCCGTCACGTCTATCAACCAAGCATATGTGCGTTTCAGTATACATCATTCGTGAACTAGACCGTATATTTCGCGGCACTTACGATTGCATTTCGCTGAAAATATATAATAATACTGATATGTAACACGTAGGACAATAAGTAAATATGTGTAATGCGTATAAACAACAAATAATTCACAAACATAGTACACAATGTGATGTTAGTTTTAAACAGGGCTTTTAACCTACTTTGTGGGATCACTAAATGAATAATCCAACCATTCCCGTCATTCGGTTCACATTTGTCAGCCAGGTAAACATCTGCAAGTGCGTGTAGTTCCACCATACGCCACGTCAAGGATTACGCCGCATGAACGGTTCTATTTCACTGAAAATACATCGTAATACTGAATTGAAACACACATTTCGTTAAAAACAAATCGTCCATAGGTATAAATAACGAATACGTTCACAAAAAAAAAATTCAATAGCTCATCATAATCAAGAAATATGTTTATTACCAGAACTGTGTACACAACAAACGTAGAGTCGAATCATCCGTACGTGTTTCCGTCACATCTATCAACCAAGCATATGTGCGTGTCAGTATACATCGTTCGTGAACTAGACCGTATATTTCGCGGCACTTACGATCGTATTTCACTTAAAATATATAATAATACTGATATGTAACACGTAGGACAATAAGTAAATATTTGCAATGCGTATAAACAACAAATAATGTCACAAACATAATAAACAATGTGATTTTAGTTTTAAACAGTGCTTTTAACCTACTTTGTGGGGCCACCAAATGAATAACCCAACCATTCCCGTCTTTCGGTTCATATTTGTCAGCCAGGCATACATCTGCAAGTGCGTGTACTTCCACCATACGCCACGTCAAGGATTACGCCGCATGAACGGTTCTATTTCACTGAAAATACATCGTAATACTGAATTGAAACACACATTTCGTTAAAAACAAATCGTCCATCGGTATAAATATCGAATACGTTCACAAAAACAAAATTCAATAACTTATCATCATCAAGAAATATGTTTATTACCAGAACTGTGTACACAACAAACGTAGAGTCGAATCATCCGTACGTGTTTCCGTCACATCTATCAACCAAGCATATATGCGTGTCAGTATACATCGTTCGTGAACTAGACCGTATATTTCGTGGCACTTACGATCCTATTTCACTGAAAATATATAATAATACTGATATGTAACACGTAGGACAATAAGTAAACATTTGCAATGCGTATAAACAACAAATAATGTCACAAACATAATAAACAATGTGATTTTAGTTTTAAACAGTGCTTTTAACCTACTTTGTGGGGCCACCAAATGAATAACCCAACCATTCCCGTCTTTCGGTTCATATCTGTCAGCCAGGCATACATCTGCAAGTGCGTGTACTTCCACCATACGCCACGTTAAGGATTACGCCGCATGAACGGTTCTATTTCACTGAAAATACATCGCAATACTGAATTGAAACACACATTTCGTTAGAAACAAATCGTCCATCGGTATAAATATCGAATACGTTCACAAAAACCAAATTCAATAATTCATCATAATCAAAAAATATGTTTATTACCAGAACTGTGTACACAACAAACGTAGAGTCGAATCATCCGTACGTGTTTCCGTCACATCTATCAACCAAGCATATGAGCGTGTCAGTATACATCGTTCGTGAACTAGACCGTATATTTCGCGGCACTTACGATTGCATTTCGCTGAAAATATATAATAATACTGATATGTAACACGTAGGACAATAAGTAAATATGTGTAATGCGTATAAACAACAAATAATTCACAAACATAGTACACAATGTGATGTTAGTTTTAAACAGGGCTTTTAACCTACTTTGTGGGATCACTAAATGAATAATCCAACCATTCCCGTCATTCGGTTCACATTTGTCAGCCAGGTAAACATCTGCAAGTGCGTGTGGTTCCACCATACGCCACGTCAAGGATTACGCCGCATGAACGGTTCTATTTCACTGAAAATACATCGTAATACTGAATTGAAACACACATTTCGTTAAAAACAAATCGTCCATAGGTATAAATAACGAATACGTTCACAAAAACAAAATTCAATAGCTCATCATAATCAAGAAATATGTTTATTACCAGAACTGTGTACACAACAAACGTAGAGTCAAATCATCCGTACGTGTTTCCGTCACATCTATCAACCAAGCATATGTGCGTGTCAGTATACATCGTTCGTGAACTAGACCGTATATTTCGCGGCACTTACGATCGTATTTCACTTAAAATATATAATATTACTGATATGTAACACGTAGGACAATAAGTAAATATTTGCAATGCGTATAAACAACAAATAATGTCACAAACATAATAAACAATGTGATTTTAGTTTTAAACAGTGCTTTTAACCTACTTTGTGGGTCCACCAAATGAATAACCAAACCATTCCCGTCTTTCGGTTCATATTTGTCAGCCAGGCATACATCTGCAAGTGCGCGTACTTCCACCATACGCCACGTCAAGGATTACGCCGCATGAACGGTTCTATTTCACTGAAAATACATCGTAATACTGAATTGAAACACACATTTCGTTAAAAACAAATCGTCCATCGGTATAAATATCGAATACGTTCACAAAAACAAAATTCAATAACTTATCATAATCAAGAAATATGTTTATTACCAGAACTGTGTACACAACAAACGTAGAGTCGAATCATCCGTACGTGTTACCTTCAAATCTATCAACCAAGCATATGTGCGTGTCAGTATACATCGTTCGTGAACTAGACCGTATATTTCGTGGCACTTACGATCCTATTTCACTGAAAATATATAATAATACTGATATGTAACACGTAGGACAATAAGTAAACATTTGCAATGCGTATAAACAACAAATAATGTCACAAACATAATAAACAATGTGATTTTAGTTTTAAACAGTGCTTTTAACCTACTTTGTGGGGCCACCAAATGAATAACCCAACCATTCCCGTCTTTCGGTTCATATCTGTCAGCCAGGCATACATCTGCAAGTGCGTGTACTTCCACCATACGCCACGTTAAGGATTACGCCGCATGAACGGTTCTATTTCACTGAAAATACATCGTAATACTGAATTGAAACACAAATTTCGTTAAAAACAAATCGTCCATCGGTATTAATATCGAATACGTTCACAAAAACAAAATTCAATAATTCATCATAATCAAAAAATATGTTTATTACCAGAACTGTGTACACAACAAACGTAGAGTCGAATCATCCGTACGTGTTTCCGTCACATCTATCAACCAAGCATATGTGCGTGTCAGTATACATCATTCGTGAACTAGACCGTATATTTCGCGGCACTCACGATTGCATTTCACTGAAAATATATAATAATACTGATATGTAACACGTAGGACAATAAGTAAATATGTGTAATGCGTTTAAACAACAAATAATTCACAAACATAGTACACAATGTGATGTTAGTTTTAAACAGGGCTTTTAACCTACTTTGTGGGATCACTAAATGAATAATCCAACCATTCCCGTCATTCGGTTCACATTTGTCAGCCAGGTAAACATCTGCAAGTGCGTGGAGTTCCACCATACGCCACGTCAAGGATTACGCCGCATGAACTGTTCTATTTCACTGAAAATACATCGTAATACTGAATTGAAACACACATTTCGTTAAAAACAAATCGTCCATAGGTATAAATAACGAATACGTTCACAAAAACAAAATTCAATAGCTCATCATAATCAAGAAATATGTTTATTACCAGAACTGTGTACACAACAAACGTAGAGTCGAATCATCCGTACGTGTTTCCGTCACATCTATCAACCAAGCATATGTGCGTGTCAGTATACATCGTTCGTGAACTAGACCGTATATTTCGCGGCACTTATGATCGTATTTCACTGAAAATATATAATAATACTGATATGTAACACGTAGGACAATAAGTAAATGTTTGCAATGCGTATAAACAACAAATAATTCACAAACATAGTACACAATGTGATGTTAGTTTTAAACAGGGCTTTTAACCTACTTTGTGGGATCACTAAATGAATAATCCAACCATTCCCGTCATTCGGTTCACATTTGTCAGCCAGGTAAACATCTGCAAGTGCGTGTGGTTCCACCATACGCCACGTCAAGGATTACGCCGCATGAACGGTTCTATTTCACTGAAAATACATCGTAATACTGAATTGAAACACACATTTCGTTAAAAACAAATCGTCCATAGGTATAAATAACGAATACGTTCACAAAAAAAAAATTCAATAGCTCATCATAATCAAGAAATATGTTTATTACCAGAACTGTGTACACAACAAACGTAGAGTCGAATCATCCGTACGTGTTTCCGTCACATCTATCAACCAAGCATATGTGCGTGTCAGTATACATCGTTCGTGAACTAGACCGTATATTTCGCGGCACTTACGATCGTATTTCACTTAAAATATATAATAATACTGATATGTAACACGTAGGACAATAAGTAAATATTTGCAATGCGTATAAACAACAAATAATGTCACAAACATAATAAACAATGTGATTTTAGTTTTAAACAGTGCTTTTAACCTACTTTGTGGGGCCACCAAATGAATAACCCAACCATTCCCGTCTTTCGGTTCATATTTGTCAGCCAGGCATACATCTGCAAGTGCGTGTACTTCCACCATACGCCACGTCAAGGATTACGCCGCATGAACGGTTCTATTTCACTGAAAATACATCGTAATACTGAATTGAAACACACATTTCGTTAAAAACAAATCGTCCATCGGTATAAATATCGAATACGTTCACAAAAACAAAATTCAATAACTTATCATAATCAAGAAATATGTTTATTACCAGAACTGTGTACACAACAAACGTAGAGTCGAATCATCCGTACGTGTTTCCGTCACATCTATCAACCAAGCATATATGCGTGTCAGTATACATCGTTCGTGAACTAGACCGTATATTTCGTGGCACTTACGATCCTATTTCACTGAAAATATATAATAATACTGATATGTAACACGTAGGACAATAAGTAAACATTTGCAATGCGTATAAACAACAAATAATGTCACAAACATAATAAACAATGTGATTTTAGTTTTAAACAGTGCTTTTAACCTACTTTGTGGGGCCACCAAATGAATAACCCAACCATTCCCGTCTTTCGGTTCATATCTGTCAGCCAGGCATACATCTGCAAGTGCGTGTACTTCCACCATACGCCACGTTAAGGATTACGCCGCATGAACGGTTCTATTTCACTGAAAATACATCGCAATACTGAATTGAAACACACATTTCGTTAGAAACAAATCGTCCATCGGTATAAATATCGAATACGTTCACAAAAACCAAATTCAATAATTCATCATAATCAAAAAATATGTTTATTACCAGAACTGTGTACACAACAAACGTAGAGTCGAATCATCCGTACGTGTTTCCGTCACATCTATCAACCAAGCATATGAGCGTGTCAGTATACATCGTTCGTGAACTAGACCGTATATTTCGCGGCACTTACGATTGCATTTCGCTGAAAATATATAATAATACTGATATGTAACACGTAGGACAATAAGTAAATATGTGTAATGCGTATAAACAACAAATAATTCACAAACATAGTACACAATGTGATGTTAGTTTTAAACAGGGCTTTTAACCTACTTTGTGGGATCACTAAATGAATAATCCAACCATTCCCGTCATTCGGTTCACATTTGTCAGCCAGGTAAACATCTGCAAGTGCGTGTGGTTCCACCATACGCCACGTCAAGGATTACGCCGCATGAACGGTTCTATTTCACTGAAAATACATCGTAATACTGAATTGAAACACACATTTCGTTAAAAACAAATCGTCCATAGGTATAAATAACGAATACGTTCACAAAAACAAAATTCAATAGCTCATCATAATCAAGAAATATGTTTATTACCAGAACTGTGTACACAACAAACGTAGAGTCAAATCATCCGTACGTGTTTCCGTCACATCTATCAACCAAGCATATGTGCGTGTCAGTATACATCGTTCGTGAACTAGACCGTATATTTCGCGGCACTTACGATCGTATTTCACTTAAAATATATAATATTACTGATATGTAACACGTAGGACAATAAGTAAATATTTGCAATGCGTATAAACAACAAATAATGTCACAAACATAATAAACAATGTGATTTTAGTTTTAAACAGTGCTTTTAACCTACTTTGTGGGTCCACCAAATGAATAACCAAACCATTCCCGTCTTTCGGTTCATATTTGTCAGCCAGGCATACATCTGCAAGTGCGCGTACTTCCACCATACGCCACGTCAAGGATTACGCCGCATGAACGGTTCTATTTCACTGAAAATACATCGTAATACTGAATTGAAACACACATTTCGTTAAAAACAAATCGTCCATCGGTATAAATATCGAATACGTTCACAAAAACAAAATTCAATAACTTATCATAATCAAGAAATATGTTTATTACCAGAACTGTGTACACAACAAACGTAGAGTCGAATCATCCGTACGTGTTACCTTCAAATCTATCAACCAAGCATATGTGCGTGTCAGTATACATCGTTCGTGAACTAGACCGTATATTTCGTGGCACTTACGATCCTATTTCACTGAAAATATATAATAATACTGATATGTAACACGTAGGACAATAAGTAAACATTTGCAATGCGTATAAACAACAAATAATGTCACAAACATAATAAACAATGTGATTTTAGTTTTAAACAGTGCTTTTAACCTACTTTGTGGGGCCACCAAATGAATAACCCAACCATTCCCGTCTTTCGGTTCATATCTGTCAGCCAGGCATACATCTGCAAGTGCGTGTACTTCCACCATACGCCACGTTAAGGATTACGCCGCATGAACGGTTCTATTTCACTGAAAATACATCGTAATACTGAATTGAAACACAAATTTCGTTAAAAACAAATCGTCCATCGGTATTAATATCGAATACGTTCACAAAAACAAAATTCAATAATTCATCATAATCAAAAAATATGTTTATTACCAGAACTGTGTACACAACAAACGTAGAGTCGAATCATCCGTACGTGTTTCCGTCACATCTATCAACCAAGCATATGTGCGTGTCAGTATACATCATTCGTGAACTAGACCGTATATTTCGCGGCACTCACGATTGCATTTCACTGAAAATATATAATAATACTGATATGTAACACGTAGGACAATAAGTAAATATGTGTAATGCGTTTAAACAACAAATAATTCACAAACATAGTACACAATGTGATGTTAGTTTTAAACAGGGCTTTTAACCTACTTTGTGGGATCACTAAATGAATAATCCAACCATTCCCGTCATTCGGTTCACATTTGTCAGCCAGGTAAACATCTGCAAGTGCGTGGAGTTCCACCATACGCCACGTCAAGGATTACGCCGCATGAACTGTTCTATTTCACTGAAAATACATCGTAATACTGAATTGAAACACACATTTCGTTAAAAACAAATCGTCCATAGGTATAAATAACGAATACGTTCACAAAAACAAAATTCAATAGCTCATCATAATCAAGAAATATGTTTATTACCAGAACTGTGTACACAACAAACGTAGAGTCGAATCATCCGTACGTGTTTCCGTCACATCTATCAACCAAGCATATGTGCGTGTCAGTATACATCGTTCGTGAACTAGACCGTATATTTCGCGGCACTTATGATCGTATTTCACTGAAAATATATAATAATACTGATATGTAACACGTAGGACAATAAGTAAATGTTTGCAATGCGTATAAACAACAAATAATTCACAAACATAGTACACAATGTGATGTTAGTTTTAAACAGGGCTTTTAACCTACTTTGTGGGATCACTAAATGAATAATCCAACCATTCCCGTCATTCGGTTCACATTTGTCAGCCAGGTAAACATCTGCAAGTGCGTGTGGTTCCACCATACGCCACGTCAAGGATTACGCCGCATGAACGGTTCTATTTCACTGAAAATACATCGTAATACTGAATTGAAACACACATTTCGTTAAAAACAAATCGTCCATAGGTATAAATAACGAATACCGTCACAAAAACAAAATTCAATAGCTCATCATAATCAAGAAATATGTTTATTACCAGAACTGTGTACACAACAAACGTAGAGTCAAATCATCCGTACGTGTTTCCGTCACATCTATCAACCAAGCATATGTGCGTGTCAGTATACATCGTTCGTGAACTAGACCGTATATTTCGCGGCACTTACGATCGTATTTCACTTAAAATATATAATATTACTGATATGTAACACGTAGGACAATAAGTAAATATTTGCAATGCGTATAAACAACAAATAATGTCACAAACATAATAAACAATGTGATTTTAGTTTTAAACAGTGCTTTTAACCTACTTTGTGGGTCCACCAAATGAATAACCAAACCATTCCCGTCTTTCGGTTCATATTTGTCAGCCAGGCATACATCTGCAAGTGCGCGTACTTCCACCATACGCCACGTCAAGGATTACGCCGCATGAACGGTTCTATTTCACTGAAAATACATCGTAATACTGAATTGAAACACACATTTCGTTAAAAACAAATCGTCCATCGGTATAAATATCGAATACGTTCACAAAAACAAAATTCAATAACTTATCATAATCAAGAAATATGTTTATTACCAGAACTGTGTACACAACAAACGTAGAGTCGAATCATCCGTACGTGTTACCTTCAAATCTATCAACCAAGCATATGTGCGTGTCAGTATACATCGTTCGTGAACTAGACCGTATATTTCGTGGCACTTACGATCCTATTTCACTGAAAATATATAATAATACTGATATGTAACACGTAGGACAATAAGTAAACATTTGCAATGCGTATAAACAACAAATAATGTCACAAACATAATAAACAATGTGATTTTAGTTTTAAACAGTGCTTTTAACCTACTTTGTGGGGCCACCAAATGAATAACCCAACCATTCCCGTCTTTCGGTTCATATCTGTCAGCCAGGCATACATCTGCAAGTGCGTGTACTTCCACCATACGCCACGTTAAGGATTACGCCGCATGAACGGTTCTATTTCACTGAAAATACATCGTAATACTGAATTGAAACACAAATTTCGTTAAAAACAAATCGTCCATCGGTATTAATATCGAATACGTTCACAAAAACAAAATTCAATAATTCATCATAATCAAAAAATATGTTTATTACCAGAACTGTGTACACAACAAACGTAGAGTCGAATCATCCGTACGTGTTTCCGTCACATCTATCAACCAAGCATATGTGCGTGTCAGTATACATCATTCGTGAACTAGACCGTATATTTCGCGGCACTCACGATTGCATTTCACTGAAAATATATAATAATACTGATATGTAACACGTAGGACAATAAGTAAATATGTGTAATGCGTTTAAACAACAAATAATTCACAAACATAGTACACAATGTGATGTTAGTTTTAAACAGGGCTTTTAACCTACTTTGTGGGATCACTAAATGAATAATCCAACCATTCCCGTCATTCGGTTCACATTTGTCAGCCAGGTAAACATCTGCAAGTGCGTGGAGTTCCACCATACGCCACGTCAAGGATTACGCCGCATGAACTGTTCTATTTCACTGAAAATACATCGTAATACTGAATTGAAACACACATTTCGTTAAAAACAAATCGTCCATAGGTATAAATAACGAATACGTTCACAAAAACAAAATTCAATAGCTCATCATAATCAAGAAATATGTTTATTACCAGAACTGTGTACACAACAAACGTAGAGTCGAATCATCCGTACGTGTTTCCGTCACATCTATCAACCAAGCATATGTGCGTGTCAGTATACATCGTTCGTGAACTAGACCGTATATTTCGCGGCACTTATGATCGTATTTCACTGAAAATATATAATAATACTGATATGTAACACGTAGGACAATAAGTAAATGTTTGCAATGCGTATAAACAACAAATAATGTCACAAACATAATACACAATGTGATGTTAGTTTTAAACAGTGCTTTTAACCTACTTAGTGTTACCACCAAATGAATAACCCAACCATTCCCGTCTTTCGGTTCATATCTGTCAGCCAGTGAAACATCTGCAAGTGCGTGTACTTCCACCATATGCCACGTCAAGGATTACGCCGCATGAACGGTTCTATTTCACTGAAAATACATCGCAATACTGAATTGAAACACACATTTTGTTAAAAACAAATCGTCCATATGTATAAATAACGAATACGTTCAAAAAAATAAAATTCAATAACTCATCATAATCAAGAAATATGTTTATTACCAGAACTGTGTACACAACAAACGTAGAGTCGAATCATCCGTACGTGTTTCCGTCACATCTATCAACCAAGCATATGTGCGTGTCAGTATACATCGTTTGTGAACTGGACCGTATATTTCGCGGCACTTACGATCGTATTTCACTGAAAATATATAATAATACTGATATGTAACACGTAGGACAATAAGTAAATATTTTCAATGCGTATAAACAACAAACAATGTCACAAACATAATAAACAATGTGATTTTAGTTTTAAACAGTGCTTTTAACCTACTTTGTGGGACCACCAAATGAATAATCCAACCATTCCCGTCATTCGGTTCACATCTGTCAGCCAGGCAAACATCTGCAAGTGCGTGTACTTCCACCATACGCCACGTCAAGGATAACGCCGCATGAACGGTTCTATTTCACTGAAAATACATCGTAATACTGAATTGAAACACACATTTCGTTAAAAACAAATCGTCCATCGGTATTAATATCGAATACGTTCACAAAAACAAAATTCAATAACTCATCATAATCAAGAAATATGTTTATTACCAGAACTGTGTACACAAAAAAACGTAGAGTCGAATCATCCGTACGTGTTTCCGTCACATCTATCAACCAAGCATAGAGTTAGGGCTAACAAACATAATACACAATGTGTTGTTAGTTTTAAACAGTGCTTTTAACCTACTTTGTGGGACCACCAAATGAATAATCAATCCATTCCCGTCTTTCGGTTCACATCTGTCAGACAGGCACATAATCTCAAAGTGTTTTAACTTCCACCATATCCCACGCCGAGGACTTGCCGCATGAACGGTTTTATTTCACTGCAAATACATTGTATTACTGACTTGTAACACACATTTCGTTAAATACAAATGGTCCGTAGGTGTAGACATCAAATTAGTTCACAAAAATACAATCCAATCAGTAATAAAAATCAAGAAATAAGATTATTACCAGAAATGTGTACACAACAAAGGTTGAGTCAAACTCATCATAATTAAGAAATATGTTTATTACCAGAACTGTGTATACAACAAACGTAAAGTCGAATCATCCGTACGTGTTTCCGTCACATCTAACAACCAAGCATATCTGCGTGTCAGTATACATTGTCCATATGCTAGACCGAATATTTCGCGGCACTTACGATTGTATTTCACTAAAAATGTATAATACTGATATGTAACACGTAGGACGATAATTAAAAAAAATTTAAGTGTATGAATACCAAATAATGTCACAAACATAATACACAATGTAATGTTAGTTTTAAACTGTAACTTTTGCCTACTTTGTGGGACCACGAAATGAATAATCAAACCATTCGAGTGGTTCCGTTCACATCTTTCAGCCAAGCACACATCTGCAAGTGCGTGAACTTCACACATTATCTACGCCAAGTATTCCACCGCATGCACGGTTCTATTTCACTGAAAATATATCTGAATACTGACTCGTAGCAGGTCGTTCTTAAATTAACGCCTTCCATAGGTATAAACATCAAATAAGTTCACAAAAACACAATCCAATAAGTTATTATAATCTAGAAATAAGATTATTTCCAGAAATGTGTACACAGCAAACGTATAACCGAACCATTCGTACGTGTTTCCGTCGCATCTATTGACCAAGCATATCTGCGTGTCAGTATACATCGTTCATAAAATACGCTAATTTCGAGGTACTTTCTATTGTTTTCGCTGAAAATATATTAAAATAGGGGATTCATCTGTACGCGTTGCGGGGCGATGTTAATCGCCATAATAATATCCCGTACTTGCGAGGTTTTTGGCCATTCAAAATTTGGTCAGCCCTTATCCACTGAATGCTTTGTGTACGAATCTCGCAGTGTATAGTTATTAAATTTTCCCTGTACCATAATATAATATCAAGAAGCCTTATGAAGCCTCCTCAATGACGTCACAATATACGCGATGACGTCACATGACGTGTTTCGGTTTACAACATTGTAAAGTAGTCTCGACTGTTTAAATCACTTTCTTTGACATAACGACCATGGGGCTTCACTATAAAAAGGGGTTTGTATCCAATTACATAACCGCATCATTTGTTATTTCTGCCACCCATTGGCATTGATTGTGGGAATTCCCGATGTATGCGGCGAATGTTTTCATATAACTGATATATGGTTGCTTGCTTTATAATGATTGCTTGCTTTATAATGATTGATTGTTTGATATGATTGATTGTTCATACTGATTGATTGTTTATATTGATTGCTTGGTTAATACTGATTGACTTGACTGTTTGATAATGAGTGGTTGCCTTGCACTGATTGGTTGTTTGATATTTACTGATTGTTTGATACTGACCGACTGATTGTTTGATACCGACTGATTGTTTGATATTGACTGATTGTTTGATATTGACTGATTGTTTGATATTGACTGGTTGTTTGATATTGACTGATTGTTTGATACCGACTGATTGTTTGATATTGACTGATTGTTTGATACCGACTGATTGTTTGATACCGACTGATTGTTTGATATTATAAGTTACATGGTCATCTAGTGACCTGGTACGGGATGATACATGGTCAGTAAATATCGTACCTGGCGAGGCGAAGCCGAGTCATGGTACGATATTAACTGACCATGTATCATCCCGTACCAGGTCACTAGATGACCATGCAACGAATTTACCCCGTCGATGACCATTCAAAACGGATTATAACCACAATAAAAGACCACATCAAGAAAATTACCACTAAATTCAAGGAATGGGTCTTTGTACCGTCCAGCTTCCCCGCAGATCAGGAGAATTTTTCTGCGAACCAGTAGCTAAGGGACAATATTTAGTTGTCGGGGGGAAATACCGGAAATTTTACCATTAGCTTACCCACAGGTCGTGGAAGACCGGGGGTTTCTACTCAAAATCCCGACCATTCCCCGGGTTGGGGTGATATGGATGAAACTTGACTGATACAAAAGTCTTTTACACAGTAACAAAATAATCTTATATCAAAAAAAACATTGCTTTGACAAGCTACATTGATGATTGAGACATAGGATTGTTGACATAGTGATACCATGAGCAGCTGCTTGTGGAACAAATTGTAGCCTACTTACGCTCAAGAAGCTGGTATGATCTGAGTGTTGATATCATTGTAATGTCTATTAAAGCCCAATTTCCTCGGAGATCGAGTACTGTCATGGATAAATCGACTATTTAAATGAAAATTTTACCTTTATTTTCGACGATTCTTAAAACATATTCAATGTCCAATAGGCGCATGGAAATATCGCAAACGCTTGCAATCAATGGGCTAGTGACACGGAAAAGCTAGTGACACGGACATGTAAATTTGCTAACGTTCGTTGCTTGAGATGTTATTACAAAACAGCCCTTATCATCAAACTTTATTTGATTCATTAAAATTCGTTGTCATCATAGTCCGTGCCTTTAAAAACGCCGTTTAATAACCAAAACTGCTAAGAAAAGAATTCAAAGCGACGAAAACAATGGCGGTCGATAGCTAGTCGAACTAGGTATTGATCACGTGGGCACCCGGTATTGAATTTACTGACATGGTATTGATCACGTCGGCACCCGGTATTGAATTTACTGACATGGTATTGATCACGTGGGCACCCGGTATTGAACTTTACTGACCCGGTATGGGATGACATTATGTCACCACGTGATCGTGATGGACCAATCACATTGCTTGATTTAGCTACTAATTTGTCAGAGGCGGGGTAATGACTGATTGTTTGATACCGACTGATTGTTTGATACCGACTGATTGTTTGATACCGACTGATTGTTTGATACCGACTGATTGTTTGATACCGACTGATTGTTTGATATTGACTGATTGTTTGATACCGACTGATTGTATGCTACCGACTGATTGCATGATTATTATTGGTTGTTTGATATTGATTGCTTGCTTTCTAATAATTGCTTGCTTTATAGTGAGTGGTTGCTTTATACTGATTGGTTGTTTGATATTTACTGATTGTTTGATACCGACTGATTGTATGCTACCGACTGATTGCTTGATACCGACTGATTGTTTGATACCGACTGATTGCATGATTATTATTGGTTGTTTGATATTGATTGCTTGCTTTCTAATAATTGCTTGCTTTATAGTGAGTGCTTGCTTTATACTGATTGGTTGTTTGATATTTACTGATTGTTTGATACTGATTGATTGTATGCTACCGACTGATTGCTTGATACCGACTGATTGTTTGATACCGACTGATTGCATGATTATTATTGGTTGTTTGATATTGATTGCTTGCTTTCTAATAATTGCTTGCTTTATAGTGAGTGCTTGCTTTATAACGATTGCTTGCTTTATAATGATTGCTTGCTTTAAAACGATTGCTTGCTATATTCTGATTGACTGTTTGATAATGATTGCTTGCTTTATATTGACTGCTTGCTTTATATTGATTGCTTGCTTTAGAGTGATTTCTTGATTTTTAATGATTGCTTGCTTTAAAACGATTGCTTGCTTTATAATGATTGCTTGCTTTAAAACGATTGCTTGCTTTATTCTGATTGACTGCTTGATAATGATTGCTGTTTGATATTGATTACTTGCTTTATATTGATTGCTTGCTTTGTGGTGATTGCTTGCTTTTTAATGCTTGCTTGCTTTATAATGGTTGGTTGCTTTAAAACGATTGCTTGCTTTATACTGATTGACTGTTTGATAATGATTGCTTGCTTTATAGTGATTGTTTGCTTTATATTGATTGCTTGCTTTATAATGATTGCTTGCTTTATAATGATTGCTGGCTTTATACTGATTGCTTGCTTGATATTGATTGCTTGCTTTTTAATGATTACTTGCTTTATAATGATTGCTTGCCTCATAATGATTGCTTGCTTTAAAACGATTGCTTGCTTTATACTGATTGACTGATTGATAATGATTGCTTGCTTTATAGTGATTGCTTGCTTGATAGTGATTGCTTGTTTTTAATGATTGCTGGGTTTATACTGATTGCTTGCTTTATAGTGATTGCTTGCTTTATAGTGATTGCTTGTTTATACTGATTGTTTGCTTTATAGTGATTGCTTGCTTTAAAGTGATTGCTTGCTTTATAGTGAATTATTGTTTTATAATGATTCTTGCTTCATACTGATTGCTTGCTTTATACTGATTGCTTGCTTTACATTGATTGCTTGGTTTATAGCGATTGCTTGTTTTATACCGATTGCTTGCTTTATAGTGATGGCTTGCTTTATAGTGATTCCTTGCTTTATAGTGATTACCGAAAAAGAAATAGAAAATGCAATAAGAACTTTAAAAAAACAATAAAGCAAATGGACATGATAAAATAGTAAATGAACAATTGAAAGCATCATTGCCATTGATGAAACAAATATATGCTTAACTCTTTAATTTAATCTTTGACACCGGTGTAATCCCAGAACAATGGACTATAGGTTTATACAAAAACAAAGGTGATATAACAAAACCTGATAATTATCGACCTATAACGTTGCTAAGCTGTTTAGGGAAAGTATTCGCTAGTATATGAAATAAAAGAATCGGAGTCGAATGAGATTTTAAATAATGTACAAGCGGGATTCCGCAAAGGATACTCAACAGCAGACAATCTATTCATTTTACACCACATAATTCAGTTCTTAAACAATAACAAACAAAAATTATTCAGCTCATTTATAGATCTGAGACAGGCATTCGACACGATTTAGAGAAATGGTTTATGGCAAAAATTGATGAATACTCGAATTAATGGAAAGTGTCTCCATGTAATACGAAATATGTATAGTAATATCAAATCATGTGTTAAAGCCAATTCAAAAACGTCTAATTTTTTCGCTTGCAACATTGGTGTTCGCCAAGGGGAAAATTTATCACCAATGCTGAAAAAAAATCCAGAATAATAGTAATGTACAAGGAATCATAATTATAAGATGAACTTTTAGATCTACTAAAGATTTTTATTTTACTTTATGCCGACGATACCGCCCGAAGCCCGACCGACCGATACCGCCCGAAACTCGACCGACCGACAGACCGATACCGCTCGAATCCCGAACGACCGACCGAACGACCGACCAACCAATACCGTCTGAAGCACGCCCGACCGACCAAACGACCGACCGACCAACCAATACCGCCCGACCAAACGACCGACCGACCAACCAATACCGTCTGAAGCACGCCCGACCGACCGACCAAACGACCGACCGACCAAACGACCGACCGACCAAACGACCGACCGACCAACCAATACCGCCCGATGCCCGCCCGACCGACCGACAGACCGATACCGCCCGAAGCCCGCCCAACCGAACGACAGACCGATACCGCCCGAAGCCCGCCCGACCGACCGACAGACCAATACCGCCCGAAGCCCGCCCGACCGACCGACAAACCGATACCGCCCGAAGCCCGCCCGACCGAACGACAGACCGATACCGCCCGAAGCCCGCCCGACCGACCGACAGACCGATACCGCCCGAAGCCCGTCCGACCGAACGACAGACCGATACCGCCCGAAGCCTGCCCGACCGACCGACATACCGATACCGCCAGAAGCACGCCCGACCGATCAATACCAAATCTGCTCGACCGACCAATACCAAATCCGCCCGTCCGACCGACTGACAGACAGATTCCACCCGAAGCTCACCCGCCGATGACTGACATACCGACACCACTCGAAGATCGCCCGCCGAACGACTGACATACCGATACCACCCGAAGACCGCCCGACCGACACCGCCCGAAGCCCGCCCGACCGAACGACCGACCGACCGATACCACCAGAAGCCCGTCCGACCGACAGACCAATCATCTGGGATGGGCGAAGATTTTTACTTTTGGGTTGTGATCTGAAGGTAAAATATCCTGTATTTATTTCGGCCCCTGGCAACTTAATATTGTCCCCGGGGTATTAGTTCGGATCATACCCCCACCCCCAACACACACACATATTTCCCCGGCAGTGCAGGGAACCTGGAAGGTAAGAACACGGCTGTTTCCCCGGCTATCCATCGCCCATACCCTGACTTAATTGTATGGACATGATCGTTGTACAAAAGCAAAAAAAAATTAACAATCATCATATAGTTATGTCACGTGTTCAGTAGGTTGGACTTATGACAATAATGAGGTGAGTCAATTTACAATGGACAGTTAACACAATATTGAACTTTTTAAAATACTAAAAGGTGAAAAATGTTGAAAAGGGCCATAATAACATACAAAATCACCATAGACCTATGTCACTGGTATAGAAGGGTTGACTATTGACAATATACAAATGTATCAATTTTCAATACAATACCATAGATACCTCTTGCACGACCCTGTAAGAAAGGAAGTTGCATTGATAAATTACAACTAGACAATTGCTGGGTTTTTTAAACAAATAATTTAGAGACAAATAAACATACATATCTACCTTTGCGAATTCAGCCATCACCATGATTACTATACATTTATACTTCGGGAGACTATACACATGTGTGTTATTCACTTACTTACATGTTGTAATTACACACTGACACTTCTTGATTTGTATTCACTCAATGTTCGCATTCCATGGACAATCATTGACAGTTACCTAATCCCTGTGTAGCATTAGGCCAAGGTTATGTTTAAATTAGTTTCAAATATTGGAAAATGCGAAACATATTTTATTATGAAATAGGCAGGTAAAATAAATGTGATAATCATCTTCTGTCCGGTGATCATTTAGTTATCTGTCGGGGTATAAGTGACCGGCGCAATGCCTGAGAAATGGCAGCACTGTAAGTCAGCGTTATAGTTTTTTAACAAAATAATATTTTTACAGTAATCGATGGCTTAGAACCAGAAGGTCGTAACTCCTACTTACGACCTTATAAGACTCATACATATTTGAAATCTGCTTCTCAATGTGCTTCTTATGAGCCTATTTTCATGAAAATCTGAAATTGTCATGTTGACCAAAATGAAGTTTTAAACACGTCGTGTTTTACCATAGGTAAAGAGTAAATTACAGACAGTTTTATATCGATTTGGTAGTTACGACCTTCTGGTTCTAAGCCAGCGAGTTATTGTCGATGGCGCAACAATAGAATATTTCTGTAATTACGGAAAATACAGTATCCTGCGTTTCGCCTAGAAAATGTGTTGTTCGTCCTTACAGAAGTATATTATAACAACAGCGTATAACCCTAATCACTGTATGCTTTATTGGATGATTATATATAATTCAATATGTATGACTTATTGCGATAAACGGGGAAAAGTTGACTCGTTCACACTGTGATGACCCTGGTAAGAAAACACGTTTGATCAAAATTAAGTACTGAATATATTACATGCATTTATCTTTAGATCGAGATGCTTACATGGAATTTCTTCATCGAATGACAAAAATCAGACTTGCCAAAAATATATCGTAGTTTAAATAGTTTCCTCTGCCATGTGGTCAACTGTTTGGATATGCCAATAAAACTGTAAGAGTGTGAATCAATTCTGTACCCGGAGCTATTAGTGAGTAGGACTAATCATGGCTAGTTAAAACGGAATACCTACGGGAAACTTTTAGCTGATTCAAAGCAATCCCAGAAATATATACTAAATCGTAGTTGATTGTTTAAAAATCAGGTGACAGTGTTTTAATTACAAAATGCAATCCGTGTATTTCAGTAAATTAAATGGTTCATGTATATTATGTTTCACAAATCAATTACGTATCGTCATATTATTATATTTATATATGTAACATTCATTATGTACAGTATACTCATGTGTAATTACGATTTGGGTTAATAAAAGGTATGTATTGTTATTTCTGTCAGCAATAACGTTGCATCGGGTTGTTATTTTCTCGCGTTTCTATGACCACCGGGTATAAACCTAATCAATGTATGACTTAATGGGCTAGTATAATACTATATACTCGTATGCATAGTAAAAAATCAACCTGTTAGACCAATTGTGAGCATAAGCACCTGTTACATTCAATCATTATTTTGGTTAAATATTATACAATTTAACGTGTATGGCATATTGCGATAACCAGAAGTAGACAATTTTATTCACTGTAATGGCAGCAGTGTCATTTCTTATGATACGCCATCCTGTTTTGGTATATACTAACATATGTATGGTTGATTGTTCTACGTTAATTGAATGTTAATTAAGCGTGCAATAAATATATGTCAACATGTGTCTTGGAACTTAGAAGACACTCAAGAGATTGTATATGGAGTGTGGAAGCGCTAACGGGACATTTCGTGTATGACATGTGACGATATGAGACTATACGATGCATAGGGGTATGTAACTTCTTCCACTCAATTCACTGTTTAAGAATAACTGTTATTCTTAAACAGTGAATGGGTTGGAAGACGTTACAGACCCCTATAATACGATGTAGAAGGGTCTGTTGTTTGAGCCAAACATTTGTCTGACAGTAAAACATTTTTGATAAAGCTTTGTGAAAAATGTTATCATTAAGCATTATTATACTTTGATCAAACGCGAACAACCAGTAATTTATGGAACTCAAATATACCCACACATGACTTTGCAACGCGATGTTAACATTTTGTAACATTAACGTGTTAGTGTATTTAGATATGTGACTTGCATTGTGTTACCAGACTGCTCTCTGTTGTGGTACTCGTGACATTTTTAACAAAGCTATAAGTGTTCAGGCGGCTCTGTGCCAGTGTTGTCAGGCATCCACATGTACACTAGTACACGTGTGCATAACACTATATAGACCACGACTTTTCACAGGGATCTACCACTATATATTTGTATTGTCACGCGTATATCAGTGGACACGCTAGGATGGAATGTAGACCGGGATAAGGACCGAAGCTAACTGGGACTTTCTGGAATATGGAATATATGGCACCTCAACCATTCTAGGAATATTTACATACAGTATGATACACTGACCATATCACAAATTCAAAGCCGTTGATTACATCTTACCTCTAAATAACAAATAATGATTTAAAGAAATAACAGTAAGTAAGTTAGTAAGTAAAGACTTTATTTAACGAGCCTTCACATTTGGTTACCGAATCTTCCATGATAAAACGTTGATAATTTCCATCCAGGGCTTCCATACAACAGGACCTGGTGAAAATGGACATGCAGGTTCTGAAATATAAATGGTGCACAAACATCTACACTTAGCATATGTCTAGTAGACACATGCCAAACAGAATAAATAGAAGCAACTTACGTTTTCCATACACGGCATGTACTCCATTTCTGTCCGAGACCCATAAATTCAGTTTTATCACCTAAACAGTCGCTAATTTTCCAATTATGAACACATACATACACTCACAATTCAACTTACAAAATAATAAAAACACACCCTGGACGCGATTCACGCATTATTTTACCGCGTTTACCTAGAGAGGGGTGTTTATACAGTAAGACGGTATAATATGGTCATAAAGGGTGTGTTCGAAACGCTGTTCTTTATGTTCCGGGACACGAAACAGACTTACGAACCAAACGGAACAGTGTTCTACATGTTCTATATGTTTCCAATGAAGTGGTGGTGCAGCCAGAACAGGTCATGTGATTACAACAACTACAAGACAACCGAAAATTTCACGAAATGTGTTATTCTAACCACCTTGGCAATAGTCAACGGAAATGACCGAACTTTTACAATGGGCAATTTTCTGGTGGCATTTTTCTTCCGCCAATATTACGGCTGCAACAAAAAATATCGGCCACCTTAAATGTGTTATTTCTTAATATTATGCATTTTACATTATTTTTATTGTTGTTACTTCCTGTTCTGTTCCTGTTCCGTTTTGTTCGTAAGTCGTTTGGAGTGGAACATTCAGAACACTGTTCGGAACAGTTTTATTTTGGTCGTTTGTAGTTGGAACATGAACAATCAGAACAGTGTTCAGAGCAGCCGTTCCGAACATACCCACCTGGTGTCTGTTGCCTAAGCGGCTCGCTATGTAGCGCTTTCCTCGGGAGGTAACCCATACCTTCACCATTTAATTGATCGGGAGGTAACTGAATGAAGGCGCTCGGTAGCGCTTTGCTTAGGCAACGGACATATATGATGTGTCGTCTGCTAAATTTTAATTGATAAAAGTTAAGTTTTCTTATTATAGTCTAGTATAATAATATCCCTATAGTGTCAAGCCGAATGAAAGATCCAGTCAATTTTGACTTATGAACCACTTATCTGGTTGAGATGGACCTACGGTACGGTAACCATTATTTAACAAGCTGGTGGATCACCAACCGGTCTTATCAGATCCAACCCGGCTTCCGCTGATTTTTAAACTTTCGACCTTCCGCTTCCAAGGCGGGCGGCCTAACTATTCGGTGACGGTCGTGGTATGGTATAATTTATAAAAATACGGTACTTGGTTTTATTGGCATTCATCAGTGATCAGTGGTTGAACGTATCATACAAATATCACAGTGTATAAACCAAATCATTGTATGGCTTTAAAATTCAACTTGTATCATTTGTTGCTATTGAAAGCACATGTAAAACCTGGTCACTGTATGACTTATTGACATACTATATAAATCAACGTGTACTCCTTAATGCAATTGTCGGAAATCGACTCGTTAATACACAGTGATTATACCACGGGGTGATCTATATATTCGAGAACTTTCGCTCTAACTGTTTCAACATTGTCTCTAGAACAATGAAATACCAGATGATTTAAATCAATCATTTATCTCTCGAGTTTAAATTAACTAAATATGTGTTGAAGTCACCATTTACTTCATGACGTCACTTAATGTAACGAAGGTTGGAAAATGCTTCTGACATATCAAAGATGACTTGACCAAAATACATGTGTATTCTTTGTCTCAAAAACAGTGATTCTACATATGAGTATAATTATTGTTTATATTTTCTTAAATACATATCATAAAATAAAGACAAAACCGAATGTTTAATCCCAAACTTCACTCAAACAACATACAAAGCACTGACGTACAATATCAGTAAAATGCAGTAACTGGTTTTCTTTTACAAGATATCATTGACACGCGCGGATAGGATATAATGCGGAATGACTAGGATATTAGTGGAACATCTTGTACACAGACTTTGATGACACAATAAGTATTCATGTTGTTGTTCAGCTTATATGCCAGGTTTCTAAACCTGTCAATGTAGAATGTTGAAATTATCGCATAGTATACGTAGTGAGTACTAGCGGTAGTATTAACGGGAGTAACTGTGTGTGGTATTGTCTGTTATAAAATGTACGATTTGTTTCCCTTACATTGATACGTAACCATTGTACCGGTAGATTTAGGACAAAACTTCATACAACAATAAGGTTGTGTGCTTATTTGCTAACATATTTTCACGGAACCTTGTAACAATTTGATTTTAACATTGATTCCTTGTTTATATTACATAATAGTGTAACACCTTACGCGCCTAAACAACTGTATATTATAATACTAATACATGAGAATAAATTGAAAAGGCGCTGTCAATCATATTCGTACTCACATTGAGCAGAATAAAGTTCTCAGTTCAACGGTCAGTATGAGTAATTTTCTCTTTACGTTAGACGCTGTCAAAAACGTCATACGACGTCATTGACGTCACATCCGCCCAAAGCTATCTATTGTTCTTCATAGCAACGACGTTGTCGACAGATTACAGCCGTGTTTTCACAAACAGAGTATTTATCAAGTAATGTTGACGAATACAATGACACAGAAAAACATTTTAAGTTTATTTCGACCAATGGCGTATCAAGTAGCGGAACAGTAAGTTGTTTTATGTAATATATTCATCAAATTTCTGTTTTAGATCGTCTAATATTCAGTTAGTTCATAAACGGTATCCAACACCCGATAAAAGAAACCCTGAAAATTAAGTTACTTTGATTGAGCAGTTATTGTTTTCAGATCTTCTAATATTAAGTACCTTGTGAACTTTGTCAGAATCCCGAAAGGAAGCGCAGAAAATTAATATATTTTTATTGCAAGCAGAAATATTCACCGAAGATCCCCATACATCATGTTTTATACATTTTACTCCCTCGTGTTAACCATATTGTCGACAGTACTTAAATAAATCCGCAAATGTATACACATGTACATTACGTATTATGTATTACGTCTTTTGCACTAGATCAGTGTTTTCTATCCAGCTTTATCCACAGCCTTGAAATTTGGAAATTAATGAGAGGAAAACAAATAGAAATACTCTTCATACTGAGTTAATACATTTTTGTAGAATCAGGTTATTCTATGAAATAAAACTGGTGATTATAATGTATGAGGCAAACATGTTTCTTGTAAATAGTTCGAGCCTCAGTGTATCTTGGACAGCTACAGTTGTTTTATAACTCGATTATTCGGGCCAGACAAAGTATTAGTGTCAGGGCTAGGGTTAATATGCGATTTTAAAATATTTAATAAATAGCTTCTGTCCCAGGCATTCTCAAACGCGAAATGCGGTGTCTGTCTGTGAGGCAAAATAGAAGTTATAATTATCACAGATATAGAGAATCTATCACTCGTTGTCAATTGATATAAATTTGTATATTAAACGAGTTTTGGAAATTTTATTAAGCGAGCCTCTGGCGAGCTTAATAATATTTCCTGAACGAGTTTAATATAAATATATCAATTGACAACGAGTGATACATTCTTTTTATCATATGACACTAAAAACGCACAATACGCATTGATTTATTGGAAAAACTCAATAGCTAATACTACACGTGATACGTATAACTTCATACGTACTGACTATACTAACCTGGATACAACGAAAGTCATGTGATATAATATAAAAATAAACATATACTGACAGTTTTGTATGTATACCATCATTAATAAATCGTGCACATCCATATTTGTGATTTAAGTGGATTTAAGTTTTGTATCAATTAAGATGTAAAAATAAACTGGTTGTCTAGCAGGGAGATACCTAAATACTCGGACTGTAATGCTCATTATGGCATTAGTTTGGTTTATGTGTGCAATATTCATCTTGTAACTGTTTTGTAAAACTAAAAATAAGTCTATAACAACCACAATTAGGGACGGATATGATTCTAGTATGTAACTAAATTCGTAATTACGTAAAACCTAGATTTCAACGTAAGTTTATATTTGATTTGTAACATACCGGTTATCCATTGTTTACTAATACACCATGTTAACAGTGACATTATTATTCTCTATTTAAGGACCCATTTGGGTAACCCCGTTTATTCACAATTGTTCACATGGTAATAATATTGTACAAAATATAATAATCATAAAAAGTATTTAACTGTATACCAATTCTTGGGTTTCCAAAATGTGACACTTTTTGTGAAACTTTATAGTATATAAAACTCAGATTGTCCGAACTGGGTTTTTTTAAAGTTTCCATCATCGTTTTCTGTTTTCTGTTCTATGATTGTGTCTTGTAAGTGACATTATTATTCTGATTTATTTTATCTATGGTAAAATGTTTGATGGAAACTGTAACGTATATTACACACGGTTACATATATCAAAGAATGGTCTCGAAAGCCTTGTGGTAGAGTGTCCGCTTTCACCAAGGGAGGTGCCTGGTTCAATACAAGGCTGCGTGATGGCATCAAACAAATAAGGCGGGAACCTGGGGTTCTCACGTGACGATAGTTCAATTAGACGAAAAGGTCACAGTGTACATGCTTTAAAATAAATAAAACTTTGTTAATTTATTGAGTCGCGTGCAGGAACGAATACATACGACGATAGATAAGTTCTTGTTTAATGGTTTCACCACACAATTCATGATGAGAAAGGGTACTTGTATTCAAAATACATACATGTTTGGTCATGTTTTATAGTGTGAAGAGTATCCTTCCACCAGGAACCGACAACCTCTGCACGTGTGGTTACATATATACATGTACAGTGTGACTAAATGTTCAGACAATAGTGCAGGGGGTCTCCTTAAGGAAAAATCACTATTTATTCATTTGGAGTCAGTTCCTCGTGAAAGTGGTATGTGACGCTGTTCGAGACATACACATGTTCTAGTTGTTGTTGTTGTTTGTTATATGTTGTGTATTCATGATAATGTTGATTCGTTGTGTCTTGTTATGTGATGTTATTGTAGATATGTTATACTCTCCCAATATGGAGGGCAATAAAGATAATACTTACGAAGACAAAATGCTGTATTTTGTTAGATAGTTTTAATACAAACAATTAGCACAATTATATATAAGAACTTCTTTTATTCTTGTTACAGTATTGCCAGCAATCAGAAACACTGGATGAACCAGTATAATGGTTTATGTGACACTGTCAAAGAACATCGCAAATCCCTAAAGCAGCTTTATGATGCCAATGACAATTATTGTAAACCCATGAAACCAGTAACTTTGTCTAAACACAACACAGCTATTCCGAGAAGTAAGTAACGTATATACTGTTTTATAAGTGGTCACGTTATTAGCGAGTTCGTGAATTTATAAAATTCGCCAACGTTTATTTTCCTTCAGCGTGACCTGCTTACTTTGAAAGTCATTCTGGCACCCTCATGTATGAGATATGACCATATTTTTCATGATAAATGTTACCAAACATAAACGTCATACTGATTCGCTCTTGTTCTGTAATTCTCTGACTGACAGAGGCAGCATCCAGCCAGAGTGGGTGTCGTGTTTTTGCAGAAGTCCAGCCTTTCGTGTATTGTTCTGTTGGGCGCTGCCTTAGCTGTCGGTGTGTTTATCTGTCAACATAATAAATACATTTAAGTCTAAACAAAGATAATGTACTTATTGTTTTCTTTGTTCTATATAACCAGGTATTCTCATGATACAACATGACATTCAAGACTTTCAACAGAGACGCAAAGATGATATGAAACAACTCCTGTGTGAACAGAAGGCAATCAGTGATATTCGCAATGCATTGGACGAGTAAGTATAGATTATTACTTATTCGAATCATGTTTATACATTTATCACATGCAATATGAATGGTACGTTATGTGTGAGCCTCTTGCGTGGGTCCGCTGCCACCATTGGTGTTTACAATTGTATTGTCTGTACAAGAACAATGTTTACTTTATTGTACAATGTAAATTATTTATTATAACAGGAGTTTACAGAAGGAGCCGCCATCAGATGGAAGGTTAGAAAAGGTTTATGAGTATGCAAGGAACCTACTGGATAAACAAACAGCAACGGTGGACAAACGCAAGAAGGTATGTTTCTTTGTGGATCAGTAAATCAAAGATTTTGTAATTGTAACAAAGAAAATATGCTTCAGTAATTCCCTGGCTAACCTTTTTTCAATATTGATCGAGAAATGATCGGCTAAATAGACGAATGAAAAAAGTGAGCGTTATATTAACAACGAATTGGACTAAATAAAACTAAGATTAGGTTATTTAAATGTGCGTGCTTTTAAAATACCATAGGCTGTCTTGTGAACGGATCTTCAAAATGATAAAAGAAAGGCTACAATTTATTCATGTATATGTACATTGAAACATTTTGCAAATTATGTTGCAGAAATATCACAAGATCATGTTTAAGATCGAGAAAGCGAGAATCAACTCAACTTTAGCAACACAACCAAACACAGTGTACAAGACGGATAAGAGAATCAGGTCCCTCAATGACAGAAGTAAAGCAGCGTTAGACGTGTATGAAGATGCATTGCTAGATTGGAATAAGAAAGCTACACGTCTTAGCAAGGTACAGTCAAACAATATTCTCAATAATAGGACAACCACAGCATTAAGACTATGTGTCGTTAAGATCATTTTGTTGTTATATTTCATGTTGCAATGTTTACTGGTCTTAATGCATCACGAACACTATATATATCATTTATATATATTCTTAATATTTTAATATAGATTGCTTCCGAGTTGAAAGAGAAGTTTATAGAAAGAGAAGGTAGGCGTGCTAATATGATTCTGGGAAGTCTTGGAGTATGCTGTTACAGTGATAGAACTGGACTCAAGTCAAATAATGATAGGTAAGTAAATAACGCCAATATCACTTAGTAAGTAAGTAAGTAAGTAAGTAAGTAAGTAAATAAGTAACGTCTTTATTTAACGAGGCTGACACATTCAGTTTCCCGATCTTCCATGTGGGCCTCACTTTAAAATGCTCAGAAACTGCTCATCAAACTCTCAATATTTTGCTGGAAATGAATGACTTTCTTTATAATTATATAATTATTCAGTTGTTTTCATCTAAGCGGTGTCCTAGCGGTAGGGCGCGCGCTTTGGCACAGAAAGGTCCCAGTTTCAACCCCATCTGGACCACTGGTAAATTTCTCTGAGCAAGAATAACCCACATGCTCCACTCCACCGAGGTGTAAATTGGTACCGGTGAGGCAGGGTCTATTCCTGAACGCCGTAGATTGATGTTGGCTGCCACACCCATAGGAGGGGTATAGTCTCCACAGGGAGACGCGAACGTAGGTTTCCATACGTAGTCCAATGGCCAGGAGAAGTTAAGATTATCAGCTAAAAGAGCCCTAGAAAGATTGGTAACTTAACTAATACTATCCAAAGACAAATTTAAATGTAAACTAGTATTTTACTCATATCTTACAGCGACATGCCGTTCCGTCATATTGATGGCATAGAACTGATGAGAGACGTTCTGAAATACTTTACTGAAACAATTGTCATACCCGTGCTTCAGGTAACTTGAAATTTTATTATGTCAATTTTTTATTTTAAGCAATGTCACTATGAATCGACGTGCTTGGTGTTTCTGATATTACTTAAATAGTGTAGGAAATATCATTGCTTGTCATTCTATGTATGATAACCTCGTGGATCTTATAACATTGCATGTATGTCGTAAATAAATTTGTTAAAATTTGTTGATTATTTCAATATATAAGAATAATAACTATCTGTACACTATTGTAAATAAACACCGTATTATTTACACAGCCTTACATACATGGTCAAACAGAGATTACATATGATACTGCAAGGACTGGACTACCTGTAGATGATGACTCGGATATAGATGAAGGAGATTCAGGTAATGTAACAAATCAATACAAAATCTACGTTCAAACAAGCATACATGACTATATATATATACCAGCAATATTTCAGAAATAAGCTGACTGGAAAATAAAGGCTATGTTTTGCGCAACTCGGTTAAACATGTTTCCATTTCCTTTGCGTGTTTTATAAGGATACCTACGTAATTGTGTGTTTAATTAGTTAATGTATTATGCGTATAAAAGTGACGTTACTTTATGGTCATTAAAAGTATCTTTCTAAATAAGCAAATTTAGCACAAAACCAAGAAACAAGTCGCATTATCATACATACCATGTACCGACAAGTCCGTATATATTTATAATATTATATCTACATCGTGTTGTATTTCTGGTGCATGACATTGACAAGGTGGTTTATTTTAGTACTGACCGAATATATCTGGATATCATTAATTGCACATTTATTAGTTATATAATTTACATAACAATAGATTCATAAGTCATCATAATTATTACATTAAATTATTTATCATTTGCAGACCTCGACAAACTTGAAGACACAGAGTTCAGAAATGAGATACAAACTAATAGGAAACTGAAAAGATTCAGAAAGTCTCAGGTTTTCATTGTAACAGAGGCCTACGAGAAGGGAAACACGTCTGAGATCAGTCTCATAGTTGGTACGTTACAATAAAACAATGCTCAATTACATTAAACCAACCTGTACTAACATTTTCCTTTATATAGCCCAATGCATTTTGTCTGCATACTTATTATTACTTATACCCAGATAAGCCAATTTTTACATGAAATATAACCCTTACCCTAATATGTACTCTTTAAAATTCATTTAATATGTGTAGGCCTAAGTCAGTATTAAATGTTTCTGAAAACGGCACCAAGCTACCGAGTAATTAAAAACATAATTTATAGTATTGGCCATCTCTTCATATTCAGGCGAAAGAGTAAAACAATTGTTGCCAGCCAATGCTGATGGTTATGCGTTTGGTACAGTAACTCACGGAAAAATGAGAAAGAAAAAGAAAGGCTACTATCCGGACAGTCACGTGAAATTGATCGAGTTATTGGAAAGCGATGATGAAGATAGTGATGAGGACAACGTTAAGAAACACAGTAAGAAGATAGTAAAGAAATTTGTTGCTCGAGCAAAGGCTAAACATACAGAAGATGATATTGATGACAGATTGGATTTTGGTTAGTGAATTCTTTATTTGCAGACTGGTTTAATTATATTCCTATGCTCAATAACATGATTCTAAGTTTTCAAAAATATACTGTTCTGTTTTGTAATTATTACTCAGATAGATATAAAACATGATCATACTAATTTTAATCGTTGATAAATAAATTATTATCTTTTGTCAGGACCAGCAGTAGACACAGACAATCAATTTGAAATATTGTTTTCCGATGAAGATGCAGAAGATGCTAGTACAAAATCCAAGAGGAAATCAAAATTGAAGAGCTTGGTCAAGGCGGTCAAACCAAAGAAGAAGAAGTCTGAAAAGCTTCAGGTTTGTGACCAAGATACCATCATTGATTTTGAAGAGGACATCGAAAACGTAGACGACATTCTTACTCTGTATAAAAAGAAGACAAGGATGGAAAAGGTCAGAAATTCCTTGTTAGGTCCAAGACAGAGCAAGAGTGTACACACAAAGAACGATGATAGTGAGAATGGAGCTACAAATTGGAAACACAAGAAGAAAACCAAGTTGATGAATACTCTAACATCACTGAAAGGTGGAAGACATGAGGAATCAGTTCCGGTGAGAATTTTTGTAGTTTATTGTCTAGATTAAGAGGAAACTGTTATTCAAATACAAGCTGCATTAACATGCATTTAAGCTACATCTACTTCAACTATTTTGCCTTGTAAATAACAGCCGAATTGCGATTCAATAGTGATTTGAGAGTTAATGCTCGTACAGCCAGCTGCACGGACACATGCCCTGAAAATATACTTTAACTGAAAGCTGCAGTTAATGTACCATAAATAATGTTTACTTATATTTTAATCAAATTAATCTGATTTCTGAAGAATTCAGTTATGGTAGTTGTCAATATTGAGTTACCTAACAGAATACACTGTTCTTGTCAGACATGAAATAACTAAGTTAATGCATCGATTCAAACTCACGTACAGTCGATTAATGTACGCATCATGGTCATTAAGTATCCAAAATCGTAATCAGAACAGGGACTTGGATATTTGGTTGTTTCTTCGGCTTATGTGTGGGCATTGCTCATTGTAGTTGCTAGGAACCCCATTCCTACCTTGCCCATATTTTAACTAGGTCAAGTCGTAGTTGACCCTTAGGTCGCATAACGTAAGGTCACTGTACTAAGTGTTTTAACCTAGGTCACGCCCCGGGGTTGTTGTGTGTGCCTGATTCGGTCGCCGTTTTGGCATAATTTTCTGTCGGCACTGCTCAGGGTAGTTGTGTCGTGGTGTTATAATTTCTGTGCTCGGCTGGTTGAGTTGAGTGCTACCTTCCCTGTCGGATTTTTTCATACCTTTTATGTTATAATCTACAAGTAACGCAAACTACTTCACTACTTGACATAGGAAAATGATTTGAGAGCCACAAATAATCTAGTTATACGTGGGATGATCAAAAAGTAATGAGACAAATGCTCTAATTTTTACAGTTTACGTATCTGAGCCATGAAAGTGTCATATTAAGTTTGCTGCATTTAATGCCGATGTTTACGTATAAAATACAATGTTCTACAGCAAGTTGTTCTTTAATAACGCAACGTCAAAGATAACGTGTCGCGCTATGTCGCCGCTCATCAAAACGTTGCCCTTTTTCGCCATATGGTATGGAAAAACATTCGACTTATATTTTATTAAACATTACTCGAATATTCATTAAATTCACTGGGCATGACGCTAAAACCTTGAAGAATTGTGGATTAAAACTATGTTGGTGTAGGTGTGTTCGTTTTTAATATATGACGTGAAAACTAACAGTAGCGACTTGAAAACTGCGCAATATTTCAACAAAAATCACATCTCGAAAATATACAGTTCTTCCACAACCTAGGATTAAGGTCTAAACAAACATTTAGCATGAGGAAACGAGCAACGAAAGAGAAATCTGCGAGACGTACACTTATGTGTCGTTACTGGAAAAGGGTTTGTGACGGGAAAGAAACTCTATTATATCAAGTCGAGATCAGAAAAGCATTAGATGAGCTGTCAATTTTGTTTGTCACTCGTTTGGGGGAGGTCGTATACGAGAGCCGTCGTTAGAATGAAAATGGTCGAATAATTATTCAAAATTTCCTTGAAAATTTATAACGACTGAATTGCTTTTAGTCAAATAAACAATTGCTCTAAATAAAACTGAATTTTCAGTAAATCTATCCAATAGTTTTAGAGACATACGCGGTTTTTCGGAGTAACGAGACGTCCGAAGAGTTAACAATTTACGTCGTTAATATGCGGCGAGTCGCTGTACCCAAGGTTGCAAAATAATGGATATCTCTGCCAGTAATTGATGAAAAATTATGAAACTATGCGGACGGAGAGAGGATACATATTATTTGAAATAAAAACTTATTTTATTGATATCACGAAGAATTATCATTTTAGAACGTTTGTCTCATTACTTTTTGATCACCCCACGTAGTACTGGTAATTATTGTATCATATTCCATCTACAGGCATATCAATCATTCTCCTCATATTGTAAACTTTCTACGTTTATTTCAGTCTTGTTCGACAGTCGTCATGGGTTTTAATGAAGAATTTGAGATTGGGGACAGTCAAACTGAAGAAGCACCAAAGAAACAATCAAAGCTGTCCAAACTGAAAAAGATGTTCAAGAAAAGTAAGAAAGATCGTTCAAACGTTGAACCAGAGAGTAATTCTACAAGTATCGACTTCCAATTTAGCAAGAACCTGCCAGAAATGTTGAAGGGAGCAAGAAGTAACATCAGCGAAACCGAGATTGTAGATATTGATGTAGATGATGAAGATTTCGGTTATGTTAGATTGATGGAATAAGACAGTAATTCTCAAATACTAAAAACAAATACCTTTATATATGTAATAGTTTTTTAAATTGAAGACAAATACAAAGTGGAAATATATGAGTATAATTTGGAAAGTTTACAAACGTCTTTGTGGTATCATGTGTACATAATGGTACATATTAGAGCACATGTTCCAAAACAATACACTATATACAAACACACGCTAAGGTATAATTTTTTTGTTATATTTACCATAAATAAAAAAACAAATACAACAACGTTCTTCCAACAAGCTCATGATTAGATAAGATACATGATAAGATCAAGGCAATATACAGTAAAGTTCCACTTACAGGCTCATGAGTAGACAAGATAATATCAATCAAGACAACATACAGTAAAGTTCCACTAACTAGCTTACGATTAGATAAGACAATATTGATACAGAATGCAGTAAACTTTCACCAACAGACTCACGGTTAGACAAGATAATATCAAGACAGTATACAGTAAAGTTCCACTAACTAGCTCGCTCACGATTAGATAAGACAATATTGATACAGAATGCAGTAAACTTTCACCAACAGACTCATGGTTAGACAAGATAATATCAAGACAGAATACAGTAAAGTTCCACAAACTAGCCCACGATTAGATAAGACAATATTGATACAGAATGCAGTAAACTTTCACCAACAGACTTACAGTTAGACAAGATAATATCAAGACAATATACAGTAAAGCTCCACTAACTAGCTCACGATTAGATAAGACAATATTAATACAGGATGTAGTAAATGTTCACCAACAGACTAACGATTAAACAAGATAATATCAAGACAGTATACATTAAAGTTCCACTGATTAGCTCACGATTAGATAAGACAATATTGATACAGGATGCAGTAAATTTTCACCAACAGACTCACGATTTGACAAGATAATATCAAGACAGTATACAGTAAAGTTCCACTAACTAGCTCACGATTAGATAAGACAATATTGCTACAGGGTGCAGTAAATTTCCACCAACAGACTCACGATTAGACAAGATAATATCAAGACAGTATACAGTAAAGTTCCACTAACTAGCTCACGATTATATAAGACAATATTGATACAGGATGTAGTAAAAGTTCACCAACAGACTCACGATTAAACAAGACAATATCAAGACAGTATACAGTAAAGTTTCACTTACAGACTCATGATTAGACAAGATAATATCATGACAAAATACAGTAAAGTTCCATAACAAGCTCACAGTTAGACAAGATAATGTCAAGACAGTAACGCTAACAAGCTAGCTAGTCATTCATTAAATCAATCAATCAAACATTCGTTCATTCATTCAATCAATCAAACATTTGTTCATTCATTCAATCAATCAAACAAATAATCTGAATCAATCAATCAAATAATCTGAATCAATCAATCATTCGTTCATTCATTCAATCAATCAGGCATTCGTTCATTCATTCAGTCAATCAAACAAATAATCTGAATCAATCAATCATTCGTTCATTCATTTAATCAATCAAACATTCGTTCATTCATTCAATCAATCATTCGTTCATTCATTCAATCAATCAATCAAATAATCTGAATCAAGCAATCATTCGTTCATTCATTTAATCAATCAAACATTCGTTCATTCATTCAATCAATCAAAGAAATAATCTGATTCAATCAATCAATAAATCAATCATTCAATCAATAAATCAATCATTCAATCAATCAATCAATTACACAATGAATTCAATCAATCAATCAATCAACGCTTTACAGCTCGCACATTGAATGTTTTCGCTCTCATTGAAATGTTGATATCGAAATTTTCACTACATCGTGGATCACAACTTCTAAGTGTATCGACATCTGGAGATTCGAAGCTGTACTGTTGTAAGAGAGTGGATATATACAGGAAAAATCTCGTCTTGCCAAATATTTCACCCGCACAACGTCGTTCACCGAGGCCGAATGGTATAACGCTGAAATAATGTCATACTATTTTAAACATTCGCTGCTATATTAAACATTTACGACATGTACATTTCCAGAGCCATAGTAACATGGTAATCAATACTTTATGTCCAAGCTCGGCAGTTGAAACTGTTGTCCTCCATATATGGGGAAGCTGCTGCTTCCTTGTGGAAGAGTAAGTTCAGGATTTGCTTCAAGAAATATTGTAAGGAGAACTGAGCGCCGCGTATAACATATAACATGTTGAGAAACTCCATGGAATCTTGATTCGAGAGTGAAGCAATGCTCCACAAAATTAAAAAAATGGTAATGTTCTATCAAAGAGGCAGATGTGTACTGTATGCATGACCTCTAGTATAAGTGATCACTTATGATATTCACATTTAGTATATTAAGTATTGTTCTTTGAAACATCTTTTACGTCGTGTGTTTTCTGACGCTGATAAATAGTCATAATATTTATTCTCGCCCATTTGTAATAATCGCATTGTTCTCATTAATTAAATCACTGTTACGTATTTAAAGTCTCTTAGTGTACATGATAATGTGCACGTTACCTTCGACAGTATAAATGTTCCTGTGGTAAGAGTTCACCATGGTCGTCTAAGAATCTCTCCGGTCTAAAGTTCCATGGATCACCCCATATCTTCTCATCATGGTGAACAAACCACGTGTTAGGTATTATCTAAAAATGGTAACATGGACAAGAGTATAAATGTTTTATAAACATAACTACAACTTTCCCATTCCCCGGCCCACTATAATTCGAGATTTGACAATAGCTACGCATGCTATAGCGATGTCGTGTTTTTTAGTTTTTATTTGATAATTCAATTCTTTAAAGTTTGTGTTTAATTCATCTTCTACATAGACAATAGTTGTCGTATATCAAATGGACAATCGTCGATCCATGGCTGAGGTTAGAGGTTAACATTATTGAAGTATTTATAATAAGTTAGTCGAAATTCGGTAGCATCAAACAAACACATAAGTATAACTTATACGGTAGAATGAAGTGTGTCTTAATGTCACACTCTTACCATGTGTCCTTTTCAATGTTGTAACCTTCAAACTCGATGTCTTCATTACACACATGAGGCAGGAGTAGAGGTGCTACTGGAATATAACGATGTATCTCTTTCTCAAACGCCAGGAAGAAAGGACATTTGGTACGGTCATTGAATGTTGGTAACCGTCCATTCCCAATAACACGATCTATTTCATCTTGTAGCTTGATCTGGTATTCAGGATGATTTAACAACACGAGCATGGAGTTTGTAAGCACAGTCCACGTTGTTAGTATACCTGGAGCAAAGATCAAACGTTTTATACATGTACATGTTTCAAAAACCTGAGCCAGTATATTCTAGGACTTGGTACAGACTTTAAAAAGATACCGCGGTATACCGATATTTTATTTTAATATCACGATATATTTCATCGTAATTACGTTCAATGTACTTCAGAATTGCATGCAAATTAGAAGTAGCGATTATGTTGATAAAATACTGATTTGAAGAAAAAAATTTGCTCAATTAATGAATGAATTCGCGGACATCCGATATGCGCAACAAGACTATAATGTGATAGTATTATTTGATTAATTACTAGATAATTATTGTGAATATGTAGAAATGAAATACTTCCGTCAATTGTTTCCACAATGGTAGAGATTATTCTATCATCTGTACAGATCACTTCTTTACCCGCTTTCTTCTCATTTCTTTGTTGTTCCAAATAAAAGTTTACAATTCCTTGATCATCACCAGCCTGGTGTGATTTCTGTAGAATAAAATATAACTTCATATATTATAGACAATTTAGAGCGTGACCGGATGTCACGTGAAAATCGATTGAGAGTATCATGCGTGAGTAAATGCGCCTTAGAATTTAATTCACTGTCCGACTCAAATTGTGTTACTGAGTTATAGTATTTACGACTACAATAAGTATCGTTGACGTAACGTCAAAAGGTGAGGCACGCAAGTGTAACGTTTTTGACGTCGAACGGCATTTTTAACAAAAACGACAGTGTCAGTAATACGTGCAATGGATAAGAATCCGCACCAAATTAAATCATTAAAGTTTAAGTTGCGTATATCAAGATACTACATACAAAAGCTCGTATGGGCTTTTTAACAGAATCCATGTCCTTACTCAAGCAATAATACGAGTAAATATATAAGGAATCTTTTGTCGGAATACCCGTCGACGTCATAATTCGGACTAATTTGACGTCGTTGGACATTTTGTAGACGCTAAGAAAAAACTATTATCTTTTTTACTTATTCTTCAATGCACTTGTTTGTTCAACGGAAAAAAAAGTAATTTTTTGTTCACTTGTCATTAAAATAGCTTTGGATCGACCAATTTTGCAAACGTTTAAAATTTGAACTTTTTTAATATTCACCTTTTTGCGTACATTTTTGATTTTTTGGACATTTTGTAGACGCAACCTCATCTTCAACAGTCGCATTTTATGGTATCAAAACACTTTTTTAACAAACACATCTACGGAAAAAAGAGTATTTTTTAGTATAAAATGACTCACGTACACAGAATCATGTTTAAGTTATTCAACTTAAAAAGCAGAAAAATGAAAATTACGTCACGAAAAAACAAAAGTCTCGCTTTTTTGCCATCGTCCTTTTTTCACTTAATTTTTAATTATTTCGACGGAAATGAACGAAAATGACATGACAACATGTTTCAAGCATGCTTTAACCGAGGGCAGTGTTTCCCTGTGAATCAGTTCAGTAGTTATTACTTTATTATAACTTTTACCTAATTGACCCTGTGTTTTTGTTACAAGTCTCGCTACGTTTTTCGCGAAATAATCACACTAAATGACGCTTGTTGCATTTTAAGTTGATTATTTCAATTTATATTTAGCCACTATTAAATGCACAATTTATTTCTGCATTGAATGATATAGTTTACTGTTTGCTAGGCTGGGTAAAGCAATAATTATCGTTGGCTGTTGGTGGCGTTTTCGCGTGTGCCTCACCTTTTGACGTTACGTCCGTTGTCATCCGGATATGTTTAGAACGTGAGCAAGTGCGACCAAATTCTCGTTCTAAAAAGGTTCACCATGACGGCCAACAGAAAAATATTTCAATATTTTGGCAACTAAATTTTTTGAAAGATTAGATACTCAAGATAAAATTCGCGTAAATATCAGCGCTTTAGTTAATACTATGTACTAGTATCCTAAAAATCAAAATAGTGTGTTGGTTACTTTGTTGTGTAATTGAAACCTACCCGTTAAATAACTCTGTCTTACACTTACCTTATATGGATAGAAGAACTTGTCAGCTATACGTTTGTTCATGTCCATGCCGAATTGGAACAATTTCCCGAATGTGGTGAAAGTTAAATATCGAATGAAAGGGAAGTTGGACATCTTGCACTCTGCATAATGTGAAACAAATGAATCAGCCGTCTCCGCTTGATGCCAGAATAAATCTTCATCAGGATCACCGTCTGGCATCGTTTCACCAATAAGCTGAAAGATGAATCAAAGCACTAAAAAGATACATGTAGTCATTAGATCATTTAATTCGTCATTACATTAGACCAATAGTTTTGGGGGAAAGTGGCTTATCAATCCACAGTTGCACGTACAGTTTTAGTACCTTACCTACAAAGTCCAATCATTCAGTGTTGGTAGAAGGCTCAAAATGCGTGAGTAGAAGGTTTTTTACCGATAGAAAGACGAACCAATATATTATCTAATCAAACATAAATTACTAATAGTTTCTTAGAACATTCGCGCCAAATGCGCTAGAAACAGCGACATTGGAGTATGATCATCAACATTTCACAGTTCTATCTCAGTGAAAAAAAAAACATTTTGGCCAAATGATTTGCAATGCATGATTGAAAGAGTGTGCCAAATTTGATAAAAAAAAAATCATTGAGTAGTTTGTAAGAAACAGATTAAAGGTAACGTCTATTCTTATACTTACGAGTAGCGCAACAACGTTTGTAATAGATTTCTTCAAAAATCCAACAAAATCGAATTCTTTTGTTTTCATGTTGTCGATGGTATTTATTACATTGTCCAGTTCGATCATTATTTTATCCTCCAGCTGTTTGACACCAGTTCTATACAATGCCTTCATGAACGTCTTCTTCATTTGTTTGTGTAATCTACCATGTCCGTCAGCGATAAATGCAACACTATCACCACTTCGCCGGAAATACTTGGCATAACAATATGTAGGTTTGTCACTGAAATATTGGGCATATTTCTCCGAACAAAATGCTTTCATCATTAACGGTTCTGTATTCAGAACCACCATGTTTCTTCCATATAGATTTAAACTGAATATTTCCCCATAGCGTTTAGCCATTTCTTCAAACTTATAGATAGAGTTAGATTCGGTAAATTCCAACCCCATCCCCAACACGGGCAGTCCAGCTTGATGTGGGATTTGTTTTCCATTCAGAATTCGTTTCTTTCTTTGAAGAAATTTAAAAGAAATTGCAAGAATGGCAGCAACTACAACTAATGCCGCGTACAAAGCCATTATTTCTGTTACTTTACATACAAGATCAACAGCTTGTTCTATGACTGCAGCATGTAAGAAAGACACCGCACTTGTGATCCGTTTTTCTATTTATTTTATATGTCATAACCACGTGACTATCCAGGCTCATTGAAACACTAAAGTGGTAAAAACTCTAAGGGGCAAGATTTTGTATCAATTTAAGAAAGGAATATACCATCCACTGCTATTAGTTCTAATATCGCCCGTATTGTTTCAAGTTCGACACAAGTATGCTTTAGCGATGTTCATGGCAGAAAGACGATGACCAAAGATTATGAATAAATAAGAGTTATCACATGTGCATGCATGTGAATTTACCTTCCCTAAAATGGAATATTCTGTAAGCTTTTGTTAGATACTAGTATATTTGAATCGATCGTTAATCTTCACTTTTCAGTACTCGATCACAATAATGTGCAGTTAAAATAGACATTATACTATTGCTGATGGGGACAGGAAAGAGTTACAGTACAAACTTGTATAGGTCACATGCAGCATACAAGTTGTGGCAACAAAAAGCGGACGCTTTCATCACACGTGTAGCACACATTTGGATGGAAGTTCATACAAGTTCATACAATTTTACATTTAATAACAAGACCCGAAAGAGTACGCCTGTTTACATGCTTTATTTAGAACTAGGACGATATCAGCACAAACTCTCTTATGATCAAAACTTTAAATGGGCTGCACATATAAAACGTATCTTAGATACAACCGGAGTCACAAATATAAAAAAGTTACCAAATTAAGAGGACTGTTTTCAGCTGATCAGCCGCTCAACCAGCCTTTGACTTTTTAACTTCCCCTGGTCATTGTGCTACCTAATGAAACCTACATTCGAGTCTCCCTATGGAAAATAGTTTTCTTATGTGTATGTCTGGGAGCCAACATCGGTTTGGCACGCCCAAGAATAAACACTGTCCTCACAGGTACCAATTTACAACTTGGTGGAGTGGAGCAGGTGGGTTTTCTAGCTCAGAGAAATTAACCAGTTGTTCAAACGAGGGTTGAACCCGAGAAATCTCGACCGCGAAGCGGGTCACCGCTCCCAAACCAACATAATCATACCAATAAACATATTTACAAACAGGTTAAACGCACATTTATCGACCAATACTTACAAGACTGGTCAACTAAACTTGAGATTTCAAATAAAGGTAGATTTTGTAGTAGCTTTAGTATTTTACATAGTTTTCAGTGCATAGGCTTACCCCAACTCCGTACTGGAAAACATAGATTCCTACAGAAACCACAGGCTTTAGTTACGTGAATAATATAGGTTTTGTGAAAGAGGTAGACAAGTTCTATATACTATTACATAAGGAAAACTACTCTCGATACTAATCCCTGTGAAACTGGTCGCTGGCGACAATCATTTAGACCTCACCATGAACGCAAATATTATGTTTGTCCCACAAATGATCATGGTGAAATGTTCCAGTGTTTACTTGTGTGTCCTTCTTTTAAGCACTACGAGCTCAAACGATCAATAATATACATACTATTTATTACCCAATATGATAAAACTAAGAACTGCTTTCCTCAATAAACTAGCTTATTTTGTAAGACAAGTAATGAACGCTTTCGCGCGACTCGTGCCTACTAAATAACGGAGTTCTAAACTAGATCTATACAATGTAAACAAAAAACTTACTTTTTTAAAATCCACCTTAGAGTGGATCAATTTATCCTTTAAACAGAATTCACCAACTTAATTGTTCACAAACTCACAACACCGACACTATGAGCACTACACGCTCTATAAATTCCCCGTGCTCCACGTGCACTGTCCAGACTAAAATGTTCGATTCAATACCAATCGTAAACCCATTAGACCATAACTACAGTAACACACTGTACTAAAATAATTCTCCACGTGTTTCACGTGCTGATTTCAGTACCTGACCAAAATATAGCATTCATAATTCATAAACGCCGTAGGTCGTAATGACGCAACATTTTATACCCTTAGCCAGCAATTCCGTAGGTAAGGTCTGGCCATTCTTGTTGATATATTGACTTGTAAGAGGATGTGTGTAGTTCAACCATTGCGAGACAGTTTTGCTGTCGTCTATCGACTATATTATACTTGCTAGAGAAACGGGTAACACCAAATATTGTCCTTGGTCGGACCAACTGATAGTAACAACAAATAAACATGATGGTGCTTCAAGTATAGTAATGATTTTATGAAGCCATCACTTCCGGTCAGCAGGTTCATGGCTACACCTACTGTTCTAGGATACGGATATATGACGGTGGAGTAATGTCAATCTGGCGTACATTCTATATAACTTTGTTATCAATGTTTATTTTGATCCGTGGTCCAAATTGCTTCATTAAATTTGTTCATACCCCGGCACAGCCCAACCTCGGCTTCCAGTATGTGTTTGACAAGCGATATACATGGACATATATCATCTGAAACTTAAGGACACGGGGTATGGTAAACTAGAATATGCTAGCCCCTTGCTTGAAGCTCACAATACGACTGTGATTGTAATCACGGAGCTACAGTAGGAGTTAGACACTGATGGCATTTTAAGCACCCCAGACTGTTTCGAGAGAAACACGTTGGATGTAGAACAACATCCAACATACTTATATATTCTCATCAGCGAGACCCATACACCTTACCTGTATAGCAGGTTGCTGCTCTAAGTGCGTTATAAACTGATTGAATCAATGCTTTTCGAGACTTATGCAACTATTTTGATTGCAATGACATTTGTACAAAATTTACCTCATGTATGAAATTTGTCAAGTGCAATAAAATTGGGACACATTATGAACCACTGTTGCATTTAAAACCGTTTATTAAAAAGTGTAATTTATGCCAAACTTTCATAGTTCATGACACAGTGCTGTTTTCCCTAAGTTTGTGTCGAGTCATCGTCAGAAGTCTGTTCCCTTATAACAATTCCTCTCCGTGTATTTACTCAATCTCCATAAACAGAAGATCTATCAAGAATTAGAACTACCAAAATAACTGTATCAAAGCTAGCTCCAAATAAACTATGTTAACTACTCTAATTAAACTAATAATTTATGACTTATGCATTCTCTGTTCCCGTGCATATGCACTGTATTCTTAAACTAGTTTATCCTTACATTTATAATTGATAAGATAGGATACTTAATTGACATGCGATAAAGTGTTTGTTCATTAAAATCATACAAGGGTCATACTATGTAGGAGACAAACATATAGAAATGTTATAAAGTGCCCACCAAAAATAAGTATACAATTTTTAACAGATGCAGAATTATAATTTGTAAATAATATAATACTAAATATATAATACTAAATGATTAAAAAAGTGATACAAATAAAGAAAAAAATCTGAATTTAAATAAACATTGGTTCAAAGGGGCTTAATTATTCGTCTTTTTATGACCAAGTTATCTTTCATGTAAGACAAAGAAACTTAATTGTTTACCTCTACTGTACCAATCAATGTATTGTCTGTACACATATTCAACAAAAATCTTCATTGACGAGAGTAAATGGGGAAAGTTGTCGGCACTGGTTACTGGAATCACTATATCGCTGGCTTAGAATGAGAAGGTCGTAAGTACTACTTATAAGACTGATACATATTTACAATCAGCTTTATACTCTGATAAGCCTATTTTGATAAAAATCGGAACTTGTCATGAAGACCAAACTGAAGTTGAAACAGCATGTTTTACAATAAGTAAAGAGAAACGTTCAGACATTTTTTCTTGTTTTCTCAAAATATCGATTTTGTACTTATGACATTCACATTCTAAGCCAGCGATGTTGTAAATAATTAAATGGATTCCATGAAATGTATGTGATTTAAGATTTAAGTATTTTGTCGAGTAGATTTCATACAATGCAAGCCTTTGGTTCATACCATATACAGTACTGGAATATTTCCCTTGCCTGATGCTCATGCAAGTTGGCCGGTTATTATTAAAATGTGACATGGGGATGAAGTTTTACAATTCAAGGGAAGTAACAAGTACGCTTTATATACTCAGTCAATGTATGAGTGATTTCCCTTGAATGATAAACATCTGTGGTAGGATGTTAAAACACACAGTAATAATCCAGTATAAACAATTATACATTTAATAGATATCAAGATACATATTTCATATTCCTCCACTGTAGGAGAGCATTAACAACATAGTGAGTTCCATGTTCATAAACTATGAAAGTCTGCAGTATACACATAGTCTAAATAAATCCAGAAAGAAAGTCTGAGAACCTGTAGCAATTTTAATAATTCATTATGTTAAGCTAACCAAGAATGTTAATAGAAAGTGAAAAGATTTGCTAAATAAAGTCTCCTGTTATGAGTCTCTTGACAGGAAAATATAAGAAAGTCAGATATTTTTGTAAGCCGAGTATTTTGGTTTTGAAATTGTTAATCAAAGTTTGCTTACGAAACCAGTGAGCACGAAAACTATACAGAAACAATAATAACAAGAGATGTTTGTAAAACATGTATGTCCATGTGGCAGCCCTGAAGTCGGGAATGGTAAAGGTCACTGTGACATTGACCTTTGACCTACTGACCTCAAAATCAATAGGGGTCATCTATTGTTGCTGACCAACCTCCATGTAAAATTTGAAGATCCTAGGACAAGGTATTTTTGAACAGAAACCATTATGTCAACTGACAGAGAGACAGCCCGACCAAAAAGTGCAAAGCAATATACGTCCTCATCAAAGATGGGGAGGGGGCATAAATATTTACCTACAAGGTATTATTTAAGAAGGAACAGTATAAGGACCTTTATACTTTATACATGCCCCTATCCAATACAGTAAACATAGCTGCAAGAAACTCTAAATAGCTTTATGAATGGATGACAGTTTTTGTTTTACAGAACACCTAAAAACTTCATTTTTAGACAAAACACCAACCCTACATAAGAGATCTTGTTCATCACCTGACAGATGAAATGGTTCCACTTGTAACTGATCTGATGTGAATACAAGACTTGATACATTATCATCTTGTTGAAATAATGCTTGGTATGATAGAAGACATAGTTTATACACCAGTGAGGTATGGTTGTTATAATGTTTGAGTTTAGAGAAACATACTGGAAGATGTAATCCTACAGCCGGTGATCCGACAGATAGCGATTCTACAGCCGGTGATCCGACAGATAGCGATTCTACAGCCGGTGATCCGACAGATAGCGATTCTACAGCCGGTGATCCGACAGATAGCGATTCTACAGCCGGTGATCCGACAGATAGCGATTCTACAGCCGGTGATCCGACAGATAGCGATTCTACAGCCGGTGATCCGACAGATAGTGATTCTACAGCCAGTGATCCGACAGATAGTGATTCTACAGCCGGTGATTCGACAGATAGTGATTCTACAGCCGGTGATCCGACAGATAGTGATTCTACAGCCGGTGATGCTGGGAACGTTATGTCTCTCCTTACAGCTCGTTCCAACAACATAGCCATACTGTTAGCATATAGAGCTGCTCTAGACAGACCAGTCAGTCTGGTATCAAACCACAGTATAACTAGGTGTGATACAAGTGCTTTCCTCTCTCTGTGTTGATCCTCAGCTTGATGGTATGGTACACATGTCACAGTCGGTTGCTGGTATACTGTCAGTAGATCATCATCTTCTAATGTAGGTGATACTTGTAATGTTGAACAATGATGTCTGTATATGTTAACAAGCTTTTCTTTCATGACTGAAATTATAAGAAAACATACAAATGATTGAACAGGACTGCCTTCAATAAACATGAAAGCATCAGTGGAAGTAAGAAGATCAGGCGTTCATAACTGACAGAATGCATGTTGTCTATCAATACCCTTTAAATCAATTTTAACAATAAATTATAATCACATGGTACAATGGATTAACCTGAAAACGTCCGCCAAGCAACCTTCGACACACAATCAGGTTGAGGGATCTCTTGACTTCTCTGGTGTAATGTCAATTCTGTTGAAATGTTGGATAGTGTTACATGGCATTGACAATGTAAGGTGCTTATGAGGGTTAGCAAGTATGCCAATTTTGAAAACAATGCCTTGATTAATAGAGCTTGAAATTATTTGAGTTTTGAAAATTATACTGTTTTGGTTAATATTTACATTGGACAGATACAATCACCATATACCTCAATATCAATCCATCATTGCTATGTAATGTAACAAATCACAGGGTCATTGGCACTAAAGTACTCAACCTATGGACTTGTAGTTTTAGCAAAAACCATTTTTATACTATGACCAAATATTTCACCAAAAACTTGGCCTACATTTATAAATACTGATACCCAGATAGTAACACATTATAGTATGTTCACTCATATTATTTTGAAGTGCTATTATAATTATTGAAGTGATCTTCGCATAAATGTTTGTATACAAACATGCACATGCGATTGGGTATTTATGGTTTCACATATTTTACATTTTTACCTTTATGTTACATGAAATACAATAAGGAATATAGCATGTGTGCATAACAACTGTATTACAATGTAGCCTCAAGTGTACACATTAGTTAGAATAATTTCAATACCTGAACTTTTTATCCTGACTTTTGTTGAAGTTTGTTTCATGCTGCACATGGCCTTGTCTCTTTGTTCACTAAGTAGACACACAGCCTCACCCTTGTGTTCATATCTTTGTTTTTCATGCTCCATGATAACATCAGTATTATGTTGATGATAGTCCTCTAGAAACTGCTTCCAATTCCATATAGCACGTTGTCACTTAAATCATCAGTACTGACTATCTGACCATTCCTCAACTACAATAGAACAAGTTGACATAAAGTTGCTTACATCCAACAAGTTGAGTCATTCGACTATCATGATTCATGGTAACTAATCCCAAAGTGTATAAACTATGTTTGATATATGCTTTAATTCAGTGGAACCAGGATAACTTTGTTTACACCTTGATTCAGAGACCATGCATGCATGTATTATTTTACACCAACAATCAATTTTGATATTGGCTAATAGGTTCAATACTAAAATAGCCATTATGCTACAGTCACAAAGCTTGTACAATATCTGTGTGGATTTACTAACTCGTCCCAGTCTAAGATGTATGATTCTAATGGCATTTGTAGTTGTTTGTACGTTCTTAGTGTCTGGTCACACCTTGTAAGGACAATGTATGTCTAATACAGTATGTTGTATAACATTCTGACAATAATGCACAGTGCACCAGTCAGTTGTATTAATTATGCCCGCGCCCCCAACCCCCAGGGATGGGAGGGGATTTTTAATCTTGGGTAGTCAAACCTCCTGCCAATACCCCGCCCTGCAGAGGCAATCTGATGGTATAAAGTCTGGTATTTCCCTGGTGCCCGACAACTTAATATCCTTGTGCATTGGCGCCGAAATAATTTCCAATATTTCCCAGGCAGTGCGGGGAAGCTAAAAGTTCAAAACACGGCCCTTTTCCCCTGGCCCGCTATCCACCACCCTTCCCCCCGGGGACAGGGGTGCAGGGGGATTTGGTTACAACTAACTGATGCATAAATAAATATTGATTTGACTACCAAACATCTTGCAAAGCCAAATACTGACATGATAAGAAATGGTAGACACGATTCTGTCTCCTGTGATAGTCCCTAAGTCGAGATTGCTTGACTACTGGTCGGCGACCAGTTTCCGACATTTTTTGCATGTTTTTCGGCATTATCTCGAAAACTAAAGGGTTAAAACAAAATAGCTTACATTTTTGTAATCCTGAGCTCCAGACCGATATTATAATCGCAATTTGACATTTGTGACGTCATACAGTGCGTAGAATTCGGGGCGAAGAAGGGGTCACTATTTCAGGCCGTAAATTAGATGTAGAGTATCAGTATCCGACATTTCACATTTAATTAGGTTTAATTTCCCCTTTTCCCCCTTTTGACCCTCTCAACTAAAAGGAAATTATCTCCCGTTGACTGAACATAGCTTTTTAGAGTTGTCTCTCTTTGTTTGTTTACACACCGATAATGGAATTGAGGCCTAATGGTCAGTGCTTTTTCCAATTAGTAAAAATCGCTGACGTCATACATAATGACGTCAATGATGACGTTTTTGTCAATATTTATCTAACATCGAGTTTTGCATGGATCGCCGATACTACTCATACCTGTTGTGGAGCTAAACCTTGCTTTGTCAAAAACTCTGGCAAACCCGTGGCTATTTATAGATGAACTCGTTTGTTTCATCGAACATGCACATCTTTCGTAAACAGATGATCCCCCAAGGGAAAGAGGTGACGACTATCATTTCATTGCATGTATTTCTTGATATTTTTATTTTATTTCCGTGAATTGTAAATTTTCTGACACACAAATGTTGCTTGTGTCAAGTTCTTTAATCATACCAAATATCTTCATTTTAGAGCTACGCTAAATACGAAAAAATATCAAATGTCGGATACTGGTAGCCATCGGGAACTGATCGCCGACCAGTACAGAAAAAGCAAATGCATGCCAGCTTGGCCAAGATTCTGTGAAATAAAGCTGCAAACAGAAGCAATGTAGATTATTAAGTTCTATGATTATGAACGTACAGGGATTTCCCTAATGCAGGTTTTCTGAGTCCCTGACGCAACTTTGTGGCTTGGGACCCTCATTTCTGCATGACTATGCATCCTTGGCCCTTGGGACCCCCAATAGGATCCCTCGAATAGACATGTCCATTTCTGCACAAACATCTTTCTTTAAGTCTTGTGGTGCATTGAGCAATCTGAATTTGCTATTTTGTTCATCTATAAATTTGATAGTCACTGTAATAAAGGACTTGAAATGCTTTACCGCATAGGGAATGGACCCCCAACATTTCCCAGGGACTCCCTAAACATAAAATAGGGTCCTTGGACCCTCGTACGAAAATTCCTAGGGAAAACCCTGAACGTATTTCATGCATTTGATCAATCAGGAACGATGTTTCTCTGTTCGTCTAAGATGACAGTCCATAATATAAGCAGGAACCGATTGTAAAAAAAAACAATAAAAATGTACCCCCACCCACTTTTGCACAACTACAGTACTGTACTGAATAAAACTCGCCATTGTATTCAATTGTGTCCTTAAATTTACACAAATCAAGTTTGTCTTAATTGAATATATGACATTTTAACGATTAACACAAGACATATTTACCTATATCGATGTTGAACGTGATTATCGTTAATTTTCTACACGTTTGGATTGTTGTTGTTATCGTAACAAAAGTCGAGTTACTTCCCTTGTCTGGCTTGACATGGAGGTTTCGAAACCATCAGAGGTTTCAAACCTATCACTTTTTAGTTGAATTTTTCTGGTTTCAATGAATTTATGTGTGGAAAAGGATTTTTCTCTAGCTTATATGTAAATCTATAAACTGTTTAAACAAAATTGAAAAAAATAGCTTCTTTGCAAATACTTCCCGTGCTCTCGTATTTTACAGTAGCTTCAAATGACGTCACCACTAGTCTAAATAGGCCTATACATATTTGTAACCTAGAGCAAATTCCTTCTTTAAACCACAGGCCTGAGCAATTATATCACAAAATACAGTTTTTGCTTCCCCAAATGTTCATCCATTCAATACAGTTTAATATATATATATAGTATCAAATGAATGAGTGAACATTTGAGGATGTTGAACTTTTTTATATAATTTCTTAGGCCTGCGCTTACGGCGCAAAATTTTATGATAAATTGAACGTTTGTCCCATCGATCGACACTCCTATCGTCAAGAATAAAGGTATTTGTACAGTATTGGATGCTTACATTCTCCAAGAACATTCACTGCGGGAAGGAATATGACTCAAACTCGATGCTGTAATGAAGAACGACGCAATTACCTCTCGGTCTAGATGTACAACGTACATGTGCAAGCAAATACCTAAGAAATAATATCACAAAATAGTTGAAAATACAGAGTTTTGACATCCATACTTGTTAGCCCTTTCATTATAGCAGGCACTATAGGTATCATAGGATAGCAAAGGGGCGTAAAGTTAGGTATGTGAAACCCCTGTATCTTGTGGTATAATTTCTTACAAGCACTGTTGACGACATTTATGATATATTAGGAAACGCACCCACAGTTTTAAATATATTGTACTGAACACTGGACAAAGCAAATCTAAATTTAAATAAAAACCCTATTAGAAACCATCAACCGTTCAACCATTGCAGTCTAAATAATGTGCGTTTCCAATGAGTATTTGTGATCTCGCTTTGTCCGTCGTGTGTGTCCGTCTGAATAGGTTTTTTCTTTTATTGATAATGTAGTGTGCAGTGAAACTATATAAGTATACATATCACGGCATATTCACAATACTCTAAAAGGTAGTATTAGTAAGTATAACACATTTGCGCAAATATCATTGACGTACTAGTGTGGTAGTATTCCAATATCCTGGGTATATTGTGTACCAGTGGTGAGACAGTTGTTGTTTGTAGAGCGTTTATTGTCGTCGCCAGAATTCATTTACCATAGTCGGCATTTGTTGGTGCTTCATCTGCCAGCAGAGGATATCTTCTCTACAACAACAACAACAACAACAATATGACAAACTAAATATATAAAACACTATAACTTCATGGGTTCAGTGACCCCAATAAACATCACAATAGAATAATGATATTGTTGTGCAATATGTAGTTTATGATGTTTGACATGTTTGAAAGTGTTACACGAGACACGAGTCACGTACTGTGGGACGATTATAGGTTGTCATATACACACAAAGCTAACTGAAAGATGTTCAATCCTGAGATTACATCATTTACAAGAAAGTAAAATTAAGCTGACGCGAGATAATCGTGTTTTTCATGCGGAGAATGAATGTTTGACTTGTACCCAGGAAATGCTTGACAGACTTTCTTACACGGGTTGCTTTTGTAGGAACACCAGTTACATAGCATGACTCAACATGGACGGTAACAGTGTCAATGTGGTTACATATAAAACTCATAAAACTTAATTATAATCGCATATGACACAGACAAAAACACTCGTCGTTAAATTTAAATGAATCGTAAAATAAAGATATCTTACGTTTTGATGTATTAGGTAAAACTATGTAATAGTTACGTCGAGGATCAGATGTCAGAGTGTTTAATAGCACGACCTTTATTACTTATAAAACATAAATGTCATTTGTAAATTTGGGCTTAATACTTTTTATAGCAAGTCCCAGTTAGTAGAAACAGCATTGTTAGTACATTGAAACTTGTTTGCTTATATTTATGGGACAAGAAATAAAAACAAGAACACAAACAGTTGGATGTACTGAAACATTTATTACAAACATTCAATATAATTTATCTATTACATATTGTATACTGGTCAAAAGAACTAACCACCATTTGTTGTAAAATCATAATATATCTTGGGGACGGATCGACCATGTGATCCAAAATAGAAATTGACAGTGCACCTTGACAGATGGTCATGTGGCAAAATATGCCATTTGCAGTAAGAACTTTCTGGGAGATGGTTTAGTACTTGGCAAATATTAACTACTAGGTTGTTAGCACTTTTAACCAGTATACTACACGTAGTTAACATTCAAAACATACTTTGATCAATATTATGCAGATTAGTCACTTTCAATGCTACATGTTTTAAATTATGAAAGACACAGTAGTCATAAATACAAATACGTACAAAACATGTATGTGACCAGTAAAATATCTAACTCCTCATTTATATCTGTTCACACAATAAAATACTATAAAATTATAAGAAATATAAACAACAACATTAACAATCAACAATCAATTGATATACATGGAACAATAATTGTAATTATTTGTAGGTATTGAAAACTTTGAAGTGGCTCTAAATGGTGTTATAGCGTCGGTAAGTTTACCAAATTGATATGCAATACATACAATGTACATCTCAAAGAAGGTTGCCATTCTTCTTTGTTAAAATGACGTAAGAATGATATATCTATTTCGAAACACCTACCCGAATGTTTTGGTCATGACGAAAACAAACATCATCACTAATTATCACATTATATAAATTTGTGATTGAAATGCACATCCTGTATCTATAGTCGTAATACTGTTTGCATGTCTATGCAACGTCATACGAAGCTAAATATGCACTAAAAGTATTATAAAATAATTCGCCATGACGACAAACAGACGAAAGAAAGCTTACATACAGGAGTTCACTATCAACCACAGCGTCATTATTACAAGCACAAAACACACAATATATCGCTCGTGATTGATGACGTCACTCTTGATAATAATACACGTTATATTCCGCGTCATGGATACATATTGGGACTATTTGCAATGTACCAAACACGAGTTCAAATTTTATCCTAAGTTAGAATATCACACTTAGTCTGCGTCACAACTTAAAATAACGTATGTCGTCATTCTATAGCAAATCATGACGTCATCTTAAAACAAAACATGCCGCCATCTTTCTCGCAAAACAATATTTAGATAAACATAACAGTATGTCATCCATTGCGTGATCGTCAAACAAAACATGGCGTCATTTTAGAATATTATTATGACACAATCTAATATGTCGTGTGTGACGTCATATTCTAGAATAAAACACTGCACTGTTACCGTGAATTCATGGCGTCTAATTCCTTCATGTATGGTCGAGGTTTTGTAGATAGGGACGAGTTCATAGAGCGATTAGCATCTACATCAATATAGATGGCACTAAGTCTGTCAAGTTCGTTGTCGACATTATTCGACGTTTCCTTGGTACCGTTGCTATCAAACACGTCATCTTCTTCAGATATATTACTGAAAGAACGAGGACGTCTGAATGTATCTAAGGAATCGTTTCGAACGAACGTTGTATCGTTCTCTGCTGTCTGTTCGTTATATGCGGGATTGCTTTTCATAGATTTCTGTGCATCATAACCATAGTTAACGTACCAGTTGACGGGAGATCGTGATCGTGGTGGTATCTTCTTAGAACCCATCTAGAAACACAAATATAGCACATTAACTCAGCGTACCCATATAAAACACAAATATAACATATCTATCAGCTAGATCGACATGCTGGGACACCAGTAGATATCAGGTTTGTATACATAGGTATTCAAATCATAGCTATTGGCGAATGCCAGATAGTATTATATGTAGAGTTCTTTGTATGTGAATAGGTGATCTTCCCTATTCCTATCATCCCTACACGCACCATTGTTTTGTTAAACTTAGCTTTTACCATCATCATTATCATTGCTTATCAGTTGGGAAACTGTTGGGAAACTGTTGGGAAAATGTTGGGAAAATGTTGGGAAACTGTTGGGAAAATGTTGGGAAAATGTTGGGAAACTGTTGGGAAACTGTTGGGAAAATGTTGGGAAAATGTTGGGAAAATGTTGGGAAAATGTTGGGAAAATGTTGGGAAAATGTTGGGAAATTGTTGGGAAACTGTTGGGAAAATGTTGGGAAAATGTTGGGAAAATGTTGGGAAAATGTTGGGAAACTGTTGGGAAAATGTTGGGAAACTGTTGGGAAACTGTTGGGAAACTGTTGGGAAAATGTTGGGAAAATGTTGGGAAACTGTTGGGAAAATGTTTTACACATTAAGTTTTACAATCGCGACTGTAATGTTCTGCTATATGAATAACAAAGGGTTGTTAGGCAAGGAAAAGTATTTTTGAAACATGAAAAGATGCATTGCATAATAAACCATGGATCTTATGTAATATCCCTGAAATCTTAATGTCATTTTATCCAAGTTTGTATTCAATAAGTGTTTAATAATGTTGTCAATGCGTATCAATAAAACCTTTTGTAAGATATCTAAAATACCATGACATAGGCAACACGTCAATCTAATGAGATTGTTATGAAGTCGCCATGGCAATAGGGTGTAACTATATTTTAAATATAAGATATACGATGATATAAAATGTGTACATTTGCATAATACGAAATTGATCAAAGCAGATCGAAATGTAATTAATAGATTCCAGTCAAGTGCAAAATATGCAACGTAACTTATAAAAGAAACATCAAATGAATAAATTGTAATGCAATTGTTACTGTGTAAAAATTAAATCGGTAATTATTAATGTTAACAAACAGAAATAGATAACGAAAATCAGATGGAATGTTTGAATACTGAATATGTCAAAGTACCCAATATAAAACTCTAAATTGATTACTGTACAAACTGAGCTGTTGGCCATGTAGTACAAACTGAGTTGTTGGCCATGTAGTACAAACTGATCTGTTGGCCATGTAGTACAAACTGAGCTGTTGGCCATGTAGTACAAACTGAGCTGTTGGCCATGTAGTACAAACTGAGCTGTTGGCCATGTAGTACATTACTGAGTAGTCGTTATCATTTATATAATGTTTTAAGTGCAGAAATCTTGCTGGGATAGTCAAAACGAACTTTAATACAGCTCAATCAAATATCAACTTAGACGATACACAACTTACATTGTGCACTGCAACTTCCGGGGTGTTCACGAACGGTGGAGTATGCGCAGCTTCCGGAGTGTTTATAAACGGTGGAAATTGTAATTGTTTATAATCCTCCTGATCTTCTAGTGTTGTATCTAACAAGAAGAACTCGGCTAACTTCTTCGGTACTTTATGTTCTAACGCGAATAGAATCAGCCCCGTCACTAGAGTTATAATACCTGAAAAATATTGAACTATTATGATATGTGCTTTTTTATCATTTGCAACCTTGGACCTTTCGACAAAAAAAACGCAATATGTGAAATATTTGAAATAATTTACTCTTTGAATATGTTTCTACTATGATCTAATATACAATGGCACTGAGAGCCGACATATAATATGATTCTATCAAGCGAGCATTGTTTCTTGCATCTTCTAAGTTACAGCTGACTATCAACTTCTGATATAGTAAAATAGTTTAATAAAACAGGGGACAAATAAGGAGCAGCAAGAGCAACAAGTCGGCTAACGTTCAGTGAATCACTGTTAGTTGATGGAGCTGTACATTCTGAAGAACTTACCGAACACCAGTGATGACCAGAAACACCAACCATACGTCAATGTGAGCGCACCATCTGAACATGGCATCCTGATAGCACCTTGTGGACACAGTAAATGATATATTCCAGCAGATAGAATCATACATATACCAGTCAGTGAGAAACAAACAGCACCATACCATACTACACTACATAGTAATATATTCGCTGTTACCCAAAATGAAAACGCAGTCCTACAAATATAAAGGTTACCTTGCATTATTTATTAAAACAAGAACGCCTCGAATAAACGCTTCATATTGAAGACTTGTCCATACAAACTAGCTAAGTCAATTCCAGACCAAATTTTGATAAATTGTTTAATAATTACATGTTGTATTGCATATTATGTAAATATGCATGTGCTTTGTATAAGTCCTAATACAAAATCTGTTCCGTTATGTTCATATTTTTGACAATGTCAGGTGTTTAAAATGGTAAACAAGTATGTCACGTGTGCAAGCAATGTCTTTATGAACTTCAAAATTATTTGAGTTAAAATAATCAATTTTGATAGTTAGAAGTCACTGATGTTTTAATATAAAATTGACACATTAACCATGGTACATGCATTACATACACTCATATACATCTACCATGTACAGTATATACTGTTTATTGCGCAAGTCTTAAAATAGTACTTAATAACATTTACAATTTAAGGGGTTTTTAGGTTTTTTTATATATCAAACCTGTAAAAAAAGTATAAATATTTGTGTTCAATCATCTTACCATAAAAGTATGTTAGAGAAGTAACCAGCCATGTATACCGCACGACCGAATCTCAAACCTCCCTCGTCTATATCGAAATATTCAATAATAGATAACAAAGATTGTGGTAAACCTTGTTCTAATGCTTTCCATGTTTCTGGTGGATCATCTATCACTGAAATATGTAATAGAGTAAAATAAAGATGATATAGTTACTGTACTGGATAGGTTCAATAACGATCACGTGTAGTATAATTATTCTGGCCCTGTTATCGTATCTTATGTCCAATACGCGGTAACATGTCATTGTATAGCAAGGAACGAACCATATCATCGATTTGTGTTTTAGGAGAGTATTATTTTAATGTTGGACACTTATAATATGCATGGTAATCAGTTGTGCATGATAACCGTTTATGATTAATGGTTGGCTCTAACCATTAACCAATGTTCGATTATTTCACAAAATTTCAAAAATGAACAGGTGTTACTTATGAAAGTATTAGAATGGAAAACAACATAATCAAAAATTTCGTAATTACCATTTTCTAATTGTATTTCTTCATTGTAGCTAAAACGGCTCTCGTCAAATGTTCCTGAAAAACATATTAGAACATGTAGATGTCACCATAAGCCAACACTCAACACTCTATTATAACGATAACGATTAATCCAATTTATGAATAACCCAATAACAAGAAAGAATGTTAATGGAGTGCAACCATCTAAGCAAGTTACTTTTATTGAGACAGTTCGTGTACAATAAGGCGAGACCATATGGAGGTTTCAAAATTCCACTTGTACTGTTACGTTACCTGTAGACCACATTTTCAGCATCAAATTGTCGAGATATAGATTGTTTATACAGGTAATGTATCATGAACTTACCTTTTAATGTCAGGTTGACAGTCTTTAAACCAATACGAACACCAATTGCACCCTTTATATGTCCGGTACTTCTGTATATGTATGGAGCATGGACACCAACCTCTCCTACTTGCCAACAATATCCAAATATACTAACTGCAAACAACAAAACAATGCAATCATGAAATAGCACTGGAAAAGTAAATTTCAACAGAAATAACAGAGCACCAAAGGACGAACACAAAATGTACGCGAAGTTATTGAGAAGAAAGACGACAAACACAACAAATCTAAAGGACAAAGTCAAGCCGTGAGAATAAACGCCAAAATGAACAAGATAAAATAAAAAGTCGAAGTGACAAAGCACCAGACAGACTCCCCTCACAATCGGTAATAATCAAAAAGGAATGTACTAACATTTAGTTACATTGTTTAACATACAATATCTAGGCTCTTTACATTATACATACGAAAGATTCGCGTACACGTACGAAGTTTTCATTGAGGGGTACGAAGTTTTCACGGAATCATACGAAGTTTTCACGGAAACATGCGAGCTTTGCACGCACCAAGGTATTCGCGTACATAAATTAATCAGCCTTAATCTCAGAATTGCAAGAAAATAAAAGTACGCGTTATCAAATACATTTATATGTTATTAATACTCTGTGGTTTGGGGCATGACTGGATCATTAGGTTACGTTATACAGGAACTGTTACCCAATGTTACACAATGTAAGATAAGTGAGACAATGTCACTGAAAGCAATAAATTTATTCATCCATATACTAAGTAGCTTTTATAGTTTCATGGTGTAAATCAATTACATGATATACATACATGATAATTCTTGTATCTATGTCATTAGGGCAAGCAAGCAGTCACTGGAGGCAATTAAAATTGCTGAGTAATATTGGTCAATACTAACGAATACAGCATAATTATTATACAAGCAAAATGGATACAAGATGTATATAATATATACATGTATGTACATGTAAAAACTTCCAATATATGAGAGCTCGGTAAAAGTCAGAATCGAATAACAATCCGCATAATGCATTTTACATTATCAGTCTTAGATAGACGTTTTATTTCTGATCTATTTTCACAACAAGTGGTATAAGTCATTTATATTAAATTACATGTACTCGAACGTATACATTGTTGTTTGTTTTGTCTTTCCAATACTCAGTTCGATTAGGTCAAAGATAACATACATTAACAACCACAACTATTCAATTAATCCATCAATTAATCCATCAATTACTCTATCAATTACGAGTCCCCAAATATGCACTTATACGCACTTACATGTATTGCTAATTGATAATTATTTATAGCAACAGTAAGCCTATTTATGGCAATACGGCATGTATAATTGATATGTATGTAGTGAAAATAGACAAAACACCAAAAACCAAAAGGACATACCAATATGTATATTAAATTATTTATACATCACCCATATAACTACATGTAGGACATTTAACGCATGTGACACTTTGCTGTATAATTGCCAAGCAATGTGCCACACATCACCAGTTCATAGTTGCCTTGTGGTTATATGTTTCCGCATTGGAAGCGGAAACGGCAAAGGTTCAGATCCCAACAGTGTCAAGCTGGTGTCAGTTCTGATGTTCACGGTTAGTGAGTCACCAGCTAGCGAGCTGATCATTTCAATTTACTGGTACGCACACTTTTTATTCGGCAAGTGGTTTAAATGTGTAGTTTGTGTGTGATATTGTGGAGTAGCTACTCGTGCATGCACGTACACGTGCGTTCCACAACTTGTCTATTATGATGTTAGGTGTTACATGACTATAATATACGTACCAAGAATAATACTGCTAACAATGAGGCTGTAGATCACTCGCACCAACGTATACCATCTCTAGAAAATCATAGAACATATAATAGATTCATTAATAGATACAAGACATACATCACTTATCTAAATACAATTTGCATTTAAGTTGTCAGTCATGATGTATGGTGTATTATGCACGCATTGATTATTAATTAAATGATTAACTAAGTTGAACAAAATATTGTTTGAGTTTGAACCCAGTGCACGTAAAACATGACAGCATGAGGGTAAAAAGCACAAAAATATGTATTTCTTGCTTACTGTGGTTTGTTGTGGAAAGATTAAATACCTGATATATTTGCTTACTCCATAATTAGATGTTAAATACTCACGTTATGAGAATAAATATAACTTCACTTATATAAACACAGTTATGGTGCATGTTTATGAACGACACAGCTTCACATGCTATAAACCGATCCATCTTATACATAATAGGACAACGATAAAAACAAACACAATTTATGATTGAAAAACGTAACCCGTTCATCAAATACTGTTACATTTAAATTGACAATAAATCGTGCAATTATCATAATTTGTCTGATAAATTAAATGATTTACATGCTAGTATCTTATACAAAGTCTGGTTTATAGTCGCGTTTTGTGATATTTCATGTTCATCAATCAAAGTATACCATAATTGACGGTGTGGTATTTAATTAAGCAGACACTCATGCATTGTAACATCGTACATCATTAAACATTATAATATCTACAGTATGTCACGCCGCTCTCTTTAAGTTTATAATTAATTAAATATTCATTAATGGAGCAACATAATGTGACAGTATTATACTTTCTCTCATGCTGGTTATATTACCTAGTAGAGTCAAGGGTACGAACACTTGTAGGGATCTGTTCTGAACAGACCTACTGATGGAACAGCATTGATACGATGTGTGTACTTGCCTAGTACAATGGTCACTGAGCTATTATAAACTGAAACTTGGTATTTCATTGATGAAGCATCATGGATGAAGTACTGTTTCAAACTATAAATACAATGTCATGAAAGTGTACAGACTATATTAATATTAGGTTAATACAGTCCTATGATAATCAAGGTAATAACATCAACTATAACTTACTTCCTTTCCCCTGATACCAGCTGCTGCTATAATGGCGGCCAGTGATATTATAATACACGTGTATATAATGGCGGCAAACGGTATATCCCACGTGACTGAAGTCCGGTATTCACCATAGTGAGAATATCCAAAATCACCACGAAATGCTTGAAACCAAGTCATCCTGAAATATATAAACATAACATATAGAAATCTACAACATTAAATGTTGGAAACCTAACATACATCGACACAATAGGACTTGAAGAATCTTTCAATATTTAAGTCTCTGGCTTTGAAAGTCTAGGTCAATCTGTGTTCAATTCGACTTTTCTTACAATGACTGTGCCCATGGTCTTTACACCATCAGGTTATATCAAATATTAATTGGGTTTTAATTACCAACTACTGACTTGTTTTTCCTTTTAAATATATATGTTCTTATCTATATAACAACGTTGTCATCACAGATGGTCGAGAATATCAAATACAGGTCTTATTCAGGTACCGAATGCAGAGTTTTGATAGAATAAGTATTTTGTCCTATCAGCACCCACAAATGTACATTACTCGTCTAATAAATATATTCAATTAAAATACAATTATGTCAATGAGTAGGCATGGTGACCCTAACTATTGTATCTTTGGATAGTTTGATGTTTTAAGCCTGATTATACAGCAATCAGCTTATACGCCTTAGGCGGCTCTAGTTCAACGTTTATGCCAATCGACTCACATATGTATTCACTAATTCTATATAGAAACAAAAGGTCTTTAACATTGAGAAATTGATTTAAAACTTTATAACATCATGACAGGAAAGTTGACAAGTTTTAGTATTATTTATCGCTTCTGATATGTGAACATGGTGTCTTAATTAAAAGTTAAATCATTTTTTGACGGTTATGACGGCACGTCTGTATTCTTTAACATTTCACAACACATCATTGCTTGTCTGGTGATTTATGTGTTAAAATCAAGAACTAGGACACGTTTCCCCTCCCACTTTATTCAAACAGTCTGGCATACAAATACAACAAACGTATGTAAACATATGTGAATAGCATTGATACATCTTTGCTCACCATTGACCTCAAAACATCCATTTTAAATACCGTACATTTATAATATTTTAATTGCTTGATTCGTGTGCTCTTAATGTGCATCTAAACCTAAGATTGTTAACGAGTTACTGTTGTAATTAAATGTGCTGATGTTGCATTTATTCAAGACCCGATTAATATGTTGAATATAACGCAGAAGGTAATTACTAGTTTTAGCCTATGTAGTTTTAATCTTTTGGTTCATTTTATGGGATTGTTAAATTGTTAAAGCCAAACTATGGTCATCTTTGAGCATACGACCAATCATAATAAACATACTAGATTGCTTACACAATGGTAACACTGTTTTACCAAAAGTATTCAAAGTCTCGTGAAAAGAAGACATTTCATGTAGTAACACTGTTGGTACATTATTTTCATCAATCAGGTCGATATACCGGTGAATGTTAATGTTTTCAATAGTATCCGAATTTTTACCAACACGAGCGTTAAGACACCTCTTAATAACACATCACCCAAATGACTATAACTTCTCACAATTTTTTCTAATGTTTAAAAAAAGTTCATTGGCCAAAATAAAAACTGAATAAATTGACGCCAAAAAATACAAAAGAAACAATTGTACGACGTTTTGAATACGCGTTCTATATACATGTACATGTTATACATAGTGAACCATTGGAAACTGGTTTGTGTTTTATATTTGTTTCCATTATTGCTGTATACAGGTTTATAATGTTCGTCCATTTTATTGTCGGTTGCTCAAATTTTATTTTAATTAAATAAGTTGTTCCTCCTTCAGTATCAAACACGGTAACATCTTTGTGGTTTAGTTAAAACATGCATAGCGGAAGTTGACACAAGATTTATAGTGTCGCTTCCATGGTAACATAAACCATTTACACGAGACAGTTCTAGCACATTTATAACACTGTGGTCTAAAATAGAACACACGTGTCATTAGAACATGCATAATCTGTGTTATGTACTGTGCTATTATTATTCTATGAATACAAAATGTCCGCTTTAAGAATAAACACTATGTTGTCACTTTTATAGTGAAAGTTTTTATATGTTTGTTTGAATTTACTCGTTCCAAACCATAAAGTGATGTAATGTTGTTGTCATGGTATCATGTGACACGATGTTCTCTATCATATTCATGTATTTATTTATTTTGATAAATCGTCTTCAATATAATGTTGTTAGAACCAAATTCTACTGGCTTTATGTTATGATATCGTGTTGTCTTTAAAGATGTTTAACACAGAATCACCGAAATATACATAACTTAAATCAATATGATTGGCTTGAAAAAATTGTCAGAAATTTACCCTTTACTTGTGGTAAAAAAAGCTTTTGCAACTTCATTGTGGTCAACATGACAAGCTCCGACTTTCATAAAAATATGGTTATAAGAAGCGCCATATGATGCAAATTTCAAATATGTACAATCTTATAAGGTCGTAAGTAGAAAGTTACGACCTTCTCGTTCTAAGCGATATGAGCGGTATTTGGAGCATACACGCTCCAAAATATCAAAACTCGGTGATGAAAACGATTGAATATTTGTTGATCATTGAGTCGCAAGCCGCCTTGAAAAATCATCGAGTTGAAACTTGTTAGTGCATGTTTTATTGCTTATAGCTCTTCCCGACTGCCGATTGTGTAACTTGTTTTCGGAGTCATTAACATGTCAATTTATGGAATATTGACGGTTTATATACGATATATAATGTGTGATACATTTATGTTCTTGGTAAGATTATACCATTCTAATTGTCCCAAAAGGTAAATAAAGATAAGCTTTTAGATCTATTGATCTTTGACTTAAATACGTGGTTTGGTGAAAGGCATCACGGAAATATGTTTAGAAGAAACTCTGTTTATCGTCGGCAGTAGCTGCTTTACATTAGGTTGTGAATATGAAGGACATAACACTGTCTCAGCTCATCAATTAAAAAAATATATCTCAAAGTCGAAAACTTTAATAGAATGTTTCTTTCCGTAGTCTAAAAATTTACATATATGAGATGGTGGAAGTCAGATGACCTTCCATAAACGCAAACACACACATACTCATGATTATAACAATTCTAAGTACATGTATATATTATATTTAGCACAATTATATCTATTTTTATGATCGTACACTGTGCGGTCCTGTTTGGTAGACTATATTTAACATTGGACTACAATTTGTGCAGTTTACGAACAGGAAGAAAGGCTGACACGCACCTGTCATTATAACGCACATCACTTATATATCTTGTCATAATGAGACATTCTATTTAAATATATCATCAAAATGTTGTCATAAAAACACGTATGTACTAATTAGAAAATACATGCTAAACGTGAGTTGTTGTACCTATAGGTACGGTGAGTTAATACAAATAAGAACAACTATACAGTTGATCACAAAATATAAGAATAAGTTATGTTTTATACACATGTAGTTTATAGTATTCTTTACACATTATGTTGAGTTTACCTTGACGTATTTCCCAGTTTCGGGTCCAGGGGGACGTCAGTGTCACCCGACATTTCTGTTGTTTTGACGAGGTCTAGCCTACATCAGACGTCGAAATACGAAAATTCACAATTAAATATTAAATTCCCTCATCATTAAAACACAATATTATTTCATATCAAAACCTGAATTCATCACATAACGAAATATCATTCCAAGCATTGTTATGAACAAATCGTTTCCTGACTTTCTACACGCGTAGTTTCACACTATTCACATTTGTGACAATTACGCAACATAAAATGACACAACACTATTACCGTACGTTGCTAAACACTGAAGATGTTGCCTACAAATTTAGCATCATTAATAGCTAACCGTGTCGATGTATGAATACAATAAACACTTCATAAGATCAAACTTCGTCACCAAACATTGTGTTACTCGTCTTTTGACAATCGTAAAACGCGCCAACAACATTTAACATAGGAAGTCGCTCGTAATTAACATTGTTCATACAAGAGGCGTATGTGTGTGGATTGTTAAAGATTCAACAGACATTATGACTTGACTTCATATTATAAAGATGATTTTATAAAGTGACAATGTGGGGGAACTATAAATACAGCATCTTACAACAAAGGTAGGTCGTTATGTATATTTAATTTTGTAACTTTCATTGATCGAGTCGTACGGAATAGTTAAAGTATTGATTGATTAATGCACCAATTAACGAGTTTTGATAGATATGCGCACCAATTAACTATTAGTTTTGATAGTGCGTGCACCGATTGATTAGTTTTGATGAAATGCAAAAACTAGCAACATCAGTGTGTCTTGAGTTGATGTATAGGGCCGTGTCTGTATACTATTAGTCCAGTCATTGAAGCTAAAAAATATGGTCAACCTCAAACAAATTGCAAAACAGAGTTTCTTTGCATTTTCATCATCTACAGACTATTATCGACTACAGACAAAACGTCAAATATGCGAGTTCAGTGGGGAAAATACAAAAAAATCGACATGTTTAAGGTCACTTTTGGTAGCAATTTCAGCATTTTCCTTGTTTCATACTATATGGGGAATTTTAAGTTCTAATAATTCCTGTGTAAGTCGTTAAATATTTACTAATTGCACCTTAAACCTTATATTTTCTGAAAGATACAACCTTCTTCTATCGAATACAAATATTGATTTTATCATCAGACAATTTACTTTTCATATATATGACAGTCTACGTGTTGGTATACTACCCATTCAAATGTCGACAAAATGACTCAAAATAGCACTTGGAGGGGGAAACAAAAGTTTTATTCATTTCTTTAATATTAATCCAATTTGTTTAAAATTTACACATATTATGTGTTGTATACATTTGTGTCTTATGGTAAAGGATATTTGTGTTTGGACAGTATACAATACAGACAATATACAAAATGTACACGATTCTATCGATTCTGGAGAAATAGTGATTGTTCTCTTTGTCTGTTCGTCTACAATTGCATTTGTATTCACACTTTTGACTCTATGATTATGAAACTTGGTCAGAGTGATCATCTGAACAAAATTTAGGCCAAGGTAGAAAATGGTTGATCAAGGGTCAAAAACTAGGTCACTAGGTCAAATTGTTGCAAAACCTTGTGTAGTCGCTAGAGGTCATAATGTTGACCTTATATTTTTGAAACTTGGTCACAATAATAATATCAACAAAATATAGGTCAAAGTTATAAATTGGGTCATCCGGGGTCAAAAAGTAGGTCGCTAGTTAAAAATCAAAGGTAAACGTTGTGTAGGTACAAAATTCACAATTTTGGTCTAATAGTTATGCAACTTGGTCGCAATGCTCATATCAAAACATCTAAGACAAGTATGTTATTGAGTTATTTGGGTCAAAATTAGGTCAAAAGGTTAAAATAATTGATGCAACTTTTTGGCGCATGAAGGTTTTTCTATTATTTGACCTAGTGACTTAGTTTGAACTCATGATATGTAAATATTGAATTTGACCTTCATTTTGTCTTCATGATCCATGTGACATAGTTTCATAAAGATTAGGTAAAAAGGGTGCATTCTAAAGATTTGTTCTATAATTTGACCTAGTGACCTAGTCTTTAACTCAGGTTAATCCAATTTCATACATGACCTTGATTTTTGTAAGGTGATCATTGTGACTAAACTTCACAAGTGTAAGGTCGAAATTGCGACCCCTGGTGACTATATCTTGTTTTTTCTTTGTTTTGACCTAGTGACCTAGATTTTGGCTCCGGGTAACTCATAATTGTATTTTACCTAGATCAGCTTACGATGATCATTGCTGCCAAGTTTCATAAAAATCAGACCAAAATTGCGACCTCTAAGCACGATGTAAAAATAAGTTACTTGTACAAGTCAAGATTTATTTACATCAAAAGTGACAAATATCGCGAAAACATGTGACAATTGAATATATTTGTAAATATCTCAAAAAGTCCCACAAATATTCAATTAGGACATTTTGTACATTGCTAAGGATAGCTTTACGCACCATATAAACACAAAACTGTTTGTTTTGCAATTAGTTTGAGGTTAAAAGTTAAAATGACTGGACTATATGTATATGGTATAACAATGGTGTAACGATGCGACAAGTGAACGATAGTTCGGATATGTTCAGTACTCAGTACAAATGTTTAAAAGATAAGTTTAAATATTATATCTCTATATTTTATTCTAATATCGCCGAGGAGACGAGTACTGACATGCACTAGCAACTGTACACATTCTTGCAAAATGACAAATGCATTGATGCAATAAAGGGAATAGACATAATCTTTATCTATGTTTTCATGAATTATGTATTATATTTATCCCCGTGGTTTATACCATACTGACAACATATAAATATTACCACATGTATATATTTATTTCTATAATAATGAGTGAAACGAACTTACATGACGTAACTTATGACTCAGGTTAATTACCCTTGATTGACATGATGTGTACTGTCACAGGTTCAACAAGACCATGAAGGCTATTAAACGTTAGTTACCTAATACAACAATAACTTAAAAACAAATACTTGCTGATTGTTACAAATTGTGTAATATGTACCTTGTAAAGGGAGGGCTAATATAGGCTAGGCCTGTTGTCCGATCTTATTTCTTGGGAAATTATTTAAATATTCAATTAAAAACTAATGCTACTAGTTGCCCAATCTCATAAGAAATCTACATTTTAGTGTTCTTTACTGTGCTCCTACATAACGTCTTGCTCACTACAATAACATTAACTATCAATTAACTATTAATTAAAAATAAAATGTTCAGTAGGTGCATTGATACGAAAATCGTAAACTAACGATCAAATTCAAATTATTCATTATTATTTACCAACTAGAAATGAGAGACAGACTGGTATTGTTTGTATGAGTTTATTAATTGACTATTTTCCATAAGTGCTTTAATAAAACAGTCCCGGGTCATCAGAACAATATGTGACCCTTGTGATGACGTAATAGACATATAAAAGGAACAATAATTTTATTCTTTTACATTTTATATATTCAATTATAAATTATCAATTATATAAATTGGTAAATTAACTTATTCATATCATTAAAATAAAATTCTATAAATGACCTTATCTATCGATTTGCCTAATAACACCATCAACTAGATAATATCGATGGCTTAGAAGTAGAAGGTCGTAACTACAAAATCGATATATTGAGAAAACAAGAGAAAACTGTCTATAATTTACTCTTTACCAATGGGAAAACAAGTTTTTAAAACTTCATTTTGGTCAACATGACAATTTCAAATTTTCAAGAAAATAGGCTCATAAGAAGCGCCTTGTGAAGTAGATTTCTAATGTATGAGTCTTACAAGGTCGTAAGTAGTAGTTACGACCTTTTCATTCTAAGCCATCGATATAATTAAATACATAATCGAGAGTCCATTATTATAAAATATAATCGTCGATTAAATGAGATATTTCGCGCCAACATTCCAATGATGTCCTCTTGGTGGATAAACTATGTCCGCGCACGTGAAAATCGTGAATACCGATAGAGCGATCAGCGCTCACCGTGTTTATCGATTTTCACGTGCGCCACTATTAGTTATATCGAGGCGTTAGATAAAGACGGACAACGACGAGTACAGTCACAATGTCTTACATAGATTCAGTGTCCCATATTGCCGATAAACGTGAAGCAACCATGATTTCAGTCGCAGAATACTTTAAGGTAAACTCGTATTGCTAATGTTTGCATGATTTAGCTTACTGTAATGTTGTTATAAATGCATGTTGTTATTCTGATAAATAAGTCGCATAATGCTCCAACAACAGACGGGTTAGAAGTAGCAGAATGTATATATCTACACATGTGTATATCATGAAGCGATACTATCATTCTGAAGTTATTAAAATAATAATTAATCTAAGGGGACCTTCAGACGGGAAGTTGCTATTTGTACATGTATTTGTACGCAAACATATAACAAGTTATTGTACATTCTGACCGGGTCTATTATTCTATTTCGAACATTCGATAACTGACATGAAAGAGAGAACGAGTGCTGTACTGTACAGTAAAGAGATGAAATACTAGCATTGAACACTGGCTATGCCCCCTCCATCAATGATGGGGGGGGTATATTGCACATGTCCATCCGTCTATCGGTCGGTCGGTCGGTCGGTCGGTCGGTCGGTCGGTCGGTCGGTCGGTCGGTCGGTCGGTCGGTCGGTCGGTCGGTCGGTCGGTCGGTCGGTCCAAATGATTTCCGTTCCATAACTTAACTCAATTTGCCCTATGATCTTTAAACGACATTAATGATTAAATTTGCGTTAGATATTGACGGTAACAAAATTAATTTTCGTTTGTGTACTGTTTCAAATACAGGAAATGGTTGGCTAACGTTTGTTTCAGGCGTTAACCATGTCCGCTCGTGATCTTAAACCTTGTTGTACTTATTTGGTTTATATTGTTTCTCTACTATGGTTGTGTCGACTCGTGATCTCACAAAACACTTTCACAATTATCACTATTGTATATTGTTGTTTTGATACATATCTCTTAAATGACAGTACTGTACATGTACACAAAATTAAATATCTTGTTTTTTAAAGCTAAGGAACTACTTTCTCTGCTCTCATGCATTGGTATGGTTAGTCGTAACTTATAAGCATGTACTTAAATGTATATTTATTGATCTATTTTTGTGCCCCCCCCCCGAACTTATTTATTAGTAGGGCATTTAGCAATGGTGCTGTCCGTCCGTACGTACGTCCATTCGTCCATCTGTACGTAACACAATGTTTGTGTGTTGAACTCCTCATAAACCGTTGGAATGAACTTTCAAAATTGAACAACCACAATGTATAGATGACCGTCAGGTTTGATTTTTCGCTGGTTCAGTTTTACCAGAGTTATTGCCCTTTGTTACTTTTACTTTTTACCATAATGGACACATTTCTAGTTGTTACCATAACAAAATTATTGCGTGAACAACTTTCACTGTTTTCCAAAGTGGTATAAAACATGAAAATGTTCAGTAGTTTTAGTGATGAACTACAGATTAATTGTTTTATTAAGTACGGTGTGGTTAGTACGCCAAATAAATTGTGAATTATGACAATCAAAAAATAATTCACGGAAACAAGATAGTATATAAAACTTTGTTAACCATTAAAGCTGTGAATGATTTTACGCCGCATATCGGTTAATCGATGTCGAGCAATTGGTTCAAACCGTAGACTGAATACGACGGGATCAACGAACGTAATGTAAGAGTAGATGCATTTACTTCTAGTGAAACGAACACCAATTGCATCTAGTCGTCTCACGTGTTCATGGAAACGTGAGGAAATATCACATGCATATAACATTTCATGGATATGTTTTAATGATAGTTAAATGTATTTAAAATATGGGTAAAAATGTGAAAATACACGATAGTTATACGAAATGTAAAACGTATTAATAGTAATTAGCTAACCTAGCCAAGACAAACAATAATGTTTTAAAGTAACACCCATGCTTTTGATCATTTTTAGAAAAGGGTCGGATATTTTATGTTATAATTGAGCGAAAAAACAGTCGTGCATTATTTTTTATCGTAATTATTGGTACCCTTACTGCCGTGCATTCAATAACGAAAAGGTTCATCTTATTGAACGACATCCGATATGCCGTATCCTTACAAACAAGTAGGGGTTAGAACACCATGCCACCATCGTCATCCTACTATAACTGAATCCGCCTTTCATAATGAAACAAGACCTAATAAATTTGTTTAAACAAAATAAAAAAGTTCTTTTCATTTACATTAAATATTTATATTGATAAATATTTTTACCAAAGAACAAGTATGTATAAACTTATTGAATTGTTAAAGTGTAATGATAAAAATACTGTTCTCAAATTGAGTAAATTCATTAAACTGTCTTTCAATCGTAGAAATACTTTAATTAATAGATAATAACATATTGTAGTTATAACGCTCATCCTCTAGAATTTGATATGTGTATTTATGTAATTGTGTAGTAATTAATCATGTATGTTTTGTGTATATATGTTCTGTATATATGTTATAACGATGTACACGTTGTACAAGTTAATAAAATATATGTTCTGATAAATTTTAATTTGCATTCATTTAGCACCAATCATGACAATGTCTGTATTGCTGTAAAGTACACACATTTATCAGTGGTGTTTCTAACCATGTCTTTACGTCGTCTGCTTGACAAACTGGTTAACTGTATGAAGATAACGTGTTTTATACGTTAGTCTATTATCATTTATAATATAAATAAATACCTATCATGACCTAAATGTCTGCACTCGTAACCCATAAAAGAAAATTAAACACCGAATTAATAATTGCGACATGAAGTAAGTCATGCGGCGTTTAAAACAAAACATTTGCGTTTTCTCATTAGCAACTGTACCAAACATCTATCGTTAGGTTTACAAGTCAATGTGGGCAACAACACCGAGTCCCAAACTGCATGCAAGTACTCACGGCGTATAAACCAAATCACAGTAACGTGTTATGACTTATCGGATTGATTACTATAAAGCTTTCAACCTGTATCATTTATTGCTACTGAAAGCACATGTAAAATCTGATCATTGTATTCATTATTGCCGTACTATATAATTCAACGTGTACCGGAAATCTACTCAGTTATACACAGTGGTACTTGTGCATAGAAATAATACATTGTAAAGTTATTAAGCCTTTACTCGTCTTGCTGCGTATAAGACCATCTGCCGCCTTTGATACAGTTGTTGAATATATTGAAATATTGTCACTTTCAACAAAGATCTGCTCAGTATTTAGGTAATTTGCTTTTAAGTGTTTTACGTATACATATTTATCTTCTAAATCGGTCAAACGCGTAGAATTTGCCGAGTTTGCTAATAAAACTTTATAAATTGATAAATAATTGTCAAGAGATTGTGCTGCATCCATGGCCAAGCAGATATAGGATCTAGCATTTCCTGAATGTGTTTTAAATACGTGATTTAAATACGTGATAACTTGAACCTTTTATCCCAATAACGCTTACTAATAATTGCAAGTCAATGCACACATGCACGTAAGCATGCATACACCTATCCATCGGATGTAATTTTAATGTTTGTAAATATTTAATTAATTTACGAAATTGAAAGTTGGTCAGTGTTGATACATCTGTTAATCTGCTAGCTCGAGGAGAAAGCTCAATTAACCAGATTCCGGTGATATATCAACATTTTACGATAAAGTACAAAATGTTAGGTTAGTGCAAATGTGATAAATAAATAAACTGTACGTAAACGACAGGTATCTATCTATGTTTAATAGATCACTAGGTTATTTACCTCGTACTACCGGTAACAGAATTATCTCCATGGCTTATCAAGAGGTTATGAACCGGAGATTTGAACAATTATTAAAGCAATTAATAGCAAGTAAACATTATGTTGTGATAAAATAAGCCAAATGCAAGGTGGAATTTCTCGTTTCACGCGGTTTTCTGATAGTTCTCTTTGAAGTCTGGCGGCACAGCAACTATAATTGTACCCCGCAAATATAAAAGTTCAATGTCGATGGACCAAGTTCAAAATGGGTCTCAACAATTGAGTGTATCGAGGGACCAGTGCCAAACTATGATACACGCCTCTATAAATTGATGTAGATACCACAGTTATGCACTGATCCCTTGGTATGTATTAAATACAGGAATAAATCTAGGAAGGTCTATAACTGAGTACGTCTATACTTCCTTTTGGTTACCGGATACCTGTCACGTGGTCATATATATTTACACAGGTTATGTGATCACATATAATGACATAATCTGATGAACGGAAATTAAGTACATAATGTCTAGAGTTTAGGGGTACCGAGTACTTGTGATAAATTGGCACACAATGTCTAGGGTTTGTGGGTACTAAATTAGTGCGACGGAATCATAACTCCCGAATAGCTGGTCCACCTCAATAGCCTTTTGGTAGAGCATCCTTCCCGAGTACCAAATGTTTCGGGTTCGATTCCAGGTCTCAACATACCAAAGGCAACATACCAAAATCATTTAGATGGAACTTGTATCTCTTTCTTGTCTAGATTAGAGTTGAGAGCGTGCTATATATGATTCGTCACGCTGTACTTTTACGGTTTTTTATTATACTTGTTTATTTGTGGTTTAATTTTATTATCATGCATTTTCAAACCACAAACTCGCTCGAGATGTCAATAGCCTTACCTAGATGATCTGTTATATGCAATAACAGGAATGATAATTATAATCATTACGATTAGATGCATTATTTTTATACCACAATAAAGTTAAATTATAACTACTAACTTGTTTTGTTAATGCTCTACTTAAGTGATTGGATAAACACGTGTTATATATAGTTATTGAAATATCATCATACTTATTCATAACTATTGAATAGTACTTAACTACAAAATTTTAATGCATGTTAGAGAACATCTGTCGTTGTAGCATGAATTAAGAATTGCTTAGCCATGTTTAGCACAAACTTAAGCTTCAACATGACCAAGCACAAAGTTCATATTTAGTAGAGTAAACACATTGCCATGATTGTGATGCTGAACATGTGATATCTGTATAATATCTAACAACAAACGACAAACAGAAATATAGGTAATAAAACATTCGTCAAAAAGAATGTAATAATTCCGCGTAAAATCGTATTTTAAGGGTGTTAACTCTCGTCAAGGGTGTTAACTTTCACAATAACTAGAGCAGTGCATCTGCATACTGCAATGATGACAAACATATCTAATCTCTATAGTAACTGAACGCTTTATGAAGATGCAGATAAAAGCTACCAATACAACCATTATTTTCACATTTCACATATTTTTAGCTTGTGATTATCGATATGATATACGTTTACCTTGACTTTGACCCAGATACCAATGTCACGTCATCCATGCATAAACGTGTGCACCACTCTACAGTTCGACATAAGTAGTACTACTGAATACAAAGATCATTGATTTGTTGTGACTTAAATTTCAAAGAAAATAGTGCAACACTATTTCTTTACTATATCACGTGCCGCAATTATTTCACATCGTTTGATCTCAACCAAGACCAAATGAAAAATAGGGTTAATAGAGCTAAATGACCTATAGTCCGGCAGTTTGGTGCATATTTTTAGTCGAATTGTGGGTTTGATAATAACAGCATGAAACTGTGCATGATGATAGTTGAATGTATTTTAGTCAAAATTAGATATGGACCCACTTTCAAAAATATCCAATATGGCCGCCATTTTCAAAATGGCCGCGATTGCGAAAATTACAATATAATGTACGTTGAAAATGTTATTTGCAATGACATCACAAATAAAACAGGGATAGCATGTGCTTAAAACCAATCAAAGAGATGCCATGAGCATTTTGATATCCATATGACAAACAATTTTTACGATATATAGTTTTTGATAGTTTCACATTTACGGTAAAGTATTGTAGTCCTACTTCGCGTTCTGAACATGTCAGAAAATCTGGGACTTGTAGGAGTCCTTTCACGTGTAGATCTAAACGTGAACGTAAAAGTTTCAATTTCAATAGGCTTCCGATTGTAAAATGACTGTCATAAGATATGTCTGCATTAAGCCAAATAAGTGATAGCAGTGTTTTTTGTAAACTAACTGAGTCTATGGGCAAAATAATTATACCGTGTCCCGTGGTTACGCATATGAAGATGTTGTTTGTCTTTTTTCATTGCATAATTAAAACTGACAAAAATCGACCATTAATTTAATATCGCTGATTCAACATTTTACTTACAAACATAACATCAATGCATTTTATCAGGTATGCAAACTAATCCTTAGGAAGGACACAAATGCACCTTTAGAAATTTTGAGTAGTCTCATAAACTCCCCAGTTTTCATTTATCTAATCGTCTGATACTGTCCAGAAAAAATGTTTTATTCTAAGCCGCAAAAAATAAAGTTAACTTATTTTAAGATGAGTACAAAATTTCAATTAGTAGATTCTTACTAACCTGGCAGTGTATATGCCTTTTCTATAGAGGTTACTAGTGTAACGAAGTATGTCCTTTCTATAGAGGTTACTCGTGTAACGAAGTATGTCCTTTCTATAGAGGTTACTCTTGTAACGAATTATGTCCTTTCTATAGAGGTTACTCGTGTAACGAATTATGTCCTTTCTATAGAGGTTACTCGTGTAACGAATTATGTCCTTTCTATAGAGGTTACTCGTGTAACGAATTATGTCCTTTCTATAGAGGTTACTAGAGCAACGAAGTATGAAACTGATCGCTATATATATTGTTCTAACACTGGTGAAAACATGACAACAGATTAAGGTTTTATGCTATAATTTCTCATATACGGAGATATGATAAGGAAATAGTATGACCATACCATGGGATACAGGATGTATGGCCTGACACTACAAGGACAAACAATTAACCACGAACATCCAATCAGGTATTGGTTTGTTGATTGAATTTTCCTTATTAATTTATTTACCAAATATCCCAGCTTTAACCAGACCAGGACAAGATAAATTTATCCCTGATATAATGTACCTCGTGACATCACCATGTCCGTGTAGCATGTATGATTGGACGTGTAAATCAATACGACATGTTGGTGTTCATTATGTTATATATATATATATATCAATTAATCCAGAACAAACATTGCTATCTATACGTGGTGGTACCACGAATTAACAAACACTTCAAAATCTGTGACATGTCTGCTGATAATGTGCATCATATTTAGACCAAACTCGTATTGAAGAGTTCAAGATGTTACGATGATTCATATAAATACTTAGAAAGGACAACATTAGAAAATCACCTTCTAGCCACTTTCAATACGAAACCTAGCCCGTTCCTCAAATATACAGCGAAATGATAGGAAATGGCTACGCCTTAAAACAATTTGAGAATAATTTCGCATATGTTGAAACGTTTGTATAGTTGAGGTCATGGGTTAGGGTTAGGGACTAACACCTTCGTTTACTTTTAAACTTTTCCAATAGTTTAAATTAATTTATGTTGGTCCAAAATAATGAATGCCATGCAGACGTTTTCCATCAAAGCCAGATACGTACTTCCTAAACCAATGGTATGAAACGACTCATTACCGCATTTAAAACTTTTTTTACCGCATTAAGGAAAGTTCATAAAATCAAGGAAGATCCGTAATGATAATTTTTTTTATAAGTATACTACTGTTTGTTTACACGATACGCTTCGAACTAACCAACACTTTTTTGGTCACGTAACTCTATCATTTAAATGATTCAACATGATCTAGAGTTTCATCCTGATACAAGGGTTATTTTAATTTTTTCACAAACATGTCACTTAACTTGAAGTGTTGATGAGTCATGCATCAGATGTGGACTTCTATATGGAATGTCCAAAGTTAGTTCCTCAGCAACCGTTAAAATTGCTATATGCACAATGCTACTTCTTAACATTATATAACAAAATGTAATCGAGAGTTTGTGCGCTGGTCTGTATTCATGGAATTGCCGTAATTCATCAGATATTACTAAGCATGTTCTTCAAAAATTTCGATTAACGTCATACTGTGTCATTAGGCTATCATATGAAGTACTAGCAGTGAATTTATAACTCAACAAACTTTTGAAGACAACAATAATTAACTCATTAAATCGTACCAATTATAAAACCTAAACAATATAACATAAGGTTCTCCTAATACGTCACTTAGGTACTACAATCAGTCACTGGGGTATTCGCAATACGTCACTATGGTACCCTCAATACGTCACTATGTTACTCTCAATGCGTCACTATGGCATTCTCTGTACGTCACTTTGGTACTCTCAATATGGCACTATGGTACTCTCAATACGTCACTATGGTACTCTCAATACGTCACAATGGTACTCTCAATACGTCACTATGGTACTCTCAGTACGTCACTATGGTACCAATAGTACGTCACTATGGTACTCTCAATACGTCACTATGGTACCCTCAGTACGTCACTATGGTAGTCTCAGTACGTCACTATGGTACCCTCAGTACGTCACTATGGCACCCTCAGTACGTCACTATGGTACTCTCAATACGTCACTATGGTACCCTCAGTACGTCACTATGGTACTCTCAACACGTCACTTTGGTACTCTCAATACGTCACTATGGTACCCTCAATGCGTGACTATGGTACTCTCAATACGTCACTATGGTACTCTCAATACGTCACTATGGTACTCTCAATACGTCACTATGGTACTCTCAATACATCACTATGGTACTCTCAATACGTCACTATGGTACTCTCAATACGTAACTATGGTACTCTCAGTGTGTCACTATGGTAGTCTCAATACGTCACTATGGTACTCTCAATACGTCACTATGCTACTTTCAATACGTAACTATGGTACTCTCAATACGTAATTATGGTACTCTAAGTGTGTCACTATGGTACTCTCAATACGTCACTATGATACCCTCAGTACGTCACTATGGTACCCTCAATACGTCACTATGGTATCCTCAATACGTCACTATGGTACCCTCAATACGTCACTATGGTATCCTTAATACCTGACTGGTACTCTCAATACGTCATTATGCTACTCTCAATACGTAACTATGGTACTCTCAGTGTGTCACTATGGTAGTCTCAATACGTAACTATGGTACTCTCAGTGCGTCACTATGGTACTCTCAATACGTCACTATGGTACTCTCAATACGTCACTATGGTACTCTCAATACGTCACAATGGTACTCTCAATACGTCACTATGGTACTCTCAGTACGTCACTATGGTACCAATAGTACGTCACTATGGTACTCTCAATACGTCACTATGGTACCCTCAGTACGTCACTATGGTAGTCTCAGTACGTCACTATGGTACCCTCAGTACGTCACTATGGCACCCTCAGTACGTCACTATGGTACTCTCAATACGTCACTATGGTACCCTCAGTACGTCACTATGGTACTCTCAACACGTCACTTTGGTACTCTCAATACGTCACTATGGTACCCTCAATGCGTGACTATGGTACTCTCAATACGTCACTATGGTACTCTCAATACGTCACTATGGTACTCTCAATACGTCACTATGGTACTCTCAATACATCACTATGGTACTCTCAATACGTCACTATGGTACTCTCAATACGTAACTATGGTACTCTCAGTGTGTCACTATGGTAGTCTCAATACGTCACTATGGTACTCTCAATACGTCACTATGCTACTTTCAATACGTAACTATGGTACTCTCAATACGTAATTATGGTACTCTAAGTGTGTCACTATGGTACTCTCAATACGTCACTATGATACCCTCAGTACGTCACTATGGTACCCTCAATACGTCACTATGGTATCCTCAATACGTCACTATGGTACCCTCAATACGTCACTATGGTATCCTTAATACCTGACTGGTACTCTCAATACGTCATTATGCTACTCTCAATACGTAACTATGGTACTCTCAGTGTGTCACTATGGTAGTCTCAATACGTAACTATGGTACTCTCAGTGCGTCACTATGGTAGTCTCAATACATCACTATGGTACTCTCAATACTTCACTATGGTACTCTCAATCCGTCACTATGGTACTCTCAATACGTCACTATGGTACACTCAATACGTCACTATGGTACTCTCAATACGTCACGATGGTACTCTCAATACGTCACTATGGTACTCTCAATAGGTCACTATGGTACTCTCAGTACGTCACTATGGTATTCTCAATAGGTCACTATGGTAGTCTCAATACGTCACTATGATACCCTCAATACGTCACTATGGTAGTCTCAATACGTCACTATGGTATTCTCAATACGTCACTATGGTACTCTCAATACGTCACTATGGTACTCTCAATAGGTCACTATGGTACTCTCAATACGTCACTATGGTATTCTCAATACGTCACTATGGTACTCTCAATCCGTCACTATGGTACTCTCAATACGTCACTATGGTACTCTCAATACGTCACTATGGTACTCTCAATACGTCACTATGCTACTTTCAATACGTAACTATGGTACTCTCAATACGTAACTATGGTACTCTAAGTGTGTCACTATGGTACTCTCAATACGTCACTATGATACCCTCAGTACGTCACTATGGTACCCTCAATACGTCACTATGGTATCCTCAATACGTCACTATGGTACCCTCAATACGTCACTATGGTATCCTTAATACCTGACTGGTACTCTCAATACGTCATTATGCTACTCTCAATACGTAACTATGGTACTCTCAGTGTGTCACTATGGTAGTCTCAATACGTAACTATGGTACTCTCAGTGCGTCACTATGGTAGTCTCAATACATCACTATGGTACTCTCAATACGTCACTATGGTACCCTCAATACGTCACTATGGTACTCTCAATACATCACTATGGTACTCTCAATACGTCACTATGGTACTCTCAGTGCGTCACTATGGTACTCTCAATACGTCACTATGGTAGTCTCAGCACGTGACTATGGTAGTCTCAATACGTCACTATGGTACCCTCAATACGTCACTATGGTACTCTCAATACGTCACTATGGTACTCTCAATACGTCACTATGGTACTCTCAATACGTCACTATGGTAGTCTCAATACGTCACTATGGTACTCTCAATACGTCACTATGGTAGTCTCAGCACGTGACTATGGTAGTCTCAATACGTCACTATGATACTCTCAGTACGTCACTATGGTACCCTCAATACGTCACTATGGTATCCTCAATACATCACTATGGTACCCTCAATACGTCACTATGGTATCCTCAATACATCACTATGGTAGGTTCAATACGTCACTATGGTATCCTCAATACATCACTATGGTAGGTTCAAAACATCACAATGGTTTTCTCGATACGTGACTATGGTACTCTAAATACGTTACTTAGTCTAAATCAATTTGTTCAACCTCTAAATGTATCCATTTATTTTGTTCCCTTACCATTGGAGATTTGGATATTAGTTTGTGACTCGGCATGAGAATACAGCCTTTACAATACATATGTTTACGTTACCAGTCGCCGTATGTGGGTGGTTTTACATCTTAATTTAAAGTACTTTGGCAATTGAAATCAGGCTTTTTAAAACAACATTTTGCTAAGTTTACGTCGGCTCTTACAAGAAACTTGAAGAAAGGGAATTGAAAAGTTGATAAAAATGATAATGTTAACACTATAGTTAGTATGTTTGACATGTGCTCACAATTATACGAATGTATATAAAACATTGAAGATAAAGAAAGATTCCCCAAGGAAAACGTCACAGTGTTTGTGATGTTGACTTTATGGCAATTTGATGAAAATCAGCTCCCCCGTAAACGCTTCGCATTACATTTAGGTCAAGTCAATTAAGCTAGTCAATTAGTCAGGTTGACTGATTTATACAAAATACAATGACCCCCGACCATTGTCATCGATTTAAGAAAATTGTTCGTTATTAATCCTTCAGGCATTTTACCGCAATAATTGATCGAATGCTTGCTTTTAACATGAACAGGGTATATTTTATATACGGAACTGAGTGAACGGAATCAACAAAGTTACCATTTCAAGCAGTCAACAAATGTTGACTGAAAAAGACTTGAATGTTGTCAAAAAGTATATATGTACACTACGAAACGTATACACTGTATGGGTTAGTTTTAAAGTGATATCGCCATCAATATGAACTGTCAAGAAGGGTTGAAATATTTGTGGAGGAGAAATATGGTGCTTTGAGGAACGAAAGAAGACAGAAATCTAAATCAACATGCCATGTATGTAGTGTTTCCTCGATATTCTTCGTTTATACAGGTTCAACACCCGTTGGTTATTCATTTATTGTAATAAGACGAGTACATGGGTATATTTGTACTTTTGTAACCATAGTAATTACATTGTAAGCTAAGGAACATAATTATTTTATAGATGAAATGCTAAACCCAATTACGGCTAATCAATAAATTCAAATATAAGTTGTTTTCAAAGTAGATACTTTCTCCAGTGACTACAGAACGCCTATTTCATATAAGTCTCAAACATTTTAAATGTCAAATTGAGTAACTAGTTTTATATAACTTTCAAAGTCCTTTTTCATTGGCTGATACAAAATGTCTTACTTTCTATTCGGCGTTTTGATTGGTTGGTATGACTTACCAACAACAACAACAAACCAGAACTTTCCTTGTGTCTCCTGAACTTTTGAAACTTGTAACATGATACATGGAGGGAACCTACAAACACCTTATTTTTTGGATACATAAAATATCCCCAGATACCATTTAAAAGTAATAATAAGATACCTACAACACTACTATGGCTTAATTACCACAAATACGATGAAACTCTATAATGAAGGATTCGATGTCATGTGAAATTATGCTTGTAACTAAACTGTCAAATAAAAACGAAATAATGCGAAATGCATACCTGCCCTTAGCTTAAATTTTAAACAATATTTTTATTTGCTTGTTTATTTACAAAACTCGTTGGCCGCGCAAAATGTATGCTTTGATTGTAAAAAATATATGTATGTATTTATGTCAGATGTAAAACGAATACTATAAAATGTTCAAAAGTAACCTTATCATCAAATATATATATCATTACATACATTTTGTTTATCACTTATAATCTGCTTTATTGTTTTTGGTTTCAAAAACCTAAGTCAAGGTTTTTGTCTATTGCAAATACAAGATGTAATTCTATTTCGATAAAGAAGTCAAATCATTGCTGTACCTTTGAAGTTAGCGGTTATTTTTTATGATATCATTGAAAGATAGTAGCCCTATATAGCTGTATTAGTTTGCAATTCACCATATCATTTCAAACAATTTTACACACGACTGATGAGCGTTTGACATTTGCGTTCGTAATAAATGCTGTGTATAGAGTGCTGTAATGTTAATATAAGTTAGTACGAGTCCGTTTAACATTGTATCTTTTTCACTGCCCTCACCGTCTATAAATAATTCAAGGACAAATGCACAAAATAAATGAATACGAAACGTACTTTCCGACAAAAGAATATTGGTCTTTAATTGCGATGTCAGTAAATCAAATGTTAAGGTTTCTGGGTTAGGGTTAGGGTTTCTATAGCCTTTGACATAAACATATCGACCAAATGATTCAAGCTTATTAAGTCTAAAACTGTTGCGCACAAGATCTTCAAACTTTTTTAAAATTTTGTTTCTTAGGTTAGTAGGTTAGTAGGTTGGTAAGTTAAAGGTCAATTTCTCCAAGAGAGGCTTACAAGCATCAGTTTTTAACTAAATGCAGAGCCAATCAAGTTTAATACTTTACATTGAAGTTATGTATGGGTCATGCGTCCATTCGAAATTGTTCTGACTACGGGAAGTTCATGGACATACGCAGATGAAAGAAACCAGCCAGCAAATATGATGTAGCAAACGTTTCGCAGCTCATTCATTAATTGTGTAATGTTCTTATGGACCAATGCATACGTACAGTTAAATGCATTCAAATAGTCATTCTTTAATCAATACTGGTGTGGACACATAATCCTCGTACTACATTTTGCAATCACTAACTAATAACTACTGGCAGTATTTGCAAATATCGTCATCACCCGAGCATCGTCGGCGTTGTTGCTTGGTTCATTTACAAGTACGTTTTATGTCATGCCTCATCGAAATTATCAAAAAGCTATTGTTTTGAAGCTTTCTACACTTTTTGTTCATTATCAATACCTGACTATGTGAACATAAAGAATAGAACAACTATGCTATTCTTTCTCAAAGCATCCAAAACATGCAAATATAAGGTCATACATGTGAATCAAGGCTCAATAATCCATTCCGCGTTTGCCATAGTTATGGACACTTATTTCTTGCCTGCTCGAAACTTTGAAAACTTGTTTACCAACAATGCCTTAATAAGTAAAGTCACATAAATATGTCATTCTTTAAACCAGGGTTATGTGCCCATTTCACTGACAAACATTATATATGTAAGTGTCTGAACCCGCTAGTTGGAATTCTTGTTAAAATCGTTTGTAATGTACGATATGCACAGATTGACAAACGTACTCATGTTGACATATTTGTATTGTTCGGAATGTATTCACAGCAGAGACAAAGCAATGTGCGTGTTAGGGTCAATTTTACATTATCAGCTTTTATTCTGAGTATTTCACATATTTAGTCTGCTTTTGTAATTGCTCGATAATAAAGAAACATATGTTCTAGTGTTTTGTTGTAGTAACGTAGAAATGTGGTCATCATTTACAGATATAGTAATAAATGTGGTTTTAATGAACTTGTTAACATGCGGTTATCGTTGAACCGACAACTTTCTGGTCGTTCATAAAAAAGTCACAATGTTAAATCATTTATTATCCGGCTCTGACTGGCCCGTAATACTAGTTAAAGAAATATTTGAGTATCAGCTGCATGTTTTAGGTGAATTATACAGTTCTGTTCTGTTCTGTTCTGTTGAATTATACGACGCACTGAACGTGGAACAAAGGTAACTGTAATATAAGATCTGCTGCAATATTCTAATGGAAGTTTTTTATGCTAATCTTGCAACTAAATTCAGATAGCATTTAATTTTCCGTTAATGCATCATACGATCGCCTGTATATAAACTAGTAGTGCAGAATTATATATTTTATATAATATTATTATAGCATGCGAATATATTACTTTGCCTCATATTACATTGTTGCAATGAGTATTTCAAAGTAAAATAAAAGATAGCAATTTAACTTTATTAATATAAAATATTTATTAAAAAACTTACCTGTAATTAATAGATTCTTGATATTTGATGAATTGTTCTTTTCTAATACTCCTGATATTTTATTATTTCTGTCCAATTCCTCTTTTACTGTTTTCTTCTTTATCTTCTACATAAATATTTATATAATATAACATTGCTCGCGCATGCGCACTGGTGACATTACCCGGGACATTACCCGGGACATCAGTATTGACGTCTGGCATTTATTTCGGATATTTATTCGGTATTAGCACTCCTAACACACGTATCGATGTAGGTATTAATTTTATTATAATAAATATCACTTTGGCTGTCATTACTAGACTAAGTAAGTAGAAATCATTATTTTATCAATTTTTGATTATTTTTGTAAATAAAGAGAAGTATCCGAGTAATCTCCTTATACTGATAGTTGTATGTATCACGTAAGGGTAACTATTGATGTGGGTACATAAGGGGGCTTGATATTATCGGCTGCTTTCAGTGAAAATGATGTAAATATTTACGTTGTTTATGATAGTAGCTTGGTGATTCTCTATAACTGCCGGTATGTGAACACTTTTATTGACATAAATGTATTATATATAAATAAGGGTCTTCTCATTTTCAATAGATATTTAATAGACGTTTATGTAAGTAAAACTTTATAATTACCAATTATCTAGACAATTAGAGTATATTCATTTTAGTGTTTTCGTGATTAATATTTTACATTTTATTTAAGGGATGCTCATGCTACACGTCTTAATAATGTTTACCTTATTTGTAGAACTAAAACTGTTCTAAACACTTTTAAAACTTTTAAACAATGTTTCGCATTTGTTTATAAATTTGTTTAGTTTGGTTTATGCTTATAGTTTTTACTTTATTTTGTGAAGCACTTTTTATACGAAATAGTTTATATGAATCACTATCGACACATCATTCCTGATGGCATCCATGGCAACGAGTGATTGAAAATTTTCCATAAATTTGAATGTATAAATGTATTAGTGTGTATCGCCCAGTATAATATAATATTACTTGACAGTACAGTATCGTCTTTTTTCGCTGAACATTTTTGTCGCGCGTCAGAGCACCGCAAAACAAATATCAAGTTAACGTGCGCATCGATTTATTGAACTTTGTACATTGGTCTATAATGTAGAGATACATATATAGCATTCTGAAACAGTGATTGTTTTTATTATAAGTATACAAGAAAACCTTAATATCAAGACCATCTGCTTGACAGTATTATACAATGTTTGTTTTTTATGTAATGAGAACAATGAACGACATCAGGCTAGGTCTAATCTTGTATCATATGTAAGAATGATAAAGTATTTCGCACATCAGCATATGCCATTGGACAGTTCCCTAATTGGTTAACTTCATGGTATTGAGCAAGGTACGAAATGGCATCGAAAATAACTTCCAATGCAGATATGTTGTTGATGTAAGGTTTATTACCCCCAAGTTAACTAGAACTCATAGAGGCTGTCGGCTTGTCACTTGTAATTGTGTGTTCCATTATACCTTCATTCTTTATCCTTAAGCTGGAAATATCTTTGAACTTTTTTATAAGGAATGTATTGCTGTTCATTTGCCGTGCGTTGACTTCGCCAACAATGGTCATGTTATAAAAATAAACATATATGTTTCCCTTATTGAAAGGGGATGGTCATTTACACCGTCCAGGAAATAGTTCACGGACACCCGTGGAGAACAAATAAAATCAATCCTTTCATGTGCATTTATTGTACGCATTTGTCATTTCTCATTCGGTAAATTACTTATTGTCAGCTGAGATCTCTTCTGTCAGACGAAAATATTTGAGTATGTAATAAACTTTCTGCTGCATCAACTGGGGGGAACATCCAGTAGTACCCCCGGAAGCCCCGTGCTAGCATACGTATTGTCCACAACCGTTGTGTGTACTTTGACGCGGTCAAACTGTATCTGTCCAGTTCCTTTCCTGATGTCGTCCTGAGTACCTGGCTGGCGCTGGACTTCTATACTGTAAACATAAGATTCGGCAGGTCAACAGGAGATAGCCTGGACACTCTTCATATGCTCACAGGACAAACGTTGCTTAGTTGCTAGATCATTTACGTTACATATACCCCTAGTTCCTGTCCGTTCCCTTTGTGGTGAATATAATTATGATATAACATTGTGTTATAACAGTACATACTGTAAAATCATTAATACTCGTTAGGGAGTTAATTAGATGGATTTCATAGATGACGAAATTAAAACCCAATGAAAAAGTATACCAATAAATATATCAAGATTACAGTGGTTGTCATACTTGCTTTAGAGTTCAGTCAGATATAATGAGACTTATTTCAGTTTACTTGTATATGATAAAACAGTATTATAAATGTTTGTTTGAATTTTAATGATTTCTGATCATTTATGTCAATTTTTACCCTTCCATTTTGCATGAAATCCAAACTTGTTGAAATAAAGTCCCGGCGAAATGGCCTTTGTCACCACAAACAACAAAATTTTGTCCCATTAAATTAAATTGATTTTCAATCATATGCTAAGTAAAAAAAACAAGACGTATACATTTTGTACAATCCGTTTAAAATTAATTGATAACTGTTGTAAACGTCAGGTAAACTGTGTTTATCTAGGTTTAAACTGGGTATACCTGAGTTAACGGAAATCACCGCTATTCTTCCGAATGGGATAGTTGCCTCATTAGTGTTACTTATTGAATCGACAGTAGTTGGTATATTAATATATTCATACAAAAGTTTATCGTTGATGACGCAACTAAACAACATACACAATACGAACAAGTGTTGAATGTGGCGGAACGTTACATGCTTTGTGATTGTATAGGTCGTAGGTTAGTACTGCCTGAGAGCACTATCTTGATTGCTACAATTTCCTAAAGCGGTAAAGAAGTAAGACCTTGAATATCGTCTTTTGTCACGTTCCACATATTTAATATAGTATTTTTCACGTTTCACACTATAAATCGTCAGCTTCAATCAGCCAGTCACAGATAGTTGGGTACAGGTATCACTTATACAAAACACAATACATTACTCACCACCTAACATGTTTTACTGTACCCCCTCAACCTTGTTATGTGAACTACCTAGTTCAACAGATTGTCGTTTCCTTGAAATTGTCACATTTCGTATACTGACAGTAAAAAGAAACGTGGTCACATTGAACGCGACTTCAAAATAATTATAATAACGTTACCATATGCTGATACATTTAAAAGTCGTATTGAAAGTCTACAAGTTAAGATTTAGGTACGATCCTAGGTCGTGTCATATTAAAGGTGTAATTTACAATGGTACCACGTTTTCCCGTGCTATAGATGCCCCGCAATGACAGAGAAAGGTGTGGCTTTTGTCTCAGCCACTAATAATGATTGTCACCGTCAGGGATGATGCGTCGAGAGTGATTAATATAAGTTGTAATGCAATTTGCTTTAAAATCCTCCTAAAATTTGATAAGCATACTTGTAAACGAAATGCACTAGTTTAGTCAGAACCAAGAATGCACCCATAAGCATTGTTTTCAGATTTGTAAAAATCATTGTTATTATTATAAAGAAACAAGTCGCATCTCTTAATCTTCAAAACAATTGACTGGCTGCACACATGTTGCATTTCTTTCGCCATAGAGAATATTGCATTAGATAAATTTAGGTCCTACAGTAAATTGTAAATGATTTAATCAAGCTATCGGGTGAAGATTACAGCTACTTGACGTTACAACTCTCATTATTTGTATCTATACGTACACGTCTTCAACATACGGATTAATTGGTAGAATGAGGTTTAGACAAAACAGCCTGCATCTTCATGATGACTCCCCACATTTTGGTGAAATATAGGTCAGTGACTCATGTTAGGACTTTAGGTGCATGTACATGCTGACAACTACAGGTGACGTAAAATGTATTTCGAAACATGTCACATATCTTACCAGTAATAAAACAAATCGTTCATGAATAAAAATGACATTTTAATAAATGCCCAAAGTTCGCCGATCTAACTTTTTTTTCAAAATCAATATTCTCGAACATCATTCTCGCTATTGATAAGAAATTATAGATTACGTAGTTTGACTGCTCTATCTGTATAATCACTCATCTGTGACGGTTCGCAAGACTTGCACGTGGAACATGTGCGTTATCACAGTTTTGCTCGGGGAAAGAAGCGTTACGAAAAAAATAAATAGATTTCCTTTTCCTGATATGCTGTTCTTGAAAGGTACTTATGTAGAGAAAAGAGCAGAATTATGATATTATAAGTAAACGAGTTGACGTTTGATATGAACAACAAATCATGTTGGCTGTCGGTAAAATAATCGTATATTAGTCCGCCGGTGATAACGCTAGCCTTTGTTTACCATTCTCATGAGTCAGTGTATTGTCAACGATGGTTAAACGAAAATGTTGTTGACAAAAGAAAAGGCAAATCAAATACATTTCCGATGTCCATTTGTTCTAATCTTGTGCATAATTACTTTGTATTAATGTACTCGTTCAATCCCCACGAAAACAAACGGTCAGTCCTCCGTGGTGTAGTGCTATATATCATTATGTTTGTTTTTATCGCCGGCGAGCTTTTTATACAATAGTAAAGTTTCCTTATTCTCCTTCACTATTACTTAGGAGCATATCGTTTCGGATATGTCATACATGTTCACAAACACGGGTGTGCTAAATAATATCCCCGATATTTGTTTCATTCATTGTAAAATGCGTTTTTATTCCGGGTATATTGGGGTTATTCGAAACTGGAAAGAAAAATGAAAAATGAAACGCATTGCAAAAGTCAAAGTTGCGTGGTGCTTAATTTACAATTGAGCTACCGGACCTGACAAACACACGTTTAATGAAGAAAAAAACTAATACATTACTATTGTTTTTGTATGTCTCTTCCCATGTTTTGGAAAACATAAACATGCATGACGTCACTGAATGTACGTTTAATATTTATTAATAAATTCATAATCTAAATTTGATAACATAATACAGTATGAACTACGCGGATATTTGACAAGCGTATTATAGACCCTACGTATGTTGTGATAAGGTGATTTCCTAATAACGTTATAAAGTTCATACACAATGACACGATTTGATAAATTTTAATACAGAATCAATCATAACATGTACTATTAAAACTTGATGTTACGTGCTTGCCACATGGACGTAGATCTAGGATGTTAGAATGTTTGAGTGACAAGTCCGTTACTTGGCGACGCATGCACGTGGTACCGGATGCTATATACATATGTTTCATGTTTTGGATTGACAATCAGAACTTTAATGTTTCCCTAATTGGCTTATCTATACACTCATCGAATCATTTCAGGATATTTGATTGAGTTCCTTCTTCCTGGTGGTGCGACTTAATCAGGAAATTACTCAAATTAGGAAACATTGCATACTATGTAATCTGTATTTAACAAATAATTACGAATGGTACATCACAGTATCGTTGTCGTCTTGATGAGTAAATGTTAAATTGTTAATTGTATCAACGCGGTAATTTCTAAACCTCCTTATTTGTACATTGTTAGGATAAGTTTGTCACTTTTGTTCAGATTTCATTAAACTTAAGTGAGATTAATGGTGTATCAAGTTGAAGCTTGGACAAACTTGGCTATTGTAAGGTAAGCTTGTTGATATCTAATTGTCTTATATATAGATGATTTTTGTATTTAATCAGTTTGCACTTGTATTACCATTGTTAACTAGTGACTCATTCTGTGGATATCTTCTACAATACATACACTGTTACCTCCGTATCTCAGTGGTTAGTGTGCATGGCGTCTAATCTGGCGACCCGGGTTCAAATCCGGCTGGAGGCACATATATGTGCCTGCCATGTTTCATTAGAAATAAAGCAAATAAAGGCTATGCTCGGTATTATTATTACATCATTTCGTACGGATTGTTGACATTAAGCAAAAAGAAATGCATGTATCTATACATTGTTCATGCTGCACCCAATAGCTCAGGGGAAGAGAGTATCCTTTTACGCGAGGGGGTCTTGTGTTCAGTCCGTGGTGGCCACGGCATACTAAACCATTATAAAGGTGGTACCACTAGCCTATCTATACAATCTATTTTACATGCACACGCTTTTATCATACCCTAGCGGAGTAGAATAACAACAGGGATTAAGCGTTGACTGATTTAGCCGCTTGAACAAATTATTTCACAATATACATAATTATTATTATATTATTGGTGACCAGGATTATTCAAGACCCTCGTGTAATCATCGGAACATCGTATTCAGTTTGAAGAATCATGTAAAACAATTGCGATTTCGTCTTTAACGGTGATTTTTTCCTGCTTATAGCAATCGTGCACTTTAATTGACCATTTTATACAGACTAAAGAAGATCTCATGTATGTAGGAACACTAGACAATTACCAATTTTGCTCTATCTTTAGCTTGTGGTCGACCAAATTAATACACTCGGTTGAAATCTACATTTGGTCGAGTAGCAATTAAAACAGCTAAAGAAAGAGGTACTTGCCGCGTATTCTTACATACATGATATTTTTAGGCTATATAATATAACCATATTAAAAGAAAATCCCCGTTAGCAGTCGAAATTAAAATCGTTAAATGTGTGCGAACGTTCTTCATTTGACTCTGTCCATTGACTCCTCATTGATTTACGCTTCGGTAGTTTTGATATTACAATATCCCATAGTTCTCTGACGTAAAAGTAAGACCATAAGGATGCCTCTGTAAGCAATTGTGCGCCAGTGTACTTCTGCTTACCACGTATGTGACCTAGACTTTGAGTTCACATCAGCCCAATTACCTTGTAGCTGACGTAGTCAATATTAGTCGGGTTTGTATTTTACTTGTATCTTTTTGTGTCAGCGTGTCCGGACAAATAAAATAACACATTAATAAGTTATAAAGTTTTATTGTCACATTATTCGAGTATTCGACCATTGTTGTGATATCATCACGAGATTGTGACGTCACTAGGACGTCTCCGCGTTCTGTTCTCTTATTTAACAATACCCAGAGTACATAATCCGTTTGACCTTCCAGTCAAATACATGTATACTAGTGACCGCATAAAATACAAGCACTTCTATAAAATGAGGTTATGGCACGATATTTTGCTGACAGGACATCATGTATAAGAGACAGTAGTGTGATGCAATGCATTCGGGTGTGAGGCCTTTGTTGATTAAAAACTGATCATTAGTACCCTGTTTAAAGCACTGATAAACTTTGGTTGGATTTCAACAAAACTTGATCGTTGCAATCCTACGCTGCAAATATCGTCGGTACATTGCTCGACTATTCGCAGAATATGGAGAGCAATTGTACTCACACATTCATTCGTCGGCGTCACACTATTGGTTAAAACTTTTTATATGCAAGTTGCTATATTAGGTCATATCTTCCATAGTGTCCATACTATAACACTGAAACTTACAACCGTTGTTAACCATCATATTGAGTTAACACTACTAGTCAAGTACATTACATCTCTGTTTCTTTTATGGGAGTTTTTAACTAAGACTTTTCACATTATTTAGTATCTTCTCGGTTATATACGACGGCAGATACACTCAACACGTTGCCTGGACTGTTTCTGAACGAGTACATGTACTGATTCACCCCTTTGCGTGGAACAGAAAGACAATCTTATGACATCTAGACGACATTTCAAGTTTTCGTGAAATATTCATTCACACGTCATCATCATATAGTTCATAAACTATGAGTAAACATTTGGGCCGGGAAAATGACGAAATCACGTGGTCGGTTCAATCATTCTTGCACATTAACATATACATGACATGTCCGTATTCATGTTCACATCGGATGCCTATCATGACATTTGTTTTAAAATAAAATATTTATCATAATCATATATATATCCTATAACAGGTTTAGATCCGGGTTAACTTTAAGATATTTAACTACATTAATCAACGAGTATTAATTATATGTCTCTTTACAGATAAGCAGCTCGTCACACCATGGACATTGGATTATGTATTTTGACATGTTGCCTCTTTTCACTAGGTAAGCACTCGTTTCTAAAATAAAACTCAAAATACATGTACATTTAACTTGATGAACCTAACCAAATGATATTTTATATGTGTGTTTGGTTGACGTAATCAGTGTGCACTGTTTTCATTTGATCTTTTTCTATAGTCAATTTTTTGTAGACGATTGAGCTTGATACTGAACCAGAAAATACCGGACGATATGGTTCAGTGTAGCAATGCTACGTGACTTTGACATATCACCACATCCAAGACGAAATTTTCAACACCGGAAAACAAGTGAAAAAACTGTCATAACAGTTCCACAGCTAGGTTTAGAAACTCTGTTGGTTGGTGGCAATAAGGAGACAATGTAATCTGTCTTTTTGATTCGTTCAAAACTTGGGGTTGCCATGGCAACAGAAATATTGAAATAATTTTAAGAATCTTACGGTTCAGGCATTTTATTAATTTATAACATAAACAAATACAATTTACTGCAAATCGGCTAGCATGTTTGCCTTAGGTCATGGTTATTTAAGGGTCATGGCTTTCTTATAGGCAGGGGCTTCAGTACTGCTTGCAATTCCTAATCATTTGTTTCTACTATAACGATTTGTATGAAATAATGCTGTCTAATGGGAGATGTAAGCTTTCAATGAAATGTAAGGTCCGTATCAGCAGCTTGGACATTTTGTCAAGACCCTGTATACCCAAGTTAAAGAAGATGCATGACTTAAAACTGTAGTCGGGTCGTAACATCGACAACAAATGCTTCACAGAGTGCTGGACACAGACCGGAGAATGTTTCATAGAAATCGACACAGAAGTAAAATACAGTTCTAGGCTAATTTCGTTTCAAGGCAAAGCAAATTTTGATTTTTAGTATCTTGTGATGTCAATGTCACGAGGTATTGCTTCACTGTTTTTGGTTGTATGCTTGTTTTAAGATTTACTTTATAAATGAAGTGCTTGTTTTTCAGTTGGTGGATTTTCTCAGCAAAGATTTGATGGATACTTCAACAATTTGATTATCCCGGCTCTCGGTAGTGCGGGTAAGTAATGTACTTAACAATCAAATAGACTGTCTACACAAAGTCCAGCTATTAATAAAACATCCCATTCCAACGGGACCAATGCATAAATTGTTCCGGATGTGGTCTGCAAATGTACTGATTCTTTTGTAAAAAGGGATACTTGCGAATATTGGTAACACCATAACACACATATAGGAACTTCTTCGCCCTGGACAATGTTATGAATTTTATCAATTTTCTTGACACGTCGCAAAGAGTGCCTTAGAATGACTGGTACAATGTGGTCGTTTTGGATTTCTCACGTCTCGTTTTATATATTTTCAGGAAAGGCGTTGAAGCAGAATATAACAACAGAATATGCAGATTATACATACAAACTCTCCGGTAGAGGGCGCCCTAGTCCGCGCATGCTCAGTAATGAGCTGTTCCGGAAGTCAGCTAACCAAACATACACACCAAATAAGCGCAACCTTACCACCATGTTTGCATTCTTCGGTGAGTTATTTCGCAGAACAATAAGTGGTCCAATCCACATACTGACTGATACTCACACTTATAATCTCACAGTCTTATAATGTTAAATTAATGATGTATTTGCTTCCATGTTGTCATAGATGTACTGATATTTTGTGTAAATTGTTTGTTAATGTACTAAGGGTACCGCTTATAACATACGCACATTTTCAATAACTTCATTCTTTATAAACAAAATGCTAACACTTGTAAAAATATTCAAGTATTGCAACTTTCTATCTAAAGAGAAAATAACAAATTAGATAATTGAAGCAGTGCGTGAGGTTCCAATCATTAAATACTTTATTTACCAATTGAAAGTTACATGGACCTTTTACCATTATTTCTAACATAGCACGTGTAATAGTTGATATCCGAAACTTTGTACAATGTGGATTTCCCCTTAATTTACATGTATATACAAACAAATATGGCCTAGTTAGACTGGTTTTGTATTCATATGCAAATACAACTGACCCCATTCTATTGTCCAGATATGAATATTAAAGTGTTACAGGGGTTATAACGGTTAAAATATATATTTGTACCTACAGATTATATTAGTGCAGATCTGGAATAGGACTATTGATTGACCTTCCTTGCGTATGTAAATGTAAAACATGTGTCTATATTTTATTACGCAAAAAAGTATAGTCACGTATTCATTATTTCTTAAGTAAACTTTCAAGTGTCAAAAATAAATAATAAGTTGCTAGATTTAGAAATGTGTAAACAACTAGTGCATGTTACTCCATATTTCTTCGAACATAATCCATGAATATACCGATATGTAAATACATGATATACTTATACCACGAATCGTTGTTTGAATCTTTCGTAAAACAGTAGAGCCAGAATATTCACTATAATCATGTGATTGCTATATCTAGTATGTTCCGAAATCTATAGCGATATTTGCTGTTCAATTCCTCTGACGTAGTGTGCACTGTGTGTCAGCAAATAAAATACCATATAAAATCGACGTATTTGAAAAACGTGTATGTATTTTTTCGTAATGGTTATTGCTCTAAAAAACTACGTTTCAATCTATGTTTAAATATGTACATAATACTAGTAGAAAGTCACCAATATCGTACCCAGTAGATCATTGGTTATTCATGCAGGCGTGGTTTAACAGATCATAATGTTGGGACATATATAACAATCAGAGATGCACTTACTGTACCACTGCACTTGTTGGATGCATCATTTATCAACTTTCTGTATTCACTCATTGGCAAACCACAAATAGTTTTACCGTCCTATTTACGTTACATACACATTATATTTAGAAGTTTTTTCTTTATAAACACCATTTTCAGGACAAGTTGTCGCCCTTGAGTTGATTGATACAGACGATACAACATGTCCTGTAGAGTTGTTAACTATTCCTGTACCTAAATGTGACGTAGACTTTGACACAGCCTGTACAGGTTCACAGTATTTACCCTATGAAAGAATCGTGTATGATAAGAAAACTGGCCAATCACCGAATGTGCCCAGAAAACAGGTAAATAAATATACTATATTACATGTATTTCCCGCTCATTCCTCATATTTCATTTATCGTAAAATAAAGTAGTGTCACGTGCTTGGATACGTAGTTATCAAATCTCGACAGCAATTACATCCCTTGTTGGCAAATCTTCCAAGATTTACCACCCTTGTAGAATTACTGTTTCACTTAACATTTTCCTCATCATGTGTCCGTATATTATACTCCACATGTGAAATAAATCACGTCAATGGTGCGTTTCGTATGTATTTGGTGCTCATACATGTACACAACTTTATATATTTCTTACACAGTAAATAACGGAGTAAGTGGAACCACACGACTAAACAATGGAGGAGTTTATCATTTTATTATTACCTACGTTTCGGTTGAACGTTTAAGCCTTCATCAGGGTTTATATATTTCTTACACAGGTAAACAAAGCTACGAGCTTCATCGATGGAAGTTTTGTTTATGGGAATAATTTGATTCGAGCGTTGTACTTGCAAGCTGAACGGTCTCCCAAACTGGCATCTGGTGACGCTTGGTCCAAATATCCACAGAAGAATGAGGAAGGTCTACCGTTTGTATCCAATCCTGACCCCCTAGAGCATACATTCCACGACATGTATGGATTCTGGAGTAAGACATACCTTTACATCATCAAAATTATATACTTTTATCACATTAACCATGTATAGTTTAATTATGTGTAACCTTCTTAACCAATATTTTACACCAATCGTGTATTTTTGTAACTATTCTAACCAATACGAGTGATAGTTGCTATAATGTCTGTTAACTTTATAAGTTCTTATTACTCTTATAATTAATTATTTGTGGCATATACTACTATCGTCGTATTTGATCAATTGGAATTGTCTATAATGGATGCCAATGTATCAGTTTAAAATCTATATGATGCTTTGAAAATTAAGGAGAAAATAACTGTTAATGATTAATATTCCAGATTACGTCATTGTCCGTCGTCCATTATATTCGATGTTGTCATCAGAATAGTGTGGTTCGTTTTTCCGTTCGATATTCGAATTACTATTTCCCTTCAACTTTGCCGCTCATGTGTTAGGTTAGATTTTAAATATGTTGAATTTTGTTGATACATGTTTTTGATGTTTTTATTTATACAGAAGTTGGTGATAAGCATGCTCAGGAGAACCCAGCCTTGTTGTCACTAAGTGTTCTATTCTTCCGTTGGCATAACCACCTAGTTGATACCATGGATACACGTAAACATCATGGATTCGATGAAACATTCTCTAGAGCTAGACAATGGGTTATAGCTTCATTACAGGTAATAATATAACTACCGTATATATCCGTGTATAAGACGATCTCGATTATAAGTGTTTCTCATATATGCACTTTACATCGAATAGTCAGTCAACTTTTAAGCAGATTTATACACTTTATCATGTTATAATGCTATTTCACTCGCGTTTATCTATTACGAACATGTGGATACAGAGCGAGAGATAGATTGTCTGGACTGGTTTCGCAATTTACCTTCATGTTCTTCAGCACTTGTTCATGCTATTATGCAATCGCTCACAACTCACCATGAACCAAGTTCTATGTTACTACCACATTAACGAGCAAGTGTCATTTCTTACAGAATATTATAATGTACGAGTGGCTACCGTTACTTATACGAGGAAATCTTCCTGAATACAAAGGTATACTTTTTTTTTATTTCCTTTTCATTTATTATAAGCATTTGGTTCAACACGCAAGCAGAGACTCGTATATAGCACGGTTCGTCTGTATTATGATTTCGCGGACATTTTGTGAGACATGTTGGTCGTACTATAATCATGACTTACATGAGTAAATATACCATTAAACATTAAAACATCAACCCTCCTCTGCTATACTGTCAGTAAAAGAGTACGTCAGAAAGCTTCACAAAAGGAGGTGTATTACCGACAAATTGGCTTTTACAAAAACTACTGGTCGGTAAGCTAACTATCTTGCCGCAAAGAGCTATTTGTCTTGTAAAGTATGCTTCTAGTTGGTGAAAGTAGTATTGTCTGCCTGATTTAGATGAGCAATGATTGATTCATCGTTGATTTATATAACCCTCCCCCCCCGTTCAATCAAGGCGTTTTCCTTAGGGAATGGACACCTGCTGAATTTATTAACGCATGATTATAACGTATGTGTTTTGTTTGTATTGTTACAGCAAGCATCGGTTATGATTTCAGGTTACAAATCTGACATATACCCGGATGTGACGTCAATATTTGATGCTGCTGCTATGAGATACCTCATCACACTCCTTCCTGCAGGCATTTACCAGAGGTAAGGTCAAATCGGTTTGTCGGACATTTTGTTTTCAACAGGTTTAAGCTCATCTGACTCTTTTTAAAAAAAGGTGAGTTTTTATCCTCACCTAATCGTCAGGTCGACCTTTCTTCGATCTGTTTACAATCCATGCGAAGACTCAGTTTTAGCTTTGTATTTTGCAAGATTTATCTTTTCGAAATTAGAAACTAAAATGTCTTGGTTAAGTTCTATACAGAAATGAGCGATGTGATTTGGTGTTTTATCATTTACATACAGAAATGAGCGATGTGATTTGATGTTTTATCACTTACATACATAAATGAGCTATGTGATTTGATGTTTTATCACTTACATACAGAAATGAGCGGTGTGATTTGATGTTTTTTAGCATTTACATACAGAAATGAGCGATGTGATTTGATGTTTTTATCATTTACTTACAGAAATGAGCGTTGTGATTTAACGAAGGACAAGGAGTATGAAGGGGTCAGACTGTGTAACTCGTATTGGAGAGCACAGGTAAGCAATCATTTTCAATTTGATCAAATATTTTAATTACCATAAGTATAAGTTGTAAAATCATGTAATAATGTTACTAATTTTAGCGACGTCAAAACTTCTCGAACTTGTTATAATGAGGTTCATACATATAAAATGTATGTTTGCGATTTTGCCCTTTGCAAATTTGGACATATTTGCCAAATCAGAGCTACACTGGTAACACACTCCGATTTTTAAAATCAGAAAATACTGATAGTTTAATATCCGAACGAGTATCTGTCTAATTCGAATCATACGTCATGTATCGCCGCAGGAACTTGACCATTTATAAATGTTGAGCTGTAAATGTCTTTATGGTAACTGTATAGATATATATTTCAGGATATATTGATGGAACGTGAGAACGCGGTAGAGGAAACATTGATGGGTATGACGTCACAGATTGCTGAAGCAGACGACACATTGGTTGTAGAAGATATACAAAGTAAGATACAACTTTCTAGCATACTATTCTTGTATTAAAACATGGCCACCGATAGCTAGTATACTAATCTATAATCGTTCTGTAATGGTTAATATATTCATAATGGTGATACATGTAATAGATTCAGTACTAGTTTTTGATCAAATGTGTCCTCTTAAAAGCGTAATAGGATAGTTTTGTAAGGACAGACAAGAAATCGTCCGAGGCGAAGCCGAGGATAATTCGCTGTTCGTCCATACGAAACTATACTATAGCCCATGTAAGAGGACACATTTGGTCAAAATCTGATTTATGCTTCTACAAAAAGTAAAATGATTTCCAGAGAGACAATGATTATCAGAATCTATTCTGACACAATTCATGAGCAGAAAATGTTTTGAACTTTACAATATATGACTCTCTGTAACATAATAACCTTGGCCTAACACGCATCAAAGATTAACTGTCACATAGATTGAGTAAAAATCAAGAAACTATTAATACAACATATAAAAGCAAAGCTTATACAAGCAATAATTTCCACATTCATGTATTTAGGCTTGCTGCAAAAATTTATATAAAAAAATGTATGTGAATATTATTCGTATCCATTTGGTTTTTGTAAACAATAGACAGACGATTGTTATGTATGTCATCAAAATATTTATAAAAGTATTGTTTATTTTCAATCGGGATCGTGTTAGCCGATTCTTATATATATCTAAAACTACTCCGTTGATATCAGCAACATTTACACTTTCATATTGATTTATATCTCAACTATCTTGTTATAGGTAAATATTTTGGACCACTTCATTTTTCTCGACATGACCACGTGTCACAGATTATCATGAGAGGACGGGATTATGGTTTACCGGATTATAACACTGTCCGTGAACAAGTTGGTCTACATCGTATAGCTAGATGGGAAGATATCAACCCTTGGCTGCAGGAACACAACCCAAAGGTTCATATATTTAATATTACATACCAACTGTTGTGTTAACTTTCGCTCTATAATGACCATATTATTTATTATTCATTTTATAGAGCCAAAACAATGAGTATTGACTTGTTGTCCAACACTCATCCATGCTCTAGAAAAACACTCTAGTGTCCTAGTTATATCTATTATGACATTTATATACTAAGCACGTTATGATCATATTCGATACATCATTTTAGTTGCTGGACAAGTTACGTATTGTATACAGAAACTTGAGTAATATAGATGTGTTTGTTGGAGGTATGTTTGAAACAACACCAGATGGTCCGGGAGAATTATTCCGTACAATCATCATTGACCAGTTTACAAGAATTCGTGATGGAGATAGATTCTGGTTCGAAAACAAAGAGAATAGGTAAGTACGGTGCTAACAGCAAGCTTCAAATAACGTGCACTCGATTTGACCATTGTTTGAAGTTTAGCAATGTTAAACTGAGAAATATAGCAGACATTAATGACACTACATAAGATAGTTTTGTCGTAATATATCAATATTTAACAGTCTTAGTTATCCGAGAATTAGTGATGGAGTAGATTCTGGTTCGAAAACAAAGAGAATAGGTAAGAATGGTGCTAACAGCAAGCTTTAAATAACGTAAAATCGACAATTATTAAAGCGGGAATTAATGATACTACATGAAATAGTTTTGTCGTATTGTACAATTATAGCCACACCAATAGCCAAGTATTCTAGAGTGTATGCTTTGCGTCATACTAAAGACAAAATCAAAATGGGTCAAAATATATTCCATGCTAGAAGATTAGCCCTAAATGGAAATATTTCTTGCTTCTATTTTATCATCTGGACAATGGATTACACCAGGACAGAAAAGTTAAATGTGATTGATATAATGTCCAGGAAGTTGTTTCTCAAGTGAACTTAGATAAATAACTATAAACTACATGTAAATACGTTGTGTACATTTATATATTTCAGACAATTCTCGGATGAAGAGATACGACTTATCAAGTCAATCAAACTACATGACATTATAACTAATGCTACAAGTACAGATTATATGACAATGCAACGAGATGTGTTCACATTTAATTCAGGTATATACTGTTATATTACACGCTGAGATATTTAACTAATGCAACAAATACAGATTATATGACAATACAACGAGATGTGTTCACATTTAATGCAAGTATGTATATTACACGCTGAGATATTATAACTAATGCAACAAGTACAGATTATATGACAATACAACGAGATGTGTTCACATTTAATACAGGTATGTATATTACACGCTGAGATATTATAACTAATGCAACAAGTACAGATTATATGACAATGCAACGAGATGTGTTCACATTTAATGCAGGTATGTATTCGTATATTACACGCTGATATATTATAACTTATGCTACACATAAAAATTAAAATGAATATAACATACTCGTATGTAATTAGCTGCTTAATTTCTTATTTAGTACAGTACATTTAATCGGTTCTAAATTCGGTCTTTCATGACCAAAGTCTCTTTTTATGAAGCTGCCAACTAACTCCCTACCGCACTGCCTTTCAAAATAATTTTGAAAATATATAACTATATGTAGTTTACATGACTTAACAATATTAAAGTTTTACCGTGTTTTGTCTGATTCCCTTCTCACAGCAGTAGATGGTGGTTGTCCGGAAGCTAGATATTTACCGGAAGAAGTATTAGAGCCGTGCGCACCACATAAAGGATATGATTATTTCGCCGGAAGTGAAGCATCGTACATCATTATCTGGATATCGTTCGGACTGATACCATTCTGTAAGAATATTGTCCGCATATTATATAACATGCCTAGTTTTTCCTTCATGAATGTTTTACTTATTTTCCTTGTTAAGTCATTTTAAAACTAGCTAGTACACTTCAACATCGCTGATGCTACAGGGTCTATAATAGTTGCCTCCAGAGCATGTTGTTGTGCTTCGATTAAAGTTTAAAGATTTTTGAATAAGTGGAAAAATTTACCACCAAGAGCGTTATAACTTAATAGAGAAATAACATTGATGTTAACGCAATCAAATTAAGGTATTTATACAGATAATTACAGAGGTTGATTTAAGTGAAACGTCCTGACACAACTGCCAAAGAGAAAATGTCAGATTACTGTTCATTTCAGTATGTCTACTTGTGGTGTTCATGTTGTCTAAATGTAAACAATGGCGATACAACAATACAGTACGTATGCTACAGAAGAATATCTTAGATCCACTCGGATATATGCAAGGAGGTAAGACATTCAAACTTATACAACCAACTATCGATGCATCCGGAATACATGTAGCTCAGTTGCTTTTAGAAACATACTAGTATTATCATTTCTTTTCTGGATAATATAAGAAGTATAATTTTAAAGACTTTTCATATTAAAGCTAGAAACGTATTGTAAAACAAACATTTGACTAAGATGAAAAAGATATGAGGAAATCGGACAGGAAATTCAGCACTCAACTTCACCAGCCGTGCACAGAAAGTAGTAACATCACAAAACAACAACACGGATCAATAACCCACAACAGAAACAGAAGCACGAACAGGGTTGCAATGAACACAAAGTTGCAAAGAAGTAATCTAGTCCAAATACAGTGAAGAACAAGAACTATCATGACTCTGAACATCTACGCCTACTCCATGAATTTTTTCGCCAGCATGTCGGTCGAATCAGACTGTCTATTACATAAAGACACGGTTGACGAGATCAAATCACACACATGACCAAACGTCACCCACCACAACCTGCAAAGCAACACCTAACGAAATAATGAAGCACTCGATGGTACTTGCACAAGAGTACCTATAACATGCACTGTTTCAACATAAATAACTTGCGACAAAAGACTATCATTGGAAATGTCTTTAGAAATGTGTCACTCCCATCATCAAGCATAAAGCTTTTACTGATAACGTTTTACTGGATACTTTATGTAACCATTACTAAGATAGTTTTAGAAACCTATATATCCTAATTATAGATTTTAGAACTTTGCTTACTTTGTTAGATATCATATTGCTTAAATCGTTCAGTTAGTATAATTCTACTCCGACACGCTCACTGACTCCTTTCAAAAAGTGTATAATATTTCTGTAAATGTACACTTTTGTGAGACATGTACTCAGACAATGATTGGTCAATTTAAGCTTCAAACTATTTCAGATTAGCATGATTACATTTATGAGCAGTTAGATAAACGTCACAGCTGATTGGCTGAAAAATACTCAAAGACAGATTAATATGACCGTGCTACTGTAAACTGATCAAATTTGCAGTATTGAATTTTAATTAGTTTCTTGGTTAAACTTATTAATAAAACCAAAGAAATGCAGCATTAAATTGTAATTAGTTGCTGGTTGAATTTAATGATAAAACCAAATAATCACAATTTATCTACACCCTAACAATAATTAATATTACAGATCAAATGCTTATCATCATTGCTGTCCACAAAGTTGGGAGCAAAATCCGTCAAAATTGAATGATTTTACATTATTGGTTATCAGCAGGAATACAGCAATGCTATAAAAAAAAGTATAAACAGTTTGTAACATACCTTGTGCAACCAACAAACAAACCTGAATTATAATTATACAAAGTTCGAAAAGCAGTTATAACTTTCTATTTGTTTTCCTGAACACAGTTGATGCCACTTAGAATCAATCGAATACAACATAATGCTGTAGTTTATATATCAATAAATATAACCCTATGAAAGGTTAAATTTGAACATGTGTCATTTCATTATGATGCTATTGTAATACATTTTTTAAATGTATAACATACACTTAAATATGTCTTAATTAACATCAACAAAGCAGTTTCAAATATGTTATAAGAATCGCTTAAAACAATCTTGTTTGGAAATAAACATTTATAAATATTTTCATGATATAAATGACAATCGACTATTGTGTTTAATAATCAAATGGATACAAATAGTATACACATACATACCTTTGTGCATCAAGCTTTAATCCATAAATGTGGAAAATGATTGCTTTTGTAATCTTAGCTTTAATCTGATGTTAACAGTTTCATGATTTTTACTCAATCTATATGACAGTTAATCTGTTGGGTGTGTTAGGCCAAAGTTTTTGTGTTTCTGAGAGTCGTATTTTCTAAAATTTAAAATATGTTATGCTCATGAATTGTGCCGGAGTAGATTGTAATAATCATTGTCTCTCTGGAGATCATTTAACTTTTTGTCGGAGTATAAGACAGATACATTACAAGTGTTTTTATCAAAAGTGTCCTCTTACAGTAAGATGACACTTTTGATAAAAAACTAGTACTGTATCTATTACATGTTACACACTTCGTTGGTTTTTTAAGAATATAAGCTATTAGCATAACAAAGTACATCGTCATGAATGTAAACTATTTTCTTGTAGACTCATTTTTCTCCCCTGTGGACAAGGGTAAGCAGGTTTATCGTATATATCTAACACACTGCGGCATTCTGGCACTTTACATCACTATGTCACATTCTTCTTTAAATCATATACTAGCATTTGCTCCATTCCTTTGTGCTGTTAGTTAGATCTGACAACACTACATACGTAGTCATATTCAAAATATATTTGTACTTTTCTAGTGCATAATTACTGTAGTATTACTATTCAACTGTATGTAAAGAAAGTGGAGAAACTCTCTATATAGGCCTACACACTGATGTATAAAGTTTAAACCTTTCTCTCACTGTAAAGCATAGGTGCATTTTCATGTTTGTGAAAGTAGCGATTTGATTGGATGATGTAAAGTTTATATCGACATGACCCCAGAAGGAGTGATGTCAGATCTCTATATCAGTGTAAAGTAGTGGAGCTTATATGAGTCTGATTTAAATGAGATTGTATGCGTAATTGTACATTATTGTACGTCAGTCATGTTGAAGCACGTTACGTCACTGTAGTCACTATGCGTCACTGTATAACCTTTATTTGTTTGTTTTTGTTGTCTAAAATTTCCCCATGTTTTACAGATATATGTGATTTTGAAGGTGATTATTTGGGTGAGAGTAATATGTAGGATAGTATGAATATTGTAACGTACCAAACCCCGTGTACCTTGTACATTAAGTAGATCGTGTATGCAAATGCATTGTAAATATATACATACTAGTACATGTACGTAATAAGTTTATCATTATATACATGTACGTAATTAGTTTATCATTATACATATAGATATAATTATACACCTTTTTACATGGTTACAGAAAAGGGTGTGCACAATTTTACTAGCTACATAGTCATCTCTATTTAAACGTGTAACAATGTATACATAAAAACCAATATATCGCCGGTGTTTGGAAACTGTTTTACATGGTTGAAAAAGCAAATGTGTTAAAGCAAATGCGCTTTGTTGCACTCCTGCCCTTGTGGTCTGTATAAAACGTACGTGCCAACAAAGCCATGCTTTTATATGACGTATATATCAATTCACAATCAACCAGTTGTAGCATAAACGATGCCAGGTATTAGGGTAAATGTACGTGGTGGGCTGCGTTTGATGTCTTATCTGTGTTGTACTTGTTTTATTTGTCAAAGATGTCTTCGTAGTTTGGTATAAGTTCATACGTATTTGTGCAATGAGAGGAGCTAGTTTCTGTTTATGTTGAAATACATTTTACTGATGTGTTTGTAAATCGCCATATGAAATAGAGAACATGTTTAATGTATACATATGTGAAATATGTTATATTTCCACATAGCTATGTTAACCTATTTGCGCGTGATATTTAACTACATCTATGATAATTATTTCATCTGTTTATTCGTGATATTTGACTACATCTATTACAAATAGTTTAATCTGTTTACTAGTGATATCTAACTACAACTATTATAAATATTTTATCGTTTACTAGTGATATCTAACTACATCTATTATAAATATTTTAATCGTTTACTAGTGATATCTAACTACATCGATTATAAATAGTTTAATCGTTTACTAGTGATATCTAACTATAGTGCGTTAGCGACTAAGCTGGACCCCCATAAACCTTAAATATCTTTAAAAGTAATTATGCAATTTTATTGAAATTAGGCGTAGTTCACTAAATTACCTTTACCAACTCTGAGTTTAAATTGCAGATTTTTTTACTGTCTAATTAATGTTTTCCCCATTTGGTCTTATGTATTATTTTTGGTATTTTTATCAACAAATAGCCAGGGAGTAAAATAAGCTATCACGATCAGCTAGTTAGAATAATGTTGTTGTATTGTGTAACAACTATATCGGGATTATCGTATAACTTTGACCAAAATTTGTCTGGTCATCAATGTTTATATAGCTGAGGCCCATCTTCTTATTGCAATGATCATTTGTACAAACATAATATACAATGTTTTTTCTTGCAAATATTTCTACAAAGTTGCTCCAGTTATACAGGCTAAGATAAACGTTCATGTATGGGCCTCATTATATAGTTTCAACAGTCACTGGTGTGTGACTTAATGTACAGTTATACTGGACCAAATTGTTGATCTTTGCTGTTCCGGTCACTTCTATCACCCATACGTATTTACCCTGTTTTAGACTTAAAATTTTGCATTAGGCGTCTATGCAAAGTACACTTTTCTGTGGACTAAAAATTCTGTTTTATTTTATCAGAGTTAGTAAGGGTGTTTTACGAAGACATACCCATTTTTGTTCAAATCGGCATTGTAGTTTTTAAGATATTTAAGATTTTGGGGGTCCAGCTTAGTCGCTAACGCACTATACATCTTTTATAAATATTTTAATCGTTTACTCGTGATATCTAACTACATCGATTATAAATATTTTAATCGTTTACTAGTGATATTTAACTACATCGATTATAAATATTTTAATATTAACTCGTTCTTTATAAATATATCTATAATAGATTACACATCTGTTAACACATGTCTATGCTTTATATTTTAATATATGTTAACTCGCCATCTATAAATAAATTTAGAATATATATTAATAATATGTTAACTCGTGAGTATGACATAAGTATAACCCGTAATAAGGGTGATATGCTCTTCATTCGAAATGACATACAATTGTTTTTAGTGTTGGTCACATAACTGTCCCTTTTTGCACGCTTATACACTTCTCTCGGGTCAACTAATAACTTCACAAGTGGTTAAGTGCGCTCACGATAACAAGAAGCGCGGGAAAATTTGGTATAGTCCATATGGATGGAAAAATCAAGTGTGTCCGATTTATCAGTGTTATTTTAGTATACAATGTACAATATGTCGTATGTGTTTATTTAAACCACCAATTTTGCAACGGTAGACCGATCCGGTCAATGTTTGTAAACATCACGTTATCCTGGGCGCACTATATTATTGGGATGCCTGTGATTTAGCACGGTATTGGAATGCATATTATTCAAACCAAACCAGTGAAATACGGAACTTAGACTATGAACATGCTGCTCTGGGATTAACTCGTGAACTATTATTCTTTGATAGATATTTTAATATACGTAGGGCGTTTCAAAAGTTCCAGGAAAAGTGCTCTATAATATTTATCGTATGTTCTATTTACTTCAAATTTTGCATTTAAATTGAAGAGATCATGATACATAGTGTACTATGAATTGAACACATGATGGTGAGTCGTACAACACAGCACAGCTGCCATAGTATCGTCAGTAATGGCCACCCGGGTCAAAATTGACGTCACGTCGTATAAATCGTCAAACTAACCAATACCTTGCTCCCAACCATCAGCTACATACATGACTTGTAATGTTAAGACATATTATTGTTACTCCCCTAGGTTCACCGACCCAGTTTAAGTGTACAGAATGGATAGGCGATGGTGAGAAACGACTGGTTTTGTTACGTATACAGTCTGAATGTCGACTAGAGATCGTCAACTTCAAGAACAAACCATTACGTGTGATCAACTTACTAGAAATGAAGAATGTTTACTGTATTCTCAGTTCAAACAAGAACAGAAACGTCATTCTCATTCGGGTGCCTAAGGAATATGATCTGGTAAAATATTATTCTTACTTTTCATCAAAACGGAAAAGGATTTTAACTGTTTTTAAAGTTTTTATACACAATACGATTTCGTTATCAAAGAGTCTTACCTTGTTTCAAATAGAATACTGTCTGATAATCTAATAAAAGTGTGAGAAAATCCGTCAGGGAATGTAGCACTCAACCTAACCAGCCTAGAACAGAAATCAGAAACACCACAACACAACTACCCTCACAAACCCATGCCAAAACAGCGATCAAATGAGGTACAACAACCCGGTGCTGCTTACACTATCAAATTTAATATGTTAGAAATATTTAGTCCATTATTGACATACTGACATCACATTCGTGTCCTCAATAAGAACATTAACTGTTTAACATAGCGTCTAGAGTATCTTTGATCTTAATTTGTCGTGTCAACTCTGGTGTTGTGCTATACATTTATATCTGAAATTACATACATTTAGTTAGCCATTTCAAACGAAAATAAAAATATGTGCACTGTTTAAATCTGAATAGTAAATCGTTTTAACATTTGCTAACTGTACGATATTTGATAACAATGATTGTTTAACGTTTGTCCTTTTTGTTCATATTTATACTAGGTAGTAGAATTAGTGAATGAGTCACACAGACGGGCTGTTGTTGATGTCATACAGAATTCCTTATTAAATGTTGCTGGTTCCTTGGATAGTCATGAAGCAAAGTTAAATCATATCTACAAGAAAGCATTCACTCAGAGAAAGCGGAACCAGCTACTGGAAAGATTCTTCAAAACAGTCTTCTCCGAGGTATGATATAAGTTAATCATTCTAATTGACTTATATTACTCATTTTTCAAATTTTGTAAACAATATATAGTACTAAAGTTGTAGTTCTTGGTGTGTATTAGCGTGCTAAACGGGAAAGTGATGTGACCAACACGTCATATGTCATTTCGAATGAAGAGCATATACATAACAGCAGCGTTTTTTTAAATGTTTAACTATTACTAACCTTTGGGCAAAGAGATAGTGGGAGATATTGACATGAGAGGACATGGTGTTACTTATGATCCTACATTAGATCAGAGATATACTGGAAATAGAGTTGATAAAGGTAACTTTTTCTTATTGTAAACATGGATTGTAAATTGTGGAGTTTTGAGAAACGTTCCATCGTCTTAAAACGACAGAAGACTGGAAATAAAGGTTACGGAGCAATGGGAATCATACTGTACGGTTTACCTTTATTATCTATCTAATGTCTGAGCTGTCTGTCTATTGGTTGTCAATGCGTTATTCAAACGTAACATCTAAATCTAGTTTTCGTCAGCATTGAGGCATACTTAGTTATTGTCAACTATATTGTAGGCGTTTGAGATGGACTACGATCCAACATTAGACCAGGAGGAGGTTGAGATGAGACAAGCCAGGGATATACTGGAAATAGAACTGACAAAGGTAACTAATTGCTATAAACAAAAAAGTAAATAAGAATATAATTACTATTGTAAATATGGGTTGCGAAACGTTCCATTGTCTAGTATTCGTTTTGATATATTAAATCAACTAAAACCTGTAAAACGTTATGCGATGTTTCTAAGTGGAAAACACATACAGATAAATAATAATAATTTTAAATGTTTTATATATATAAGTAGCATAGGTAAGCGTTTGCCCAATCTGCCCTACAAGCTGAACATGATCGGGTTGTTTCTTATAGCAACTATTCGTGTTAATTAACCAGTTATATTTTTCTCACTTTGTGCATTTTATATCATTGTCTACATATAATTCAGGCTAATATAGTAAAACAATTGGTTTTGCAACTACCACTGTTTCCACTCCATTATTTGTAGTATATAGTCATAGTGTTGTATTTAGGCAGGTAAGGCTTTTGCTAAGCTGTTTTCTAAAATTTGCAATATATCGAATCCTGACAGGTTGCATGATAGGAATTATCATTTCTATATGCATGTCTATTTTACTTAATAAAAATGTGTGATTTATCTATTCCAGGAAGAGTTTGCTAAAGCTCTTGCTGTGAAACCAGACACGGAGTTTGTAGAGAATATGTTCTCTTTGATGGACACTGACCACAATGGTTATATATCTTTCCGAGAATTCCTGAATGCTGTGGTCATGTTATCTAAGGGATCTGGACAGAATAAACTACAGACATTGTTCAGAATGTTTGACCATGATGGAAGTGGTACATTGGACAGAGACGAGTTACTTAAACTATTCAGGTAAATGCATTGAACAAATATACGAACACGAGGTCAGGCAATCAAACATAAAATATTTTATAAATATTTCCTGAACAAAATTTCATTGACAAACATGACCTAATTATGGCAGCAATTGAACAGTTGAACCTTTCACTTCGCCCGAAAATCGTAAAAACCCGTTGTACACATTTAACAAATTGAACTCTGCGCCACAACTTTAGTAACAATGACTGCATGGTGCATTTGTTACCAGTATAGTATTTATCATAGCAATAGCCCACAATTGTCCATCTGAACAGTATACCTTGGTGAAGTTTATTCTTTTAACAGCGTATAAACATTATCTTGCTCCGCATGTCGGTTATGTCCTGTAATATCTGCAGTAAGATTGACTTATGGTTGTCTTCTTGTTTGTATTGTTCTTTTTTGCTTTTCTCGTTACATCTTAGATTCTATAATGTGCTTCTTGAAATATGTTTGGGTGATATTTCAATATGTCAATGTCCGGTTAATTATTGCATCTTTGCATCTTTTTATTGTTTCTATATTCAGCTCCTTGTTAGCTTATGTGTAGGCATGGCTCAGTGTAGTTGTGGTGTGGTGTTTCTGAATTGTGTTCGGCTGATTAGGTTGAGTGCTACCTTCCCTGTCTAATTTCTTCATACATTTTATATTTGAGTAATATTTATCATTTTTTATATATACAGCTCCTTGTTAGAGATGGCAAACAGTAGTTTGAATAAAACTGACGTTGAGAATCTGGTTGAATCAATCTGTCAGCAACACGGACTCACCAGTCAGGATGCCATCAACTTTGATGATTTCTGTACCATTCTATCACCACATATGGATAAACTATGGAACGCAGGATTGGACTGGAAAGGTTGTAAGAATTATATTCCTTCAAATAACGAAGAAAGAAAACGAAGGTAAGAATCAATTGTTTACAGTAGACTTTTATACCATTTTGTTTATTTGAATTTAGTTTCTTTACATGTTCTTTATCATATGTGATTTTCATCAGCTGTGGTAGAGCGTTCCATGTCTCAACATTTCTAAAAGATATTTGTCCTAAACACGTTCCCCATAGTGTCATTTTCAATGACTTAAACATATGACCATTTATGTGCATGTTGTATGGTAATACTTATGTATGCTATATAAGACATTTGCAGATCATAGATTAACAACGTTTCAAAAATAATTTCAAATATGTTGGCACGAGTATTTTATGTCTAGTGTATGCAGCAAGATAACACTAGCACATGAAACGCTTATATCATGTGGTTTCGCAATTCGAAGAAGATCATGAAAGCTGTGCAATGCCGTTGTTGCTTTTCCTCTTCTAATAGAATATAAGTGTACCATACTATGTTATAGGTACATCAACTTATAGTCTATGGTAAGATGGAAAGCAAGTTAGAAGTGCTATATCTTAAACGCGTGTGAAGAATTTTTAAACTTGTTTATGACATTTATAATATTATATGATCATTTAATTAACACTATATGACCCTTGAATTAACATTATACAATATTGTATAAAAGTGTTGGAAATCTACGTCGCCTGTCTGCTGTTGTTACAAACATGTTTAAGTAAGTTAATATACACGTTATATACTGGTAACAGGAATTGGGAAGTGTACTCGAGCTTTAAAACAACATGTTTCGCTGGTGTTCCTAAACTTTGACCATATGTGTCCAATTTCCAACCCAATCGCATATATTGAATTAATAAATCCGAACTGCGAACATGGTTGGATTAATGCTCGAGTACGAAATCTAACAATGAGATGACTGAATCGAAATTACTGAAATTAGATGGGACAGGTCAATACTAATTGATCTGCAATGGGTTCACTTTGATATACCCATCGCCATTATTGACATCATTTTATGTTTTGGTGCATTTTGAATCACCTAGTTATATCCAATTGATTTAGCGTATTACAATCACAAGAATAACTCTGTCAATGTACAGGTTGTGTAATATAAGCATACCATTGACTCATTATCAATATAGCATTCAGCAAGTTAGGCAGATTAAACTTTTATACAGTAAATACTAAGAAAATGTTCCACATTATATATTCAGTAGTTTCGAGAAAGTCTGATATATGGTGACAAGTAATTGTTTAATATAAATGTTATGTGAATTCTTATATTATCTGAATAATGTCTATGATAGAAGGGTAGAGGTTTGGTGGGCGGTCATCGTGGGGTGAACGGGGTTCCAATACTTACAATTAATTCTTCACTCCATTGTTTGAAATCGTCAGTCATTTTGAAAAGTCAATTGATGTGATTACCATTAAAGGTACTTTATGTGTGTATTTGTCAGAATATAACACGTGAATTGATACGTGACTACATGTTCTACATCTGTTCTGCTAAGGGTAATGGCATTGTCCTGATGATAAAGAAGTCGTTGTCAATCGATTTGTTCATTGAGTCTTGTCGGGAGATATATAAACAATTCGCATTTCAAAACGGCTGACAATTCAAAAACAATATGGAGGCAAATAAAGTAAGTTTTGGAACTATGTATTGATTGTATTCTGGGTTATATCAGAGGTAAACGTAGGTTTTGTGTTTGTGTTTTGTAACAAAAAAGGACATGTTGGTGACAGCCGCATGCTGTATAGTATATGGTTGATGGTAACGCGTCGTATGACAGATACGAGTACTTTATATAAAAATATGTGAATTAATGTTTTTAACATTGGTTTTGTATTAACATATATGTATAACAGGTGCGCTACACTCTGGGGTGATCATGTATATATTATGTAGTGTACTCACATCATAACCTCATTATTGATTTGGTACATTGGCCATACCTCAGTACGATACCATTTCTGTTACGAGCTTTTAGGTTAGCTCTGAAGGTGTTAGTATTGGATAGTCTCCATTCACATCACGATCTAAATAGTAAGTCTCCATCTTTCCATCACGGACTATATCACTAAAGTTGTTAACACATATTATAGCCCCGGTGAAGGCGATAATGAGGCATCTGATTCAACTAGGTAGGTACCCGTAACAAGGTAGTCAGGAATTATTTATAGATGTTTTTCTTTATTCATGATATAGACTATTACCTAGACATTAGGTAGATTCCAGTGACGAGTTCCTAGGTATAGAGTATATTACATTATTAAGCCACCCCTCCTCTCCCTCTGTCAGATTTCGTCTCCATTATGTACAATAATTATAGCATTACCTTGTTTAACCCAGGCATGGACCTATTAATTCCACATTGTCTTTTGTCCTTTCTTTATTTCCTGCCTTGGTACCCTACCATACTCGTGTACTAGTCTAGTCAGTAATGTTGGTACAGCCGAACCACGCGAGGAAATATCGATTTCTGTGATCACTCGTACACCAAAATCAACAAATATTCTCTATTTAATTTAACTCTTATAATATTAAGAGTATGCTTACGACTATGTTTATTATTATAGGAAAAAATAAGTACATGTGTTTAAATCCGTGTGAAATTATTGAAGAGGCAATATGGGTCAGGCGTGTGTTTCTTTGAATAATATGGTATCTCATATATATTAACTCTTATGACATCCAATAATCACTCCATAGGGAGTAAAAGTATAACGTAACTAAAGTTTCGGCCTCGCGGAAATAAGTATAAGTGGTGATTATAGATAGGTGCATGTTTGTCTTATCCAGAAATAGTTTTTCCAACCTTATTTTTTCCGCATGTTTCCTCTTCTTCTTTCCTGTAACCTTACAGATATAAACATACCCTTTTCCTCCAATCTCCCCACTGTACTCATACTTATTTATAGGCATATTTTAAAACATAATTATAGTAATGAACAAACTTCAAAAGTGTAGTTGAAATAATAGATAACGTGTTCTGCCAGCGTATAGAAACGGTAGATATTCGTAGATAGCTAGCCAAATACGTTTGGTAATGCCAGATAATTTGATTTTAGGTAACACATAGTGTATGTCAAATCGTGTTGTTGGTTTATTGAGATTTTCTATTAACTTTAACAATATGTATAATCAGTATACTAAATACTAAGTACTAGAACTAGAATCAAAATAAACGTCTTTAGTAATGTGATACGTTTACAGTTGTAATTGAAAATTTTATAGCGGTCCAATATTTAACTTTTCCTTTTAACACAGTGATGAAATTTTAAACAATTGTTATATGTTTTACACTACACAGTTTTATATCTGCTTGTCACAATGTATTAACGTAGTGAAATAAAATTTATATGAATATAGGTATCATGCAATAACTATGACATCACATTCACGTGACGTGTGACATGTTATTTCAGGTGGGGAGGGTTATCTGATGTCATCACATATGGTATGTTATGTGAATGACATGCTAATTAAAATTGAATTTCAATATAATATAAAATAGGTTTATCTAAGGTCGTTTGAGTTATTCGGAGCACAAACGGTATTCAAACAAAAGTAATATTGTAGAGTTGCGTGAAGTTGGCACAACATACGACATTGAACATTGAACATTCAATTTTCGAATGCATTTATGGGGAATACCATCGCGACATTGAACATTCGAATTTTGAACCCATTTATGGGAAATACCATCGCGACATTGAACATTGAACATTCGATTTTTGAACCCATTCATGGGAAATACCATCGCGACATTGAACATTGAACATTCGATTTTTGAACCCATTTATGGGGAATACCATCGCGACATTGAACATTGAACATTCGATTTTTGAACCCATTTATGGGAAATACCATCGCGACATTGAACATTGAACATTCGATTTTTGAACCCATTTATGGGAAATACCACCGCGACATTGAACATTGAACATTCGATTTTTGAACCCATTTATGGGAGATACCATCGCGACATTGAACATTAAACATTCGATTTTTGAACCCATTTATGGGAAATACCATCGCGACATTGAACATTGAACATTCGATTTTTGAACCCATTTATGGGAAACACCATCGCGACATTGAACATTGAACATTCGATTTTTGAACCCATTTATGGGGAATACCATCGCGACATTGAACATTGAACATTCGGTTTTTGAACCCATTTATGTGGAATACCATCGCGACATTGAACATTGAACATTCGATTTTTGAACCCATTTATGGGAAATACCATCGCAACATTGAACATTGAACATTCGATTTTTGAACCCATTTATGGGGAATACCATCGCGACATTGAACATTGAACATTCGATTTTTGAACCCATTTATGGGAAATACCATCGCGACATTGAACATTCAACATTCGATTTTTGAACCCATTTATGGGAAATACCACCGCGACATTGAACATTCGATTTTTGAACCCATTTATGGGAGATACCATCGCGACATTGAACATTAAACATTCGATTTTTGAACCCATTTATGGGAAATACCACCGCTACATTGAACATTGAACATTCGATTTTTGAACCCATTTATGGGGAATACAATCGCGACATTGAACATTGAACATTCGATTTTTGAACCCATTTATGGGGAATACAATCGCGACATTGAACATTGAACATTCGATTTTTGAACCCATTTATGGGAAATACCATCGCGACATTGAACATTCGATTTTTGAACCCATTTATGGGAAATACCATCGCAACATTGAACATTGAACATTCAATTTTCGAACCCATTTATGAAGAATACCATCGCGACATTGAACATTGAACATTCGATTTTTGAACCCATTTATGGGAAATACCATCGCGACATTGAACATTGAACATTCGATTTTTGAACCCATTTATGGGGAATACCATCGCGACATTGAACATTGAACATTCGACTTTTGAACCCATTTATGGGGAATACCATCGCGACATTGAACATTGAACATTCGATTTTTGAACCCATTTATGGGGAATACCATCGCGACATTGAACATTCGATTTTTGAACCCATTTATGGGAAATACCATCGCAACATTGAACATTGAACATTCAATTTTCGAACCCATTTATGAAGAATACCATCGCGACATTGAACATTGAACATTCGATTTTTGAACCCATTTATGGGAAATACCATCGCGACATTGAACATTGAACATTCGATTTTTGAACCCATTTATGGGGAATACCATCGCGACATTGAACATTGAACATTCGATTTTTGAACCCATTTATGGGGAATACCATCGCGACATTGAACATTGAACATTCGATTTTTGAACCCATTCATGGGAAATACCATCGCGACATTGAACATTGAACATTCGATTTTTGAACCCATTTATGGGAAATACCATCGCGACATTGAACATTGAACATTCGATTTTTGAACCCATTTATGGGAAATACCACCGCGACATTGAACATTCGATTTTTGAACCCATTTATGGGAGATACCATCGCGACATTGAACATTAAACATTCGATTTTTGAACCCATTTATGGGAAATACCACCGCTACATTGAACATTGAACATTCGATTTTTGAACCCATTTATGGGGAATACAATCGCGACATTGAACATTGAACATTCGATTTTTCAACCCATTTATGGGGAATACAATCGCGACATTGAACATTGAACATTCGATTTTTGAACCCATTTATGGGGAATACCATCGCGACATTGAACATTGAACATTCGATTTTTGAACCCTTTTATGGGAAATACCATCGCGACATTGAACATTGAACATTCGATTTTTGAACCCATTTATGGGAAATACCACCGCGACATTGAACATTGAACATTCGATTTTTGAACCCATTTATGGGGAATACCATCGCGACATTGAACATTGAACATTCGATTTTTGAACCCATTTATGGGGAATACAATCGCGACATTGAACATTGAACATTCGATTTTTGAACCCATTTATGGGGAATACCATCGCGACATTGAACATTGAACATTCGATTTTTGAACCCTTTTATGGGAAATACCATCGCGACATTGAACATTGAACATTCGATTTTTGAACCCATTTATGGGAAATACCATCGCAACATTGAACATTGAACATTCGATTTTTGAACCCATTTATGAAGGATACCATCGGAACATTGAACACTCCATTTTTGAACCCATTTATGGGAAATACCATAGCGACATTGAACATTGAACATTCGATTTTTGAACCCATTTATGGGAGATACCATCGCGACATTGAACATTAAACATTCGATTTTTGAACCCATTTATGGGAAATACCATCGCGACATTGAACATTGAACATTCGATTTTTGAACCCATTTATGGGGAATACCATCGCGACATTGAACATTGAACATTCGATTTTTGAACCCATTTATGGGGAATACCATCGCGACATTGAACATTGAACATTCGATTTTTGAACCCATTCATGGGAAATACCATCGCGACATTGAACATTGAACATTCGATTTTTGAACCCATTTATGGGAAATACCATCGCGACATTGAACATTCAACATTCGATTTTTGAACCCATTTATGGGAAATACCACCGCGACATTGAACATTCGATTTTTGAACCCATTTATGGGAGATACCATCGCGACATTGAACATTAAACATTCGATTTTTGAACCCATTTATGGGAAATACCACCGCTACATTGAACATTGAACATTCGATTTTTGAACCCATTTATGGGGAATACAATCGCGACATTGAACATTGAACATTCGATTTTTGAACCCATTTATGGGGAATACAATCGCGACATTGAACATTGAACATTCGATTTTTGAACCCATTTATGGGGAATACCATCGCGACATTGAACATTGAACATTCGATTTTTGAACCCTTTTATGGGAAATACCATCGCGACATTCAACATTGAACATTCGATTTTTGAACCCATTTATGGGAAATACCACCGCGACATTGAACATTGAACATTCGATTTTTGAACCCATTTATGGGGAATACCATCGCGACATTGAACATTGAACATTCGATTTTTGAACCCATTTATGGGGAATACAATCGCGACATTGAACATTGAACATTCGATTTTTGAACCCATTTATGGGGAATACCATCGCGACATTGAACATTGAACATTCGATTTTTGAACCCTTTTATGGGAAATACCATCGCGACATTGAACATTGAACATTCGATTTTTGAACCCATTTATGGGAAATACCATCGCAACATTGAACATTGAACATTCGATTTTTGAACCCATTTATGAAGGATACCATCGGAACATTGAACATTGAACACTCGATTTTTGAACCCATTTATGGGAAATACCATAGCGACATTGAAAATTGAACATTCGATTTTTGAACCCATTTATGGGAGATACCATCGCGACATTGAACATTAAACATTCGATTTTTGAACCCATTTATGGGAAATACCATCGCGACATTGAACATTGAACATTCGATTTTTGAACCCATTTATGGGAAATACCATCGCGACATTGAACATTGAACATTCGATTTTTGAACCCATTTATGGGGAATACCATCGCGACATTGAACATTGAACATTCGATTTTTGAACCCATTTATGGGGAATACCATCGCGACATTGAACATTGAACATTCGATTTTTGAACCCATTTATGGGAGATACCATCGCGACATTGGACATTAAATATTCGATTTTTGAACCCATTTATGGGAAAAACCATCGCGACATTGAACATTGAACATTCGATTTTTGAACCCATTTATGGGAAATACCATCGCGACATTGAACATTGAACATTCGATTTTTGAACCCATTAATGGGGAATACCATCGCGACATCGAACATTGAACATTCGATTTTTGAACCCATTTATGGGGAATACCATCGCGACATTGAACATTGAACATTCGATTTTTGAACCCATTTATGGGGAATACCATCGCGACATTGAACATTGAACATTCGATTTTTGAACCCATTTATGGGGAATACCATCGCGACATTGAACATTGAACATTCGATTTCTGAACCCATTTATGGTAAATACCATCGGGACATTGAACATTCGATTTTTGAACCCATTTATGGGAAATACCATCGCGACATTGAACATTGAACATTCGATTTTTGAACCCATTTATGGGAAATACCATCGCGACATTGAACATTGAACATTCGATTTTTGAACCCATTTATGGGGAATACCATCGCGACATTGAACATTGAACATTCGATTTTTGAACCCATTTATGGGGAATACCATCGCGACATTGAACATTGAACATTCGATTTTTGAACCCATTTATGGGAGATACCATCGCGACATTGGACATTAAATATTCGATTTTTGAACCCATTTATGGGAAAAACCATCGCGACATTGAACATTGAACATTCGATTTTTGAACCCATTTATGGGAAATACCATCGCGACATTGAACATTGAACATTCGATTTTTGAACCCATTTATGGGGAATACCATCGCGACATCGAACATTGAACATTCGATTTTTGAACCCATTTATGGGGAATACCATCGCGACATTGAACATTGAACATTCGATTTTTGAACCCATTTATGGGGAATACCATCGCGACATTGAACATTGAACATTCGATTTTTGAACCCATTTATGGGGAATACCATCGCGACATTGAACATTGAACATTCGATTTTTGAACCCATTTATGGTAAATACCATCGGGACATTGAACATTCGATTTTTGAACCCATTTATGGGAAATACCATCGCAACATTGAACATTGAACATTCGATTTTTGAACCCATTTATGGGGAATACCATCGCGACATTGAACATTGAACATTCGATTTTTGAACCCATTTATGGGGAATACCATCGCGACATTGAACATTGAACATTCGATTTTTGAACCCATTTATGGGGAATACCATCGCGACATTGAACATTGAACATTCGATTTTTGAACCCATTTATGGGGAATACCATCGCGACATTGAACATTGAACATTCGATTTTTGAACCCATTTATGGGAAATACCATCGCGACATTGAACATTGAACATTCGATTTTTGAACCCATTTATGGGGAATACCATCGCGACATTGAACATTGAACATTCGATTTTTGAACCCATTTATGGGGAATACCATCGCGACATTGAACATTGAACATTCGCTTTTTGAACCCATTTATGGGGAATATCATCGCGACATTGAACATTGAACTTTCGATTTTTGAACCCATTTATGGGAAATACCATCTCGACATTGAACATTGAACATTCGATTTTTGAACCCATTTATGGGAAATACCATCGCGACATTGAACATTGAACATTCGACTTTTGAACCCATTTATGGGGAATACCATCGCGACATTGCACATTGAACATTCGATTTTTGAACCCATTTATGAAGAAAACCATCGCGACATTGAACATTGAACATTCGATTTTTGAACCCAATTATGGGGAATACCATCGCGACATTGAACATTGAACATTCGATTTTTGAACCCATTTATGGGAAATACCATCGCGACATTGAACATTGAACATTCGATTTTTGAACCCATTTATGGGAAATGCCATCGCGACATTCAACATTGAACATTCGATTTTTGAACCCATTTATGAAGAATACCATCGCGACATTCAACATTGAACATTCGATTTTTGAACCCATTTATGGGAAATACCATCGCCACATTGAACATTCGATTTTTGAACCCATTTATGGGAAATACCATCGCGACATTGAACATTGAACATTCGATTTTTGAACCCATTTATGGGAAATACCATCGCGACATTGAACATTGAACATTCGATTTTTGAACCCATTTATGGGAAATACCATCGCGGCATTGAACATTGAACATTCGAATTTTGAACCCATTTATAAGGGACACCATTGCGACATTGAACATTCGATTTTTGAACCCATTTATGGGAAATACCATCCCGACATTGGACATTTAACATTCAATTTTCGAATGCATTTATGGGGAATATCATAGCGACATTGAACATTGAACATTGAACATTCAATGTTCGAATCCATTTATGGTGAATTAAATCTTATTTTACTGCAAAATTGGATTGGCAACTGGCAAGTGTCAGCTAGCTGCCAATTCGAATTTCACTGTCGAATCGAATTGGCAACTGGCAACTGGCAGCCATCTGCCAATTCAAATTTCTCGATAGAATAGAATTGGCAACTGGCAACTGTCAGTCTGCTACCAATTTAAATTTCACTATAGCATCGAATTGGAATCTGGCAACTGGCAGCTAGTTGCCAATTTAAATTTCACTGTAGAATCAGTGAAATAGTAAACTCAACAACATCTCTTTTGCATAGTTTTGAGGCTTGTTGTAACTCTAAATCCGGACAAAAGCTTGTTTTCAATATTTTGTGATAGCTATCACATTGATGTGTATGCTGAATCGATCCTAGAAAATGTATTTGTTTATATCCGATTACATATATTGCAAAGTTTCAATTATTACACGTATTCTAACTATATTCCCCATGCTATAGAGTACCCATGATTATTGTAAAACCCAATCCATAACGAGATTGCCAATTCTACAATTTCGCGAAAATGCCTTGAGAACGGTACTAAAAACTAAAGATAAATTAATACAGTTTAATCAAATTACTAAATTACGGTAACTGTAGGAATCTCAATTCTTTGTTTGGAAATATTAGCGGCAGTCACAACCCAACGCACGTGCAACTACACGCGTGACAAAACGTGTGTAGCATTACGATGCGTTCTATAGATCTGCGTTCGGCCAACCTTTTCATCCAGGTACGGATCTAGGCACTGGTCACGGGGGTCCGTCCCCCTAGTTGGCTGAGATTAAAAAAACGAATAGAGAATAAAACAGTTAATGAAAAGGCACACTTTAATTCGTTCCTGAATAAAAAGAAAGAAAATAACCGAACATAGATATGATGTTTACTCGTTTCGCTAGCCTGCAGAGAATGAAGTAATATCCATATCTCACCGTAATCAACGTTTGCGAACGATCCTTCTTACGACTAGCCCAGATTGTTCATTATTGCCAAATATTCATGTCACGTTTGTGGTTACTTGTGATGACGCCAACGTAAGCACTGGCGGCCGTTACACTGCTTCACATGGCCCAAAAAAGGAAGAATGTGATGACTTTAGCGAAAAAACAACGTTTCTAAATACTAGACTGATATAATTCTGTCTTGAAAATAAAATATGTACATAAGTATCCTTGTTCTATCGTATAATATGGGTTAACTAGCTGACAGGATGTCTTCAAAAACGTATACTTATAAACTGTAAATACAGATCTTGTAAAGGATACCACCAGAAATAGCAATGAATTTATTGAATATGTTGACTAGGCGAATGAGCACTTAAAATAACCATAAAATGCTCCCGAAGGCCACAAATCAGGTAGGAGTCATGGGACCAGGCCTGATGATTATAAACATTTCTCAATCTCATACTCCAACTCCGTACTCCAAGTGCCAACTCATACTCCATGGAGTACCGTACTACAACCGTGATCATAAACCTTCCTGAGCTCGTACTCGATGGAGTACGGATTCTCAGTCGTAAAATACCTATAAAATCTTTAATTCTAATGTATTAAAATGAAATTTTAAAGTCACAAAGATGATGAGTGGAGTTTGAAACGGCCGATTTTCTGTGGGCGGCTTAAATGGCGGGATTTCCCTTCTACCAAGCCCTTGAAATTTCAACCCGGGGAAAACTTCTTCACATGAGATCCGATCCTAACAAGTTTGTGTGCGTCGAAAATCTCTTTCCATACTCGTTCATTTAACACTAAACTCAACTGGCTTGCATGCCATTGAAAAAGTGCCGCAGCGCGCCTTACGACAAAGCTTGGAAGGCTGCTTTATCGGTGTGATTTTCCTTCTACCAAGCCCTCCAAAATTTCATCCCGGGGAAAACCTTTTCACAGGAGCTCTGATCCTAACAAGTTTGGGTGCGTTGGAAAGCTCTTCTCGTGCACGTTCATTTTACACCAAACTACCAACCGACTAGCTTGCCTTTGAACAAAAACCCACAGCGCATCTAACGACCGAGCTTTGGAGGCGGCTTTATCGGAGCTCCGTGAAGTTGGCGGCGGGTTACAAGTTAGAAATTCGATATTCAATTTCTAACTGATAGCCAATACCGAACTAGCACAAAGTTCGTTATTCGCCATCCTTTGGCCAATATCGAACTGGTGTCCAATCTGCTGCTAGCACCAAGTTTTTTATTCAACTTTAAAAGAGGTAGTATATCGAACTGGGTTCGAATTTTCTGCCAGCAGCGGGTTTGATATTCAACCCGAAAAGAAGGCGAATACCAAACTGGGGTCGAATCTTCTACCAGCAGCAGGTTCGATATTCAACTTGAAAAGAAGGCGAATACCGAACGGGGTTCGAATCTTCTGCCAGTAGCGGGTTCGATATTCAACCCGAAAAGAAGGCGAATACCGAACTGGGTTCGAATCTTCTGCCAGCAGTGGGTTCCATATTCAACTCGATAATATGACGAATACCGAACTGGGTCGAATCTGCTGCCAGCAGCGGGTTCGATATTCAACTCGAAAAGAAGGCGAATACCGAACTGGGTTCGAATCTTCTGCCAGCAGTGGGTTCGATATTCAACTTGATAATATTGCGAATACCGAACGAGGATCGAATCTTCTGCCAGCAGTGGGTTCCATATTCAACTCGATAATATGACGAATACCTGACTGGGTCGAATCTGCTGCCAGCAGCGGGTTCGATATTCAACTCGAAAAGAAGGCGAATACCGAACTGGGTTCGAATCTTCTGCCAGCAGTGGGTTCGATATTCAACTTGATAATATTGCGAATACCGAACGAGGATCGAATCTTCTGCCAGCAGTGAGTTCGATATTCAGCCCGAAAAGAAGGCGAATACCCAACTGGGTTCGAATATTCTGCCAGCAGCGGGTTCGATATTCAACTCGATAATATGACGAATACCGAACTTGGTTCGAATCTGCTGCCACAAGCGGGTTCGATATTCAACTCGAAAAGAAGGCGAATACCGAACTGGGTTCGAATCTACTACCAGCAGCGGGTTCGATATTCAACTCGATATGACGAATACCGAACTTGGTTCGAATCGGCTGCCACAAGCGGGTTCGATATTCAACTCGAAAATATGAGGAATACCAAACTAGGTTCGAATCTTCTGCCAGGAACGGGTTTTATTTTTACCTTAACAAGAAGTCCAATACCGAACTGGGTTCGAATCTTCTGTCAGCAGTGGGTTCGATATTTAATTCACAAGCATAATATAGTGTTAATTAGCACTTAAAGATATATATTCATGAAAAACCAGTTTAATGTGATGTTTGTGGGTCTTTTTTCACAACCAAATATGAATTTAAACGGCAAAAGAAGGCATACCGGTGAAAAACCATTATATATCATGTTCGTGAAATTTAATTAACAGAAATAATATAGTTTAAATTATCACAGAAAGATAATATACTCGTGAAAAACCAGTTTAATGTGATGTTTGTGGGTTATTTTTAACAACCAAACATGAATTTACATGGCACGAGAATGAATACCGGTGAAAAACCATTAGATATCATGTTCGAGAAAGTTAATTCACAAGCATAATATAGTGTTAATTAGCGCAGGAAGATATATACTCGTGAAAAACCAGTTTAATGTGTAGTTTGTTGATAAGTTTTAACAACCAAACATGAATTTACATGGCACGAGAATGAATACCGGTGAAAAACCATTAGATATCATGTTCCTGAAATTTAATTCACAAGCATAATATAGTGATAATCAGCACAGAAAGATATATTCTCGTTAAAAACCAGTTTAAGATGATGTTTGTGGGTCGATTTTCACAACCAAACATGAATTTACATGGCACTAGAAGGCATACCGGTGAAAAACCATTAGATATCATGGTCGTGAAATTTAATTCGAAAACATAATACACGTATAGAGTTAATTAACACAGAAAGATATATACTCGTGAATAACCAATTTAATGTGATGTTAATGGGTCGGTTGTCACAACCAAAATTGTATTTACATGGCAGAAGAAGGCACACCGTTGAAAAATCACTAGGTATCATGAATTTAATTTACCAACATAATATAGTGTAAATTAGCACAGAAAGATATATACTCGTGAAAAACCAGTTTAATGTGATGTTTTTGGGTCGTTTTTCAAAACAAGAAGGCACACCGGTGAAAACCCACTAGATATCATGAGCGTGAAATTTAATTTACAAGCTTAATATAGTATAAATTCACTCAGAAAGATATATACACGTGAAAAACCAGTTTAATGTGATGTTTGTCGGACGGTTTTCACAATTAAACATGAAAGTACATGGCGATACAAGGCAAACCGGTGCAATACCATGAGATATCTTGTTCGTGAAATTTAATTCGAAAACATACCATAGTTTAAATTAGCACAAAAGATATATACTCGTGAAAACCAGTTTCATGTGATGTTTGTGGGTCGGTTTTCACAACCAAACATTTCTTTACATGGCACTAGAAGGCATACCAGTGAAAAACCATTAGATATCATGTTTGTGAAATTTGATTCGAAAACATAATATAGAGTAAATTAGCATAAAAAGATGTATACTCGTGAAAACCCAATTTAATGTGATGTTAATGGGTCGGTTTTAACAACCAAACATGAAGTTACATGGCAAAAGAAGGCATACCGGTGAAAAACCATTAGATATTATGTGCGTGCAATTTAATTTACACGCATTTTATAGCGTAAATTAGCACAGAAAGATAAATACTCGTGAAAAACCACTTTAATGAGATGTTTGTGTGTCGGACCCAGTTCGGTATTGGTTATATTATCCAGTTGAATAAGGAACCTGCTGCTGGCAGAAGATTCTACCGTAGTTCGATATTCGTCATATTTTCAAGTTGAATATCGAACCCGTTGCTGGCAGAAGATTCGAACCCAGTTCAGTACTCGCCTTCTTTTCAAGTTGAATGTCGAAGCTGTTGCTGGCAGAAGATTCAAACTCAGTTCGGTATTCCTCATAAATGGATTCAAAAATCGAGTGTTCAATGTTCAATGTCGCGATGGTATTCCTCATAAATGGGTTCAAAAATCGAATGTTCAATGTTCAATGTCGCGATGGTATTTCTCGTAAATGGGTTCAAAAATCGAATGTTCAATGTTCAATGTCGCGATGGTATTTCTCGTAAATGGGTTCAAAACTCGAATGTTCAATGTTCAATGTCGCGATGGTATTTCCCATAAATGGGTTCAAAAATCGAATGTTCAATGTTCAATGTCGCGATGGTGTCTCCCATAAATGGGTTCAAAAATCGACTGTTCAATGTCGCGATGGTATTTCCCATAAATGGGTTCAAAAATCGAATGTTCAATGCTCAATGTCGCGATGGTATTCTTCATAAATGGGTTCAAAAATCGAATGTTCAATGTTCAATGTTGCGATGGTATTTCCCATAAATGGGTTCAAAAATCGAATGTTCAATGTTCAATGTCGCGATGGTATTTCCCATAAATGGGTTCAAAAATCGAATGTTCAATGTTCAATGTCGCGATGGTATTCCCCATAAATGGGTTCAAAAATCGAATGTTCAATGTTCAATGTCGCGATGGTATTCCCCATAAATGGGTTCAAAAATCGAATGTTCAATGTTCAATGTCGCGATGGTATTCCCAATAAATGGATTCAAAAATCAAATGTTCAATGTTCAATGTCGCGATGGTATTCCCCATAAATGGCTTCAAAAATCGGATGTTCAATGTCGCGATGGTATTTCCCATAAATGGGTTCAAAAATCGAATGTTCAATGTTCAATGTCGCGATGGTATTCCCCATAAATGGGTTCAAAAATCGAATGTTCAATGTTCAATGTTGCGATGGTATTCCCCATAAATGGGTTCAAAAATCGAATGTTCAATGTTCAATGTCGCGATGGTATTTCCCATAAATGGGTTCAAAAATCGAATGTTCAATGTTCAATGTCGCGATGGTATTTCCCATAAATGGGTTCAAAAATCGAATGTTCAATGTTCAATGTCGCGATGGTATTTCCCATAAATGGGTTCAAAAATCGAATGTTCAATGTTCAATGTCGCGATGGTATTCTTCATAAATGGGTTCAAAAATCGAATGTTCAATGTTCAATGTCGCGATGGTATTTCCCATAAATAGGTTCAAAAATCGAATGTTCAATGTTCAATGTCGCGATGGTATCTCCCATAAATGGGTTCAAAAGTCGAATGTTCAATGTTCAATGTCGCGATGGTATTCTTCATAAATGGGTTCAAAAATCGAATGTTCAATGTCGCGATGGTATTTCCCATAAATGGGTTCAAAAATCGAATGTTCAATGTTCAATGTCGCGATGGTATCTCCCATAAATGGGTTCAAAAATCGAATGTTTAATGTCTCGATGGTATTTGGCATAAATGGGTTCAAAAATCGAATGTTCAATGTTCAATGTCGCGATGGTATTCTTCATGAATGGGTTCAAAAATCAAATGTTCAATGTTCAATGTTGCGATGGTATTTCCCATAAATGGGTTCAAAAATCGAATGTTCAATGTTCAATGTCGCGATGGTATTCTTCATAAATGGGTTCAAAAATCGAATGTTCAATGTTCAATGTCGCGATGGTATTTCCCATAAATGGGTTCAAAAATCGAATGTTCAATGTTCAATGTCGCGATGGTATTTCCCATAAATGGGTTCAAAAATCGAATGTTCAATGTTCAATGTCGCGATGGTATTCTTCATTAATGGGTTCAAAAATCGAATGTTCAATGTCGCGATGGTATTTCCCATAAATGGGTTCAAAAATCGAATGTTCAATGTTCAATGTCGCGATGGTATTCCCCATAAATGGGTTCAAAAATCGAATGTTCAATGTTCAATGTCGCGATGGTATTCCCCATAAATGGGTTCAAAAATCGAATGTTCAATGTTCAATGTCGCGATGGTATTCCCCATAAATGGGTTCAAAAATCGAATGTTCAATGTTCAATGTCGCGATAATATTCTTCATAAATGGGTTCAAAAATCGAATGTTCAATGTTCAATGTCGCGATGGTATTTCCCATAAATGGGTTCAAAAATCGAATGTTCAATGTTCAATGTCGCGATGGTATCTCCCATAAATGGGTTCAAAAGTCGAATGTTCAATGTTCAATGTCGCGATGGTATTCTTCATAAATGGGTTCAAAAATCGAATGTTCAATGTCGCGATGGTATTTCCCATAAATGGGTTCAAAAATCGAATGTTCAATGTTCAATGTCGCGATGGTATTCCCCATAAATGGGTTCAAAAATCGAATGTTCAATGTTCAATGTTCAATGTCGCGATGGTATTCCCCATAAATGGGTTCAAAAATCGAATGTTCAATGTTCAATGTCGCAATGGTATTCCCCATGAATGGGTTCAAAAATGGAATGTTCAATGTCGCGATGGTATTCCCCATAAATGGGTTCAAAAATCGAATGTTCAATGTTCAATGTCGCGATGGTATTTCCCATTAATGGGTTCAAAAATCGAATGTTCAATGTTCAATGTCGCGATGGTATCTCCCATAAATGGGTTCAAAAATCGAATGTTCAATGTTCAATGTCGCGATGGTATTTCCCATAAATGGGTTCAAAAATCGAATGTTCAATGTTCAATGTCGCGATGGTATTCTTCATAAATGTGTTCAAAAATCGAATGTTCAATGTTCAATGTTGCGATGGTTTTTCCCATAAATGGGTTCAAAAATCGAATGTTCAATGTTCAATGCCGCGATGGTATTTCCCATAAATGGGTTCAAAAATCGAATGTTCAATGTTCAATGTCGCGATGGTATTCCCCATAAATGGGTTCAAAAATCGAATGTTCAATGTTCAATGTCGCGATAGTATTCCCCATAAATGGGTTCAAAAATCGAATGTTCAATGTTCAATGTCGCGATGGTATTCCCCATAAATGGGTTCAAAAATCGAATGTTCAATGTTCAATGTCGCGATGGTATTCCCCATAAATGGGTTCAAAAATCGAATGTTCAATGTTCAATGTCGCGATGGTATTCCCCATAAATGGGTTCAAAAATCGAATGTTCAATGTTCAATGTCGCGATGGTATTTCCCATAAATGGGTTCAAAAATCGAATGTTCAATGTCGCGATGGTATTTCCCATAAATGGGTTCAAAAATCGAATGTTCAATGTTCAATGTCGCGATTGTATTCCCCATAAATGGGTTCAAAAATCGAATGTTCAATGTTCAATGTCGCGATTGTATTCCCCATAAATGGGTTCAAAAATCGAATGTTCAATGTTCAATGTAGCGGTGGTATTTCCCATAAATGGGTTCAAAAATCGAATGTTCAATGTTCAATGTCGCGATGGTATTTCCCATAAATGGGTTCAAAAATCGAATGTTCAATGTTCAATGTCGCGATGGTATTCCCCATAAATGGGTTCAAAAATCGAATGTTCAATGTTCAATGTTGCGATGGTTTTTCCCATAAATGGGTTCAAAAATCGAATGTTCAATGTTCAATGCCGCGATGGTATTTCCCATAAATGGGTTCAAAAATCGAATGTTCAATGTCGCGATGGTATTCCCCATAAATGGGTTCAAAAATCGAATGTTCAATGTTCAATGTCGCGAAAGTATTCCCCATAAATGGGTTCAAAAATCGAATGTTCAATGTTCAATGTCGCGATGGTATTCCCCATAAATGGGTTCAAAAATCGAATGTTCAATGTTCAATGTCGCGATGGTATTCCCCATAAATGGGTTCAAAAATCGAATGTTCAATGTTCAATGTCGCGATGGTATTTCCCATAAATGGGTTCAAAAATCGAATGTTCAATGTCGCGATGGTATTTCCCATAAATGGGTTCAAAAATCGAATGTTCAATGTTCAATGTCGCGATGGTATTTCCCATAAATGGGTTCAAAAATCGAATGTTCAATGTTCAATGTCGCGATGGTATTCTTCATAAATGGGTTCAAAAATCGAATGTTCAATGTTCAATGTCGCGATGGTATTCTTCATAAATGGGTTCAAAAATCGAATGTTCAATGTTCAATGTCGTATGTTGTGCCAACTTCACGCAACTATATTGTAGTCTCTACACATCAGAAAGAAATGCTGCAGTTATGAGGAATTCTGTTTTATGTAGAGTTTGCCTTAATAAGTGGTGGGGCTGTTCCTGGGACAACATTGATGTATATAAAGCCTGCATATATGATGTAAATATTTATAGCAATGACCCATTCAATTCGTGCTCCTGGTTGGATATTTAGACAGCGTGTTTTATTTCATCAGAACATTGGTTCCAAAACGTTGTATGTAAGATACGACACATACAATTGTACGCTGTACCCAGCAAACACTATCTATACATGCTTAATATATGCAAATTAGTGATTGATTACATGATTATAGATATGTTTTATTTGTAACGAGGCCACCGGCCCAAAATACAAATTAATGTAAATGCATGTATATGAGTTATGATATATGCATGGTATATTACGAACAAACAATGAAGAAAACAAACATGGTATTATGAAAATATATAGACCTGCAATACATTAGATTAGATCTATATAAATAGGCAAAATATAAGTAAAATGTATATATAGAGAAATAGACATGGTAATGACATTATACATGTACAGTAACAGAAATGACATCTTTGTATATAGACACGTTCAGATAATATATTACAGAGTTTGTCTTAGTAGGAAAGCCCTGTATATGAATTTGGATAGACGATAAATTTGTTTGTCGTCTGTAGTTGACATGATAGAGTAAAAAAGTTGAGTACAGATAGGTCTATTTAACCAGCATTGTGGGAAGAACTCTAATCTCAGATCACAATATAGTGGACATACCAATAACATATGTAATTCGTCTTCCACAGTATATACATTAGATTTTAAACAATGAGCGCAAAATCTAAATTCTCTTTCAATATGCTGATGACGACCTGTTTCAACATTTAAACAATGTCCCGAACATCTAAAATTAGACAATGACTTTTTGTACAGAAATGGTAAATCTATAGACAAATATCGCTCTGTATCCAATAGCGTTTTAAAATGTTTGTAATACAATGTTTTACTAGAAGTATTGACTTTTTCATTTAGATTTTGCAATGCGCAATCAGCAACACGTGTGTTAAATAACTTTGTAAAAGCCACAACATCTCCAACTTCATTAGCCAGCCATGCATATCCAAAGCCAAACTTAAATAATAAACATTTGATATGTGTAGCCCATGTGGTTCTACCAGCCAGATCTAAAGAGCGTAGCATGTTATACGTCTGTTTTGGATATCTATGGCTCGGCATTGCAGTAAGTTTAGCCCAATACTTAATACATCTAGTCATGTATATGGTTGATAATGGTTGCCGGCCACATTCACTTAGTGCAGTAAAGTTTGGTACTGTTCTGTTCAAGCAACATATACGTTTACAAAAGTTAGCCTGCACTCGTTCAATACATTCGGAATATTGATAACCCCATACTTCAGCAGAATAACACAAAATTGGCACAACAATACTGTCAAACAGTTTCAAGGCTTCATAAGCATAGAAATAACCAAATTGTTTTTGATATTTGAGAATATTTATGACTGCTTTGGATGCTTGTGTTGCTAAAGTTTCTTTGGTTTTAGTCCAACACAGTTTGGGTGTGAAAAAAGCACCAAGGTACTTATAAAAAGGCACTACATCAACATCCCTTCCACGGAAAGTCCATTTCTCGTACGTACGTAGTGGCCCGCCATTCCGAAAAACCATAATCTTGGATTTGTCGAGATTTAAGTTCATACCAGTTTCTTTGCAGAAGTCATCGATACAATTGATCTGGTGTTGTAAGTTTAATACAGTGTCAGCTACACTGGAAACATCATCGGCGAACATCAGCGCGAATATATCATCAATATCATTGTTTATGTAAATACCTGTTCCACACTTATGTTTCAGATATATGATCATATCATTGATAAATAATGAGAAAATAATGGGTGAGCTAACACACCCTTGACGGGTCCCAATGTTACATTCGAAGAAGTCTGTTAATCCACCGTTTACTTTAACACATGATTTCAATTGGCAGTACATAGAGTCGAAAATATTCAGGAATTTTCCATTAACACCGTGTCTTGACAAACATGTCCATAGTTTTTTGTGTATACATCCATCAAAGGCCTTCAAGAAATCTATATAAAAAACATAACAACGTCCTTTGCGTTTAGATAAATATTTTTGTATTACTCCATGTAATGTAAATATATTGTCAATTGTGGAGTATTGTGACCGGAAACCAGCTTGTGATTCATTGATCACATTGTTATTATCACACCAATTAGTTAAGCGTCTTGTTAAAATGTGAACAAATATTTTACTCAATGAGTTTATAAGTGATATGGCCCTAAAGTTATTTGGCTCGAGCTTAGAGCCCTTCTTGTGAATAGGGGTAATGATATTTTCACTCCACTGTGCGGGAAATTGACCACTGTCATATATATTGTTAAACAGTGTAAGTAAGTATGGCAAGACAATATCTAAAGTGTTTTTATACATTTCAATGCACAATCCATCAGTACCAGTAGCACGATTACTATGGATAGCTGTAACGCTATGTCGGATATCTTCTGCTGATATCGGTAAGTTAAGGTCATCTGCATTTACCTCCCTTGTTATGTCATCAAGTATACTCGGCCCTTCTATATCATCATTGGCATCACGTCTGAATAAATTCTGGAAGTATGTGAACCATTTGTCACCACTAATACTAATACTGTCTGACCGAGTACAAGTGTTTTTGTTTGCGACCCCTTTAATCTTATGCCAGAAGGATTTTGGGTTTCTGCTGCAATTGACAAGTTCTTGTCTTCGCTGCCTTTCAAGTGACCGCTTTTTTTCAAAACACTTACTTTTAAATTGCCTTCTGTGCAAGACATATAAGTTAAAGTCAGTTTGTAGGTTGGAAGCCCGAAATCGTCTCAAGTACTTATATTTGGCACGTTTGGCTTTCAAACACTCGTCATCCCACCATTCTGGTTGTGAAGTGGATACCGTGGTAGAGCCAGAGCCCCTTTTCATAGACACACCGGCTTGCTTGTACAGTGAATCGAATTCCGCCAATTTTTCAACAGAGTTTATAGGCGTTACTGTGGAGCTAAATTGTTGGAATAGATGCGTAAAGGTTTCAATAAATATGGGTTTTGAGGATTCTTTCCACTTAAAAGAGCATGCCTTTTTTAAATTCGATTGATCGTCTATTTGTTCGCCGCGCTCTATATTACTATTAAACGATAGTCTACAACACACAGGAAAATGGTCCGAGAAGTCATCAATTCCAATGTGAAAATCTGTACAATAGTTAAATAATGGAGTGGAGCAAATTACATAATCGACCAGACTTTTACCGTCGTTGGCAGTGCACGTGTAATGACCCTCTTTATCACTATGTAATCTACCGTTGAATATATGTACATCATGTGTACGGCATAGGTCCATTAAGGCCAAGCCAAAATTATTAAGCACTGTGTCTTTATTGTTTCGTGGCATACAGAAAGAATCACTTGGGTACGCATTATCGCATTGGAATATATAGTCAACATCATCACTTGGGATATAGTCATCTAGATTTTTTGTTCTCGCATTTAGATCACCAGCTATTATAAAAGTTACATCTGGAAAATCTGACAGTATTGACGTCATTTTATCATTCATAATGTCTATCCCGTTACTATGGCACGCGTCGTATATGACAGATCGTTCAGGAGAAACATAGGTAGACAAAAGTATCGAATCTAAATTGAGTCCCGTTAGATTACGATTAATATGTAGAATTATACAGTCGCTCCATTCACTGTAAATTCGCTTTATATAGTTTGTATTGAAAAGTGACTCATTAACGAAAACCGTTACACCGCCAGATCCACGTTTACCGTGACCTGTTCGTATACAATCAAAGTTTACAAAACCTGGTAAAAAATTGTCAAATTCTCCATGCTGGGTTTGCCATGTTTCGCTCAATGAGATAATATTATACTGCTGACAAAAAGTTTGAAACACAATATTTGAGGCATATTTTTTCAGTCCTTGAATATTCAATGAACAAATGTTAAAATCAAGTTTTTGAGATTTGTATTTTGGGCTTTGACCGACATCCTATTTCATCACGTGAATAGGTTTCTTTTGTATGGGATCATACACATAGTATTCTCCATCCACAACTAGTTGATCGTATTTAAAGAACGCTTTTTTGCCCTGATCAATAGAGTCTTTCATCAGCTGGTAGAGGCCGGTTCGAGCCTTGGAGACACGTTCTGGCAAATCCTCGCTGATTCTGACTGGCATTTGTGTTTCTTTGCGTTTCTGACGAAATGCTTTCAGTACAGTGTCTCTATGTTTGAAGTGGGAGAACTGCATAATAATTGGTCGGTTCCCTGTACGAGTAGGAATTCTATGAGCCCGTTCAATAGGAATGTCAGTCGTGTTGATGCCGAGAGACTCTGACATAAATTCACAAGCTTTACGTTGAGATTCTTCAGGGGTTTCATTTTTAGAGTCTTCGATACCGTGGAATTTGAGGTTATTTTTTCTGCTAAAGGTCTCAAGTTTCTCTTGTTTCTTTGATTGGTCTGAAAGTGCGGTCTCAACATTTTCTAGTTTATCAGTAAGCGTAGATACCTTATTTTCAAGTTTTTTATTTTGATCTTTCAGTTCTCGATTCTCCGCTTTAAGTTCATTCACTGATTTGGATAAACCGTCAAATTTACTATTGAGCGATTTAACATCACTTCTTATTTCAAGCAGTATAGCAGCGGTATTAACCGAAGCTGGTTCAGATTCTGATTCACTATTGTATGAGTAGTAGTCTTCACAATTATCAGGCTGTGTATTCATCCAGGACCTTACTGAGGGTTGACTTGCAGCATATTCCGTTCGCCGTGTAGATCTATTATTCAATATCGGTTGATTGGACTGCTGACTAGACGGGGGTGCATCTACGACCGACCCTGCTCGACTGGCGCGAGCGCCCCTTCCCCTTGTAGGCCCGGGGTTTGTTTCAACGCATTGGGCAGCAAGTAACAGGAACAAACATACTCTGATTAACAGTGACACCTGTTTGAATGTACACAGTTTGATTAATACAGTTTTAGATCTGTGCTTCATAGGTTGGGTGAATGAACCGATACGAGATCGCCATTGCTCAATACCGACTCCCATTGTCCGCTATTATTTTGTTCGTGATCCTTCGTGGTAAGCCAGTGATCTTTATATACCAATGTATAAACACACACTCGAATAACTATGGTTCAATATTCAGTACAATACACAATATACAACTAGTTATGTATACATACTCTTGGTGGGAAATTCAAATTCAGTTCCTTTGTTCTCCATTGTCCTCATGAAAAAAACTGTGATAATCCAAAATGTAATTATTTTTTTCCAGAATACAATCGCACATATGTTAGATATCACATTTCGTCATAAAGTCCAACGTTTTCCAGGCACCAAAGACGTTGAACGTCTTTGCAGGCACATAACTAATCTTGATTTTGTGAAATTTTAACTTTTTGCTCTCAATTCTAAACACCGACCGTCACATCAGGGGACATAACTCTATATTAGTGTATGTAATGATCCGATACTATACTTTAGTCTAAACGATACAAACTTAAAAGAATTATATTTGTATATATTACACCATTAACTGTAAGGTGTACCCAGCAACCACTATCTATGAATGCTTCTTGAATAATACAAAATTATGTATGTCAGGATATCAAACTCTATACTAGTAGTCTACAATACAGACGTACAAGTGATGTATTGTTATATAATAATTTTATATAACAACGGCACAACAATTGTGTAGCCCAGCTATTTCACTGATTCTCTCAAGTGTCTTTTAAACTATGCTCTAGGAGGACACTTTGTTCACCAAAGTGCACTGGCATTAACTATAGATCTATAATGACCTCTCTGTAATGAACCCTGTAGAGATAGAATACAAAGTTATTACTAGTCGCACCTCGAAGCTTTTTGTACATATATCATGCAAATTACACCTTCTACTATCACTGCCATGCGTAATGAAAGGCAATGGTTGTGCTACGGTATCAGTACAATGCAATTGCCTAAACCCAGTACCACTCTATTAAGGGAGGTAAATCCTCCAATTACTATCTGATAGTTCCAGAACTGTGGAACTTAGGCAGCACTTTCTAACACAATATAATTAAGATATTGAATATATCCGATAGTTTTTAGCATGCGTATGCTTTTCTAACTGTAAACATAAAAAGTAGATGAACACGATAAGTGGTATTATAAATACAATAAATCACAGGTAACTTGGTCATTAATAATGAAACCAAAAAAGAAACAAAAAAGGTTTTAAAATTATAGAAAATATAAATTTCACAAAAAATGTTGTTGTTTTCGTTTTATCAATGATGCTATAAACAATGCCTGTATTTCGAGTAAAGTTTATTATTGAAGTCAAATAGATGTAGACATAGTAAAGTAACGATTACAGGTGGTCTTAATCAGTTTTAATTGGACACAATTTGTGTCCTAAATTCAATGCAAATCATCTTGGTTTCAAAGTGGCCGTATCAGTTGAACTTGGTTGTGTCTGTTGCATACTGAATATCAAACACAGAATTAGCGAAAATACCACTTCAATTATACAAATAAATATTACAGAAAATGGTAAATATCTCAGAGTAAAATACCTTTAATATCAAATATTTTACTGTATTCCAATTCTCCGCACATGTTTTGCAATCGATAGGGCGTAATTATGTATTATTGAATATCGTACGTTACACGTTTTGCAATCGATAGGACGTAATGTTGTATAATTGAATATCGTACGTTACATGTTTTGCAATCGATAGGACGTAATGTTGTATTATTGAATATCGTACGTTACATGTTTTTGCAATCGATAGGACGTAATTTTGTAGTATCGAATTTGCGTGCTACATATTTTACACCATGAACTGCCCGTGACTAAACAAGAGAATCTCACCAAAGGCTACATATTGACAATGTAAATGTGCATTTTTCTTAATACCATTATTACCACAGTTACCAATATTCCATTAGTAAAATAATTAAACGTTTGTTTTTTCTCTATCTGATCATTTTAAGCAATTTAGTAGTTAATAAAATAGGAATGTAGCTATAATAAAACCATCATTTTTTGTATTATAACATGTACATGTATTGCATAGACAAAGTAAAAAAGAGCTTTATAAATACATGCTTTCATATATTATAGATTACAACATATTGCATCCTAGACTTATTTGGCGTAAATTTGATCCATACTACTTTTTAATAATATACTTTATTGATTTTAATTTCTTCGAACTTTGTTATATTAATACATTTTGTAATATTAAAACATCCCAGATTTATGATCATAATTATGATACATTATTTTGTTTTAAGTCATGTACTATTATATCTTGACAGTGCTGAAGCTAGGAAGCGTACTGCACAGACTACGAATGTTAGTCGTATTGTACCCAGTGAGTCCCAGTCCTCCATGGTGTCTGTGGGTAGCAGTGATAGCGGCGTGGATACATCACTCAACCAGAAACAACGTCAAAGTGGGTAAGTGTGTATAGAACTAGAAACATTTCAGTCATACATACATTGGTTAGTTTAAGTTTTATTTTATTTGATATAACGCCTATTTTATATATCAATTTATATGCAATGGCGTTGTACAATATACATGTAATGTAACATTTTATAACAATTGCATAAAATAAAGGGATCAAATAACTACTATTGACAATAATAAAATTTAAAATAAAGCATGGTCATAAAAAACAATTCATTTGACAGCTTTAAATAATTATGGTAACATACGTAAAGACGAAGCAATCTTAAAAGCATATTATCACAGTAATAAACGAATAAGGTCGCAATGTTGGTCATAAAAAACAATGTTTCCAATCATTATTCAAAATGCAAATTCCATATTTCTTATCTTCTTGGCCATCACATTCATTATCAGTTACTTTTATTCAATATATTTTGCTGAGAGAATCCATATATTAGTGTTTGGCATATTACGTATTCGTAACATTTTCTATGCAATGACTGGTGTCTCTTTTTCTTGGGGCGTCCAAAGTCTACTTGAAAACCGTGACGAGGACATTCAAAGGGCAGGTAAAGCTTGTTGGAATGTTAGCATCAGTATTATATTTACCATGATTGTATATTGTTTGTAGATTTATTGCTATCCGTGAGACTTACACACCACTAAAGGCAAGAGTACATAGAATGAAGAAATTTGTGGAGAACAATCGTCAACATATCTTCTACCTTGTCCTCTTCTTTGGTATCTGCATCGGTCTGTTTGCTGAGAGATTTTATTGTAAGTCAGTTATATGTTCTCTTAATTTAACATACATTACTGTTATAGATGGTAAAATACGGTAATAAGATGTTATAGATTTCGCTATCGCCCTTTGCTATAACCTCGTATTGATTATATTAGATCCGAAACGTCAGTATTTACTTCACTTTAATCACTGTTCTATTTTCTTTATTGACCCACATATATATATATTTTTAACTTTAAGCGCACAGTTGATTTCTTTTGATAAAATGCAATGTGATATTACTAGTTCCAAATTTAAACATTACAAATAATTCACACATTATCTACTCGTTGATCGTATAATCACATTCACCTAGTGATCAAGCTCGTCTTCATAAAACTACAGTGCCATTGTATATTTTGTTTTTGTTGTAGTACAGAAATGCCAATATACGTATATTGGAATTCTGCTTTATTAATATGTCATCGTTTATCAGATGTTGTTTTGTTTTGTTTATCAGTTTATACAGTGGAGAGGGAACATAGTGGATTGAGAGCATTAATGAGTTATGGTATCAGCACAACACGAGGAGCAGCAGCAGCAATGTCATTCTGTTACTCTCTACTTCTACTTACAATGTTGAGGAATACCATCACGTTCCTTAGAGCAACATTCCTCAACCTGTATGCACCTTTTGATTCCATTGTATCATTCCATAAAGTCATCGCATGGGCAGCACTATTCTTTACAGGTAAGATTGTATACCAATATTGGAATCAAATTTTGCATTCCATAATGCTATTGCTTCTACAGCATTGTTTTCAGTACCTTTGATCTTTACATCTTGTTCATTGTCGAGTGGTCTTATCACCGGATATTCTATTGTTCATGTGCTCATATACATAGACTAAACGCTTTTAGCCAGATTTTTTATACCCCCGCAAACAAAGTTTGAAGGGGGTATACTGGAGTCACAACGTTGGTCTGTCGGTCTGTTGGTCTGTCGGTCTGTTGGTCTGTTGGTATGTTAGCATCGTGTCCGCTCTGTAACTTTGTCACTTCTTACTGTATTTTAAAATTGCTTGGTACAAATGTTCACCACATCAAGATGGTGTGTCATGCGCAAGACCCAGGTCCCTGTCTCAAAGGTCAAGGTCACACTTAGAGGTCAAAGGTTATATAGTCATGCAAATCGTGTTTTGTTGATTATAATTATATAACTTTGTTTTGTACTAGTTTGTTACTTATTTTTTTCGTCATCAATTTTCACATTAGCCTTCAATCATGGTGTTTTTTCAATCTGTATAGCAGCAGATTTCCATCAAATGTGTTGTTAAGACTTTAATTTTAAATAATATTCCTGTGTCAAGGCGGTGCTGCGGGGTATGATTCATCACTCCTGTGATAGCTCTAGTTTAATTTAGTTAATTTTTCGGTTGTACACATTTCACAAAAATTATCAAATAATTCCACTTCAATGTTTGAATAGTATTTGCTATCAAACGGAGATTATCTTCAACCTTTATATTTCAGTGATGCATGTTGTTGGCTATGGATTCAATTTCTACCATCTTGCCACACAACCTACAAAGTATCTGTGTATATTTGATACTGTTGTATTCAGGTAAACTCTATTGATTAATTAACCCTAACCCTGTTCGAACAATAAGTCCTGTACAGGTGCATTGAGTACCGAGTGTGATTATTAATACTAATATATTTACTTCGTTTAAAGAAATTAGTAGGCAAAAGTAAGTATAAATAGCTGTTACAAAAAAGGTATGAGAAAATCCTAACTAATGAGAAAAGTCTTTAAATGCTGATTTCAAACGTATGATTACGCCAATTAATATCAAATTAGGACCGTCTGAACGTGCCTGGTATCTGCAAACTCGTCTGGTTTGCAAATTGTAACTGAATAAAACGGTAGCAAACATGGCTAGAAAATTAGCAATGAGCTAGAAAATTTAAAGATATTGTATTTTAAACATCTATGACAATTTGATAAGGACAACTTTGTTATTTTACTTTCAGGGCTGATTTTCTTCCCACATTCAACTTTTGGTTTTTCGGTAATGCTACAGGATTTACTGGTATACTGCTGGTGATAGTTGTATGTATCATCTATGTCTTTGCTACACAGACAGCTAGAAGGTTGATCTTCAACGCATTCTGGTTATCACATAAGGTATAGAATATGACTAGTTCATTGTCCTAGTTATACGAAATATTTTACTTGTGAATATCTAGAAAGGCTGCTGCAAATTTGGGTCAAACATTTACCAGTTAAATGAAAAATTATTCAACATTTGTTAAGGGGTTCTATTTGTTAGAATATATAAGAAAAAGAATCGTGCAAAATATATAAAAATATTCATGTTTATTTAAAACAAACTTAGCATATGCAACAGTTTCTCGAAGCCAGTTGAAAAGTCATCCATTGATTGATTGGTATTGACAAGTCCTTTCTTATATATGCGGGGTGAGCCACTAACTAGTGAACTAATAAAAGCTTAGCGTCAGTCTTCTTCTGTAAGACCCTGTTAAAAGAAAGGAGATAGAAATTAAATATTGCTCAAAACGCTGAAGCTTCATAAGCCAAATGGGCTATCCGTATGGATGGTTGCCGATGCTATTTTTAAAACAACAAACAATTTGTATATTCTTACATTTCAGTTGATTGCTGTATTATATGTGTTGACTATTCTACACGGTGCTTCTATGATTGTACAGAAACCGATGTTCTTTATATACTTTGTTGGACCTGCTATAGCATTTACTGTGGATAAAATGATCAGTTTGAGTAGGAAGAGGATGGAGATCAGTATTGTTAGAGCGGAAAACCTTGCATCAGGTATAAGGTCAAAAACCACCAAATAGAATTGTTCTTTTACTCTATGTAAAGTGATCAATGTCAGCCAACAAACATGTCAACTTTTTGTGCATGGGGGGGCTCTCAAAATCTTTTGATCAATAGAAATAGCATACAGATTCAAGAAAATGTAGGGTCATGTATCGCAGTCCGTTAGCCACAGCCCTACGTTCACGTTCATATTCAAGCCAGACTGTCAAACCTTTCTGAATAAAACAATTTCACTACATCACATACATGCATACAAAACATTTAAACCCAAAACCATGATTCTGATGCAGATTTGTTTAGACTTACACCCATTTTCGGTCGTTCCAAAGTTTTTACCGGACTATTTGAGTGTGTCTGATTTTGGTCCGCGTATGCATTAAGTAGGTTACACATTTCATACATTGTAACTCAACAGATGTTGATCTGCCGTTAATATTACTTCATGGAAATATATTAGAATGTTTACATTTTAGTAAAGTTGTTTGAACAAATCAATTACTGGAAGAGGTTTACTTCGTATTTTATTAACTATTCATGTTTACAAATAAAACACTATTTCGAGAAAGAATACTAACACGCATTATGAATGTATGGCATATTTTGAAATACATAGATGTGACTCGAATGTGCTTTGGCTTCATGTTCGTAGTTACACAACTGACCCATATGACTTTCATATGAGTGAAATTGCATACCAATATTCAAACATTCATCTGCTATACTGAATGGATCTGTAACCTTTAATATTTTGTTTCAGATGTAACATTTATAGAGTTTAAGCGACCACCCAGGTTTGAGTATAAGTCTGGGCAATGGGTGCGCATTGCTTGTCTTGCTCTCGGTCCCAATGAGTACCATCCTTTCACACTGACATCTGCACCACATGAGGATACTCTAAGCTTACATATCCGGGCTGTAGGACCCTGGACACATGCACTCAGAGGCGTGTTTGAACCTGACGAATTTAAAGAATCGCCGTATCCAAAGGTAAGGATGAATATTACATCATAGCAGATAAACTCTATACGAAAACACTTGAATTGGTTTGAAAAAAAATTAAAATAATACTTTAAATTAAAACTTGAATACAAGTATATCATATTCCTCCAAAATGTATATCAAAACATGTTTCGTTATCTGAGACCAATTTTACCTGAATTAATGTTATAATAATTGTAAAACACCCCAACTTCATTTGTGTTGGACGTATTATATAACCATTTGCACTCTTTGTAACCCGTATTCGCGACAATGTGTTGTACAAAAATTCAACCAGTCACAGACAAACATTCGTAAGAAAATAATTATGCTGATAGAAGTCAGCACTTCAAATTTGCTAATTGATGTATTTTGAATTGTACCTGTTTGTTTGTTTATTTATTTACAGCTATTCCTTGACGGTCCATACGGTGCTGGCCAGCAAGATTGGTACACATATGATGTGTCTGTATTGGTAGGGGCTGGTATTGGAGTGACCCCTTATGCATCCATATTGAAGGATTTTGCACATATGACTTCCATCAAAAGTACCTACAAAATCAGATGCCAAAAGGTACGTTATACACCAAATAAGATTTTTATACTGGGATAATCGATCACCAGATGCTTGTATCAGAAGCTAGTTTAATTCTATGAATAGACCAATGGAAATATGTTCAAATGAGTTGGTGTAATTGCAATAAACTGACAGAAATCTCTACATGTGACATAATACCCTTGACCAAAACTAAGTACATGTATTGATGTTTTTGATAGTGCAAAGTTTGACGATATAGAATTAGCATATTTAACAATTTTCATCTGTTCAAACCGTTTATACCGGATATAATATTGTAATACTTACCTATTTCATACTCTTATTTCCAGTTGTATTTTATTTGGATTACCGGAAGTCAGCGCCATTTTGAATGGTTACTGGACATTCTAGAGGAAGTAGAATCTATAGATCAAAAGGGAATGGTCTCTATTGATATATTCATCACACAATTCTTTCAAAATTTTGATCTGAGGACTGCAATGCTGGTGAGTTTTCATTATTCTATTATCGCATATTGCTATAAGTCCATCATTATACAAACGAGTATACTAGTATCGCTACGCTATAAATTATGTCCATCTACTAGAATAACTATAACATCGGCAAATGCTACAGTTTGGGCTAAAGGAGATCCACAAGGCTGTAGAAAACAGAACTACATATTTATCGATAATTTAAAGGAACAGATATTAGTAGTGCTTTCTGCATTTGATAAAAACTTGGGTCCATTATACAAGACTTTTTACAACATAGTGACCTATCATAACATAGTTTGACGTTACATTTCCTAAACAAATGTGGTTTCATTCATTCTCTAAAACATTTGCAGTTTGTATAACATAGTTCATATTTTGATGGTCCTTTGAAGTGCATCTGCCACTTGCAATTTTGACCAAATACACTTCATTTCGTTTCACTTTTCAGTATATTTGTGAAGAGCATTTTCAAAAGGTTTCTGGAGGACGAAGTGTATTTACGAGTTTAAAAGCAAGTACACATTTTGGTCGGCCACATTTACAAAGCATGTTCAAAACTTTACATCGAACACATCCAATGGTAAGTATTGTTATGGTCGTCGTTTTATCGTTGTTATCAGACTACTCATTATCTTGGTGTCCAGCCGCATTAGGACTTTATGCGAAGCCACACACATTGGACTAAACGTTGTACATTGTTTACTCCAATTGGCATTTTCATATCACATTTCACACGCAGCCATGCGTGTCGTGCTCCCTTTTAAACAAATCGTTAGTTTATAATAACATTGACTGTATCCATACCACATGGAATTATGCAGTGTCATTTTCAACATGCACATGCGCTTATGTGTCGGCATCTTCCACGTAAACCAACTGTATCCTTTTCTTTTTGAAACTATGTCATTCTGATATGTTGCAGTGGAGAAATGGGCTACGTTAGGTTACGTATGCGGGGTATTGTTCCGTGTAATTGTTTAATCTTGTGTTGTAACTGCTGATTAATTATAAACTGCCTTCCCAGTCAGATTATCTTTTTACTGGCATTATTTCCAAACGTTGCTTATTGTAGGTAAGAAAAGTGGGCGTGTTTTCATGTGGTCCTCCTGGAGTCACAAAGAGTGTGGAGCGAGCTTGTGTAGAAAGTAGCAGGACAACCAAAGCCTTGTTTGAACATCATTTTGAAAACTTCTAGTAGATTCTATATGCAGTGTGGAACATCAGAACAACCAAAGATTTGTTTGAACATCATTTTGAAAACTTCTAGTAGATTCTATATGCAGTGTGGAACATCAAAACAACCAAAGATTTGTTTGAACATCATTTTGAAAACTTCTAGTAGATTCTATATGCAGTGTGGAACATCAGAACAACCAAAGCTTTGTTTGAACATCATTTTGAAAACTTCTAGTAGATTCTATATGCAGTGTGGAACATCAGAACAACCAAAGCTTTGTTTGAACATCATTTTGAAAACTTCTAGTAGATTATATATGCAGTGTGGAACATCAGAACAACCAAAGATTTGTTTGAACATCATTTTGAAAACTTCTAGTAGATTATATATGCAGTGTGGAACATCAGAACAACCAAAGATTTGTTTGAACATCATTTTGAAAACTTCTAGTAGATTCTATATGCAGTGTGGAACTTCAGAACAACCAAAGCTTTGTTTGAACATCATTTTGAAAACTTCTAGTAGATTCTATATGCAGTGTGGAACTTCAGAACAACCAAAGATTTGTTTGAACATCATTTTGAAAACTTCTAGTAGATTCTATATGCAGTGTGGAACTTCAGAACAACCAAAGATTTGTTTGAACATCATTTTGAAAACTTCAAGTTCCAACAGTTGGGAATATGTTTATTTCTCATTCAGACCACCTTGTTTTAGTGGAGCATGCTTAGGAGATGTGCCAACATACTTATTGGAAAGATTGTACGCATGTTAATTAATACCGAACTGTTTTGGAAAGCAAGTTAAAACATAATGCAAATGTACTACTTTACCAAATAACGTTTAAAGTGAAAGTGTAAACATGTGTTAAGTATTTTGTATGAACTCACAGACTCAACTCTCCTACCAAATATTTGTACTTATCTACATAGTTTTATTTACATGTACTAACAATATGCATAATGATGTTAAAAATATTGTTTCATAAACATGTTTTATTTATTACAAGTGTTGTTAAAGTTGCATTAAATGATTATATTATTGTTATCGTGTATTCTTTCTTCCAGTGTATCAGTCAGTCAGATGTACATACATTATGTAATATCAGCAAACACATACCGTCTTTGTCCGTTTATAAGATGATATTTTTTTTTAAATCCGATATGACCATGCTCCTGTCTACATGCATGAGTTGACTAGAGAATACCAGCCAACCAGGTCTTTAAGATCAGACACTGCTATGCTTTTAAACATTCCTAAAGTAAGAACCAAGAATTACGGTGAAAGGCGGTTCGACAAATGTGCTGCCACCTTATGGAACAGTCTTCCTGTGGAAATCAGGCGCATTGACTCTCTGACAGTCTTCAAAAAGACTTTAAAAACACATCTATTTAAAAGTGCATATCAGTGAATCAAGTGAAATTGTTTTAGACTTTTAATGAATGGTCAAATGGCTGACTTTCGCGTGTTAAGCGCTTTAGAGACTTGTTATATAAAGCGATATATAAATATTTTCAACCAATCTTAGCAATAAAGATGTGACAAAATCGGACTTGGAAGACAACACTCAACATAACCAGCTGAGCACAGATAGCATAAAAAACCACAACGCAAATGCACGACACAATGCCTACACACAACCGAACGAGCAAATTAAACACCAATGTTCCAGCAGCCAAAAAGCTGAATAACCTAAAGTTTCATAAATACATGCCGCATTCAGATAATGGTTCAAAAAATGGATTTTTGCGTAGACCTTGTTATTTTCCAATTAGGCTTATAAATGAAAATAGAACAACAGCATGCGTGTCTCATATCACGGACAAAACATTAAATGCTACCTCTGTCCTCCGATAACCAAACGGTGTACTTTGACCGGTCGGACACTAGCCCGGATACTTGGTATTGTAATTGTTTGTTATGTAGATTATGCTGAAATTAGTTATCAACTTGAATTAAGAATTGGGTACATACAAGGTTAGATACATTTTTTTTATACTAATACCGTGTATCAATATCAATATTTTCCACTTTATTATTATATAACAAGATATTATTATCAATACAAATACACATTAATGTTGACTATTGCATATGGTTATTCGTATATTGCATCATACAAATTCATTTTCCACTTTTAATAAGTATTTATTTTGGTTGGTATCACAGTCAATTTCTTTGCTCTTTAACTGGGAATGTATAACAAACATTTGTTCGATGGTGACTCCATGTCCAGACAACAACGTCTCATATGTACATCCGGTCGGTGTCTGTTTATAGAATGAAAAGTTTCCAGAATGTATATGTGTCACATTTATACCACCAGCAGCGATACCAGTAATATAAACATCTTCTAAACTTATAACTTGTCCCTGTATAGCTGATTGATGAAGATTGACTAACACTGGTAATGAATAAGCATATGCTGTACCGGAACAGTAGGTCGGAAATAGTTCACCAGAATATTCATCAAAGGAAATAAACCATTTGGAATACTTGTCTCTAATAACAGGAGCTTTTTCAAACACGTGACAAAATAGGAAACGTTCTTGTTTTCTTTGTTGTAGTTGACTTATCACATTTTCAACATTTATATACATGTCATCATCTGCTTTTAGATAAAATCTGGAATTCTGGCAATAATCAGTCAACCATTGAAGCATGGCGATTGATTTACGTGTCAAATTTCTATATCTTTCCAATAAATCAACTTGAATGATGTCTCGATACAATTCAGACTCTTTCCGAACCTGTCTTTCTATCCCACTGTCTTCAGTTATTCCAACAAGATACACAAGCTTTGAATTCAACTCCCGTAGTTCGGATCCCCACGTGTTCCTGATGCCGTTCCGACGTAAGAAATGATTGGCCTTGCTGACGACAACAATCACTAATGTCCAGTCCTTATCTGACACGTTCCTCTCACAGATTGTATAATCATTCACCGTGAAGGTGAATAACATTTGTTCATACACGGAATCATTCTGTTGATACCCATAATCGGGAGGTTTCGGTGATTTCCGTAATAATAACCTGTTGCCCATTCTGTATAGGTCACGTGTATGTAAATATGGAACATCTGCAAACCGAAAGGAAAAAGTTATCAATAAAGTGTTATGTAAATTACAACCATTACATGGTGGTATTGTGGTCAAGTGGAAAATCTTTTCCACTGTGAACAGAGAGGTCTCTGGGTAGAGTCTTGACCCGGCTTGTGACTTGGTCATTTCGGACACATCTTCGAGATGAAATGGTTGGTGAAAAGAGAAAAATAAGACAAGAAGACATTCTGAACCTAATGCGCTCAAAGAGAGTAACTGTGATTTTGTCAGTATCAGCAATGTTTAAGTTGAACAGCTGCTATGTTATTTGAACAACAAACTGTCAAATATCAATTACATCCGACGTCATAACTAACGAAATATGCGTGAGTGTATACGAGAAAACGATTTTATTCTGCTGTAACCGATGGTAATCGAACCCATTAATCAAACAATTACAATTTAGCGTATTCGAGTGCTCCTCAAAAGGCAGAATCGATAGGTGTCATGATTTTAAAGACGTGGAAACAAAAATGATAAAAATATAGCATGTAAAGAAACATTTACCCAATTCGTTGTTTCTATGGACGCCATCGAGAATGTCAGCTTGACGCCGTTGTTTTATCCAGGGAGTAAATGCAAGAGAATATAGTAGTATGTTCACCGCGGCGCATGCGCACACCAACAACAATATAACTCTAGTGACACGACCAGTCTGAAATGATAGAATATATACAATCACATTTACACGATAAGCATTTATTGTGCATGACACAGAAATACTACGTAATTTTGGTCACTGCTTGTCAAGGCAGCGCATCAAGCTTGGCGACAGTTTATAGGGGTTTTACATTTCAAGATGTTACATTTAAAGTAGATATGGTCGTATCTGTTCATATCTCAAAATTGCAATTTAGTAAACATGCATTTTATTATGACTAATTTATACTATTACGCTATAACACGCAACATATGCAAAATACCCTACTTTGGTTGCTAAAAGTGCGCGTATATTGTATTCTAAAAATTAACGACGTAACCATCTATTGCACGCGAATGTTGAGTACAATTTATACATCTAGATGCAAACTTTAATATTATAGGCATAACTAAAAATAATCAAAGTTTTAAAGCATCAATGTCTTTATAGACATTTGCTATTTATAAATGAGCAGTACCTTTTAGGGGAATGTTCCTCTACTGTTTTCATAATATTATGAACATGTTGTAGGCTTTCAGACAATAACTTTTATATTTGAAAAAATACGACGATAATCAACATCCCCTTTATTATAATGATCATCAAAGTATCCACAAATGAGGAGTGGACATTTTCTTAATTGTGTTGAGCTGTATAATCTGTCCAAACATGAACCCGACAACCGAAAATATGATCGTTTAAGATTGAACTGTCAGATGTCAATTAAAAACTCAATTTGCACGTGAATCAGTGATTTCTTGTGTCCATAGACAATTATATTCGTACCGCTAGAAACCACATTAGTCCCGTGCTCTTTTAGACAGTGTGAAAATGAATGGTGTTATGAGACTCGAACTGTGGAAACTAAATTAATTAGCAAAGATTGATCATATATTTAATTAAGTACACGTGTATATTTAAGTTACCTCTGTGGATATATTATTCTTTATGGAATTATTGGAAGTACATGGTCGCCCACGTGATAATGGTTGACAACAGACAAGGTCAGTTTATATATGTCAATGTCATTACTTACAGTTGGGTAGGAGCGGTTATTTTATTTGACCCATTAATTGATGCTCTTGGTCTATCTGACCCCTAGACCCCTAGAAGTTTCATAGTGGCACATATTGACCTCATGAATCATACAAGGCGGTCGGTTTCTATTGATAATAATGTATGAATGTTGACTATAAAATGGTAAATCCCAGTACAAAATCAAATACTAGTAACTAAAAAATACTGCTTGCTTAGAAAATAAATGTCTGAAATCAACTAATGTATTACCACAGGTGATTGGCATGTGGATATGAACCCCTATGACCCCCTCTACAAACCCCAAAAATACCAAATTTCTATAGATTATCGCCAAGCACCTGTGTGTATTACTATGGTACATTGTGAATTAATTTTGATGACTTGGAGCAAGTCTAACAACATTACAACATTCAAGCACACGGTATGCAGATAAAACTTTGTGTAAACTGAACGTTCTATGAAACAGCAGACGGATCTAGAATAATGTGTATAGAAACAGATTCAAATAGATGAATATTATTTTAAACTTGTAATAAAAATACATTGCCCGAAGGTTCAAGCGCCCGTAATAATAATAAACAACAGATTCGTCATGAATATTTTTACATTTGTCCAGTCATCATTTAGCAAATATAGGTACTCTATGAATGAAGCAGTATTTTTTATCATCAATTCTTTAAGGAAATTTTTAACAAAACAACCATCTGTTTATAAATGATAATTTCTAGGACGCTGAGAATAATACACCATTCTTTCCAAGGAACTCTAGTTCAGAAAACTGATTCTTGTGAGTAAGACGCGTGAACAAAGATTGAGTAGAAATGACAGTCGGTGCATAGTTTACTCCCTGTTATCTCGAGATGCATTGACTGATAAGCCATGTTTTGTTGTAGGTATGTGTTAGGCATGGTGTTCATGCGGGTTAATGAAACGTTAAAACTCATCTACGTGTCATGGTTAGTTAACATCTACAACTTGGCCCGTCTCAGAGTCAGAGATATTTGCGCATAGATTATATACAGACTCGCACATAGTTGTAGTTATTCCCACCATGTGTTGTGTCCAGGGAAAGTCTTGGCCATGATTGTAGGGAAATAAGATACTTTGACCGAACATCAAACCATTGGAACGTACGTTATTTTGTTTTGGACAAAGGAAAGGCGTTTTATTGAAAGTACGTACATCCATAGGTGTAACTTCGATCAAACTTGTAATCACAATAATTCATACAACATTAATGAATGTTGTAGTATCACAATAAATCATCAATGATTTGGTTTATATGTTGCGATTTTACGAGTACTTATACTCGTACAGTGTATTAAACATATTTAGTGTTCTATATTATAAACTGTTCTATTTATATCGATTATATCTGTACTAGGGTTAGGTATATGATCAAGTTTAGCACGTACAATGTTTGATACCGGCGTAGTCGAGTGGTTACTTCGTTAATTATTAAACAAATTTCTATTGGAAGATATTGTCTATAACCCGCGGGTTAACTCCCGTACTACCCACTGACGCCATCCGGTATTTTTTGTATTTTTGAAAATTATGTCTCCGGGCTTTGTGGTAAGAAATCTGAAATAATTATGCCATTTCTTGATAAGAATACTAGTACAAGATATCGTTCGTTGGTGTCGTGGGTTCGAATCCCACTCTAGGGGTGTTAATATACGACTTTTATTTTATTTTATTTTTTTGTTGCATAACTACGGTCCCTAGCATTCATAAAACCCAATGATGTGGATGTCGGCAGCCAATTATAAAAAAAAATTCTCTAGACGTGGTAAGACGTGGAAATGACTTTAATTGAAAGTACTGCTGCACCCAACATGTAATCACAATAATTCATACACGTTGAATGTTGTAGGATCACAATAAGTAAAAAAAAATGATTTGGTTTGTATGTTGCGATTTTTTTGTATTAAAGAATGTGCTCTAGCAACTGAACTATATACAATGTTTTTGCCTGATTTTAACAGTTTTTACCATTACATGTGCGTGTTGCAACGACCGTGTATGTAGTTTATTTCATTTGCGATAATGCTCCAGAGTGCGCCCTGCACATTACTTGGAAGAAGAAGATGTGTGATTTTTACCGTATTCGGTCAAATACTAAACAAATACCAGGCCCAGTCAACGAACTTTTTGATAGCCACTCGTACATTGGTGTACTAATACTTCTATATCACAATCACAAACTGTTCTATTTATAGTTTGGCTTACATCGATTATTGGGTATCTGTACTGTAGGGTTAGGTATATGATCAAGTTTAGCACGTACATTATTTGATACCGGCATAGTCGAGTGGTTACTTCGTATCTAACTGAACACATTTCTTTATGAGAAATCAATAGTACCCGCGGGTTAACTCCCGTACTACCCACTGACGCCATCCGGTATTTTTTGTATTTTTAAAAACTATGTTTTCGGGCTTTGTGGTTAGAAATCTGTAAAAACTATGCCATTTCTTGATTAGAATAATTATAATATTTATATCGTCCGTTAGGGTCATGGGTTCGAATCCCACTCTAGAGTTTATGGTATTTATACGACTTTTTTAATTTTGTTGAATAGCTACGATCCGAACCATTCATAAAAACAACGTGACGTGGCTGTCGGCAGCCAATTTATATCATAAACGTTAAAAATCGGCCTTTAAATCTCAGAACGGACCCCTACAAGACTTCAAACCTTCAACCAAAGACCTAAATTACGTCTTTGCTTCAACCTACCGCATTATTATGCCAACGATACACTTCCTAAGGTGAAATTATTATCAGATAATAATGGAAACATGGCCTACATGTATATACATGTACATAGCAGCATATGTATATTAAAACATATGGTTATGTATGTATGTATGTATGTGTGTACACCATAGTCTAACATTGCTGATGTTATCTATGTTTCTGTGTTAAATCTCTGGTTCTAATACTTGGTATCTATATTTCTATGTTTACACTCTGGCTATCGTGCTGAGTATGTTACAAAACAAAGACGAGTGTAATCAACATGAATACGTTTTATATAACGAGTAAGATCTGGATCCTATCAGATACAGATTTAGATAATGATTTATTTAACCACATAATCACCATTTGGATCCCCTGTTTTGGAACGCATGCGCAGACGAGGCTTGAGTTGTGGGGGAAAGGCTGTAGTTTATCAAATTGCCGATTAATTTTGTAAAAAAAAAGTTTTTTAAGACAAAATCGGGAAAAACCTTCATTTTTGTTCGCTTTTTGGTCTGATACGAGTGTACTCAACATGAATACGTTTTATATAAGGAGTAAGATCTGGATCTTATCAGATACAGATTTAGATAATGATTTATTTAACCACATAATCACCATTAACATCCTGATTGCTTCAACAAGTATCCACTTACGTTTTGGTCTCCGAGTATCTTACACAGATATCTACATGTTTACTATAACGTGATACATGTACGTAATATAGTCCATTCAAAGTTAAATGAGAACGGTTGAAAATAACTATTATCCAGTAGGTAAACTATGTTTATCTATGTTTAACTTGGTATACCTGAGTTAATGGTTTTTCACTGCTATTCGTTCGAATGGGATAGTTCCCTCATTAGTATAACTTACTAAATAGACTATTGAATAACTTCCGTATTACGGTCTTATGTTCATTCCCAATTATCCCAAACATTTTATTTCAATTTACGAGGCCTTACCCAAGGCCTGTCATAACCATAACACGGTATAAACTATTTGGTTATAACAAACATGTTTCTGGGAACGCAAAGACGTGTTTATTAAAGCCTCCCTTGGAAATGTACAAAAATATAGTTAACATATCTAAACTTAGGATTGTGGCACAGTCTTTAAATAGATCGAGACTCAAGCATTCCTTACGTCTTATTATTCACAATACTATAATATTATTACCGTAGCTATTTTCTGCAAGTATCCAGCGATAATTTTAAACATTCTGACAGAGTGTTTGAATGTGTAACACGTAGAATACGTTCACTGTTGTGCATTCCAGTAAAATGTAGGAAGTTCAACACAACATGTAGCTGTAACATATAGACACATATAATCCAATCACTCACTACCCCACTCTATAACTATTCCACTAGATGTCGATACAATGTTGCTGGTCTATCTATAATGTTGAGTATGATAAAATGCTACACACACAGGTTGTAATATGATACCCCACCCTGTCTACTATAAACATACCAGCGATACAAATGGAATCAGGCGGCGCTTATCAGTTTATTGAATATATACCACGGCCCAGTAAACAAAAACATATGTTTGATTTCAATGATTTTATCTAAAACTTTAACGGATGATTGGAAGATAACAACAAAGTGTAGCCTATACATATACAGGTCCTGTGTGTTGGATATTATCTATGACACGCACCCATTTGTTTAATTTGGCTTAGTACGTGGCGGGTTTCTCCCTGTCAAATTTGTCAATGATCTCCGAAGACGGAAAGTCTGTGGTTAAAGGAATCATGACACGTACGCTGCTCTAGGAGCTCTTTCCGAATAGACTCCTTGGTATTTTACGTGACCGGTGTATAGCACAGATACACACCTGTCCTGAGAAATGAACATTATTTTGTTGAAAGCCTAAACGTGCGATTAAAATAAATGGCACCATAAATGTTAATAACTATATAGGTAACATTCTCATGTCCTGGTAATTTTCTGGAACAAAAATGGCATATCACACACCATTTCGGCACGTAATAATTCGCGAAATATTTCAGCATCGCGAAACTGTTTAGTGTCATAGTTGGTGACAAAACATTTGTTTGCTTCATGTTGGAAATCGGGCTGTAGTACATGCAATGTACGGATACTTAGAACGGTAAACGCGGTTAAATCTAAATAAAAAGTTACATATTGTCACTTTCTATGACAAACTATGAACTGCTTCAGTGAAGGTATATTGCATATAAACTTGTTTCAGACCCTGTTAATACTGGTTGCAATGTTTTAGAATATTGAAAAAACCCACACTTATAATTATTGTGACGTTTGTTTCTCTGAATTGAAATCTGACGGAAGCTACGTATGTATACTTTATTCGTACATACTTACATTAACGTTTCCAATAATCGTTTTGTTCGCTCGACTCAGTTTGTTGATGGGTGAGGGTTTTATTTAGTGTGACGTGACGTCATATAGCACGTGATTGCGCGATTTTCACGATTATGTTTACACTTTGAAAGTAAATTCATGGTTTTAATAACCGGCTGCGTGAAGCAACCGCATACAAAATAATGATGATATGGTAATAGTGTCACCTATTATATGCTCGCTCATTAAAGAGGCGTTCCCTATGACTTTGATCGTTTAAATCGATTCATGAATATTATACATCAAATAAGAATAATTATTCCTTAAACTTCTCAAATCTTCAACAAAAAGCTCCCACCAATTACCGAGAAAAAATGAAAATATATTTCCGTAACGAGCAAAATAGTCACGAGTTGTTTCCCTTTGACCGCATAATAATAAATCGCTGGATTATTATTGGTTATATATGATATGTTATATATTTTGACATTACAGTATAGCGAAATATTTGCGTTCTTTCTTCTGACAAATCGTCATAATTGATAGTGCTATGTAAATTTAGCTCATTTAATGTGATAGTAGAGAAAAAAAGCTAGTTATAGGGAATGCCTCTTTAAGTGTTCAATCTTTTCAAGGAAATGTTGTTTTGTACATACTTGAAATAAGTTGATGTGTCCTGTTTTGAGTGTATATATCAACTCGTGATGTTAAAAACTACCAATCACTGTCTGGAATGCGTTCATTAGCGGTTTATATATCGATGAGGATGGTTGTATTTAAAATGATGATGATGATGTTCATGATGGCGAGTTTTATGATTCTACAAGTGAGTGGAACTGGATCAGCAAACGGGGAACCAACATACTACTCCAAGTTTGACTATGATTACAAGGTGTGTAGTATATTAGTTTTAACTTTTAACTGTCATGATTTCATCACGTTCGGTGGAATTTTAACTTTTCTTGGCACTATTTCAGTATTTTAAATCAATCAAACTAAATTAAAGTCCATATCGAATCCGTCAAAATTCGGAGCTACATACTATGTTTTATTCTTGTCATTTTTTCTTTTTTTTCCTATGAGAGTTCAAATTAAAAAGAAAAATGCATACAACGTATTTGTTACGAACAATGTAAGTATCGACAAGCCGCATTATTTTATAAACACAAATTTTCAGAAATTGTGGCTTAAAGATAATTTTACGATTGGATTTTTCGTGAATGTAGATTATGGAGTAAAATAAACTCGATAGATAATTTATTTCAAACATGAGACGATTATGAGTATGATCATTCAGCGAATAATACCCTGTAAGAACAAAACAATATTACGGTATATACGGTGTATTACTTCAGGTCATGCAGAAACTCTCAGAACTTCAAACAGAACAGAAGGTACTTACCACACAGTTATTCCAACAATCAAAACTTATAGACGATCTGCAGAAACAACTACAAGGTTATTGTCACATGTTATTTATTTATTTATTTATATATTTATTTATTCATTTATTCATTCATTCATTCATTCATTCATTCATTCATTCATTCATTCATTCATTCATTCATTCATTCATTTATTTATTTATTTATTTATTTATTTATTTATTTATTTATTTATCTATCTATTCTTTCTAATCCTTTGTTATCAATTTTCTAGGGATATTTTTTATGCTGTCAGCCACTCAAGCACCCTTTGACATTTTAACTTCCCCTGGTCATTGGGCTACCTATGGAAGCCTATGTTTGGTTTTCCCAGGGGAGACTATTTATCTGATTTGGGCGTGGCAGCTAACATCGATATGCGGCCCCCAGGAATAGATACTGCCCTTACAGGTACCAATTTACACCTTGGTGGAGTCGAGCATGTCGGTTATTCTTACTCAGAGAAATTAACCAGTGGTCCAGACGGGGGTTAAACCCGGGACCTCTAAATCCCAAAGCGCGCACCCAACCTGTAGGCTACCACTCCGCTATTTAGAGAATATTTTAAATGAATGTTGATTTTGTATCGAGTGTAAGAGTTCTAAAGTCTTTCAACTATCTACCTCTCTTGAAGCTCAGCATTGTCCAACTGCTGGTTGGTCTGGTGCCATGTCACTGACAAGCTGTATACTTCATACATGTATAATATGTTGGTGTGCCATTTACGAAATGGCACCAACATAACCATGAAAATAATGTTGACACGATAAGTTTACCATATTAGAACGGTACAGTGCTGCTCAAAGATGGGGACATGTGCAATATTCAATGTATCACGTGTTTGTGTGATTCTGACACGGGCACTTACAATTCTAAACCACACGCATGTGAACTGTACATTTAAGTGATTTTGTGCACCATGATGCAAGTTCGGCAAACAAACTATTGTTAGTCGCGTATAATCCTTTGTCTTAACCTTCTTGTCCGACTTTGTAGATTTTACCTAACCCTTTGACTTTAAATGTTTGTACATAAATATGACAATAAACTATGTTTAAATTTTGTAGGTTCAGTCCAAACACAATGGAGAGAATGGACGACATGGAGCAAGTGTGCATTCTCATGTACCGGTCAAGATGGCGGCAGATTACAAACAAGAGATAGAACTCGTTCAACCACTTCTGGAGATGCACAGTCAGAAACAGAGTCACGCCCGTGTAATGCTGTACAATTCGCAGGTAAGATACACAAACAGAAACAGAGTCACGTCCGTGCAATGCTGTACAGTTCGCAGGTAAGATACACACACAGAAACAGAGTCACGTCCGTGTAATGCTGTACAGTTCGCAGGTAAGATACACACACAGAAACAGAGTCACGTCCGTGTAATGCCGTACAGTTCGCAGGTAAGATACACACACAGAAACAGAGTCACGCCCGTGTAATGCTGTACAGTTCGCAGGTAAGATACACACACAGAAACAGAGTCACGCCCGTGTAATGCTGTACAGTTCGCAGGTAAGATACACACACAGAAACAGAGTCACGTCCGTGCAATGCTGTACAGTTCGCAGGTAAGATACACACACAGAAACAGAGTCACGTCCGTGTAATGCTGTACAATTTGCAGGTAAGATACACACACAGAAACAGAGTCACGCCCGTGTAATGCTGTACAGTTCGCAGGTAAGATACACACAGAAACAGAGTCACGTCCGTGCAATGCTGTACAGTTCGCAGGTAAGATACACAGTCAGAAACTGAGTCACGTCCGCGTAATGCTGTACAGTTCGCAGGTAAGGTACACAGTCAGAAACAGAGTCACGTCCGTGTAATGCTGTACAGTTCGCAGGTAAGGTACGCAGTCAGAAACAGAGTCACGTCCGTGTAATGCCGTACAGTTTGCAGGTAAGATACACACACAGAAACAGAGTCACGTCCGTGTAATGCCGTACAGTTTGCAGGTACGATACATAGTCAGAAACAGAGTCACGTCCGTGTAATGCCGTACAGTTTGCAGGTAAGATACACAGTCAGAAACAGAGTCACGTCCGTGTAATGCCGTACAGTTCGCAGGTAAGGTACACAGACAGAAACAGAGTCACGTCCGTGTAATGCCGTACAGTTTGCAGGTAAGGTACACAGTCAGAAACAGAGTCACGTCCGTGTAATTGCTGTACAATTCGCAGGCAAGATCTATGTATAACTTCACTACTGTTTGTTAGGGGCATTTAAATTACAACATAATTAAAGGACGTACATTACACCCTCGCTGATAAGATTACCAAGGTGAACGATGTTCTAAGCCATTGCATTCAGAACCATGCCCAAATCACTAATTTGTTCATACTAGTACATGTATTTTAATAGAGGAATCATGTCTGATCGTTGAACTGACTTTTACAGGATGTATCAAGCAACATGGACCGGATGATAATTTTGCTGTAGCGTATGATTATGCTGATCAGGTTGCTGTTTCCACGTGTACAGCTATAAATGGTGCTGGTGGATATGTGTACGCCATAAGACGCCAATGTTCGAATCTCGCCGTGACCTGTGAAGAAATATGCAAAGCCTCAGAGTAAGATACTTTCTAGTTCTATGTAATAAATAATAACTAGACAACCAAATTCGCATTGTCACATTTTGACCATTATATTAAATGCACGTTCAAACTTGAGTCGGATAGTAATCGAGACTAAAAATACTGGTAGCACAAGCCAAACTGGTCACACGTATTTTCATTCTAGTGTGAGGGTTTGGAGAGCAGACTGTTCTGTTATCGTTCACTTGTATTTTATTTTATCATTTTTGTTTTGCAACATCGTATATGTAGTTGACCACATCTACTTCTCCGGCGATGAATGGTTACCTTACTATTTCATCTGTGTACATTCATAGCTCAGTGTTTGCTGTTTAGAGCGCTTACCTTCTTATCTAGGGTTCAAATCCGGTTGGAGACATCATATGCCTACCATATTACAGAAAAAAGCTGATTGACAAATAAAGGCTATGTCCGGCATGTTGCAGATGCTCCGTTCAGTCACGGTCCATTCTGACACTTAAGTACAACATTGACTTACAGTTGTTGATAAAAAAAGGTTTCGGAGCATGTCAACATTTAATACATCGATATATTCGATATAATATGTGTGTCCTAATTTAAGTTTCGAATGAATATAGTGTTTGCTGTGTTTGCATCATGTCTGGTACCATTTTGATTTCGTATTTGGTTTGACGAGGTCTGGAATCAAACAGTTTGTGCAGTGAATACGGGAACTTTTCAATCGCAATTCACACAAAAACTTTTGATGTGTATGATTGTGCTACCGGTAATAGTAATAATATTATGTGATATTTCTTGTAGGTTGACATGTTTCAATTCCCTGCACGTGTACCGACCTACAGCTCTGGATCGTGATGATGTCGGAAAGAAAGGTGTTTATACTTACCGCTACAATGCTTGCGGAGGTGGATGTGGACCAAACATTTGCTGCTGCAAGAAATCATAAATTGAAATCAAGCTAAAATTTGCGCTCTGTAGCATGACGTTATGTTTCAGGGGTGGTGTTCACAAAGCATCTTAAGTGAAAATTTTCAATTTTCTAAAATTAAAATTCTCCGTAATTTTCCGTAAGTGTACATGTATCAATTGTACAGAAAAATCAAGATTAACAATTATTTACATAGTTAAGAAGCATCGTGTAAATAGCTAAAGTAATCACATAGAAAACATGGGTTATTCTTCATTTCTTGGGATATGTTGCAGCTTAATATTTAAGTTTGCACTTAGGTTACTTTGTGGATACCACCCAGGCACTATCTATGTAGAGGCAATGTCAATATGCTAACAAGATATTCATGTGCATGTAAATGTTTTCACTTACCCTAAATGTACATATTATCATTCACCGTCGTATACAGTGAAGTTATACCATGTGGTAGTTTACATCATGTTTGATTAAGAAACCAAGAAAACATTGGCTTGTCCATACTTCGTATTTCCTCTACATCATGCTGATATAACGTGAATATGCATGTACACACAGAAAAGGTCATATCGCTGGCTTAGAATGAGAAGGTCGTATATACAAAATCTACTCTTTACTTGTAGTAAAATAAGCCGTTTCAACTTCAGTTTGGTCAACTTGACAAGTTCCGATTGATATGAAAATAAGCTCATCAGAAGTGCGTAATGCTGATTTTAAACATGTATCAGTCTTATAAGGTCGTAAGTAGTAGTTACGGCCTTCTTATTCTAAGTAAACTACATATGATATATAACAAGTCTTTGTGGAATATATTCATGTTCTATTCTGTTCTGGAAATATATATACATGTACGTATACTCGTTATATTAAATAGAGGCTATTGCATGAGCGTTGCTTTGGTATTCATTGTGTGGAACGTGTTCAATGGAAATCTATATAACATTGCCCAGAAGCATAATTGCATTTGTTTTATTCAAAGAGTTCCATTCTAACTCGAATTTAACAAATATTTTTATGACATAAAGGTTAAAAGAAAACATAAGTTCGTTCTGTTTCCATTGTCCTGTGAATGATGTGAACGTTATGGATAGAGGGTGCGTCTCAACCCACAGGTACCTGTATCATTGATAAAGACAATTTGAAAATGATTTTTTTTTTAATTTTTACAGAAAGAAAAATATAGATTTTCCAAATAATAAATTTCGGAGTTTTTTCACGTTCAACAAAACAGTTACCTGTGTCTCTACCCGTCATCATAAACACGTGACACTGATTGGGTCGTAGTTACAACACTAGTAACGCGTAAGAAGAGAATTGCTATGTTAATGAACAGCCACTAAATGGGATTCGTAGCTTAATCAAAACTTTTATTGACACAATTACATTAATTAATTAACACAAAACACAATAAAAGGAAAATCATTTATTATTCAATTGCTATTGATAAATTTCTTACAAATGGTTAAAGTACACAATTTACAATCCAGCCCTATGTTCAATGAAAGATTCAGATAATCACGTTAAAGACCATGTGGTTTTTTTTGTCGATTAAAGCTTTTGTCGTACTCTGTTTCTCCCTAACAGATTGCCTTCTTGTTACGACAGGGCGCGTCACCTCTGTCTTTGTGCAGCCGAATTCGCTCATGTGGTTACCCTGTTTTGGTAAAAATGCCGTTGAACTAAGTACATGGAGGAATCAATTAGGTTAGAAACTTGATAATAGCTTTTGTCAGACAGAAGAACCTACATTGAACACATGGAAATATGCACTTGCAGTACTGCGGGTGTCCCCAAGTTGAAAGTGTTTGTATTATGAGTTTGTATCAATTATCTAATATAAAAACATACGTATAACGTCAGGTTCGTTTATTTTTACAACAACAAAAGTTTGGACCACACCCTTTATTTGCACAACTGTTGTAACGGAATGTATAATATCCTTTAGTACCAACATCATCACGTGCCATGGCTGCTGCACGATACAGATGTAGAGCATTGAAGCACGTCAAACTGCAACACAATATTACATTATTTAACTAGTGGGACTCTGTACCTCAGTGGTAAGTGCACTTGTCACCTAATCTGGCAAGGTTTATTTTAGGGTTCAATTCCGGGTGAAGGCACTTATATGCATGTCATATTTCAGAAAGCTGACGGACAAAAACAAGCTATGCTCGGCATTTCGTAAACGTTTAACACGTTATCATAAGAGTTATCTATACTTGAACATTTTCCCTATTTATCATTTGTAAGCACTTAAGTTTAAGTTCAGCATTAAATGACTTGGGATAGGATCAGTAATTGGAGACATTGTTTCACATCCAAATATTAATTATTGCCAATTAAGACAAATTGTTCTCGCATAGATAATGCTAATTGCAACGAAAGATAAACTATAGTAATACCAAGTATGCATTGGGTTTAAACAATGGACGTCGAAACTAAGTTTTAACTTGGCAGAACAAGTATTCGTGTGAGTGTAAATTATGCAATGGTTCGGTAGCGTATTATTTAATTTTAGAGATTTGAAAACACCATTGATCGGTATAGGGTTATGGTTATGATCGGTTTATGTCGACCAGTGTCATCTTGTTCGTTTATAAAATAATAATAATAATAATAACGACTTTATTAATGGTGGATTACATATTTTACAGTTAATATCAATTTTCAATAAGGTCCACGTAAAAGTGATAATTGATTTAATAACTTACTCCAAGGTTTCACATAATTCATCACAAGGTACTGCAAGTGATGAACATTGACGTCGTATGGCGTATACATAACGACCCGGCTCATTTATAGCCGTACATGTAGACAGAGCTACCTGGTCAGCAGCATCATACACAACAGCAAAATTATCATCCGCTCCATGTTGGTTTACACATCCTGCAATACATTGCAAAAACACATCGCTGGCTGAGAATAAGAGGGTCGTAAGTGCCACCTTATAAGACTAATGCATATTTGAAATCTACATTCTTAAGAACCATTTTTCGTGAAAATTCGAATTTGTCATGTTGACCAAACTGAAGTTGAAAAATCATGTTTACCATAGGTCAAGAGTGAATGCCAGACAGCTTTTCTTGTTTTCTCAAAATTTTGATTTTGTAGTTACGACCTTCTCATTCTAACCCAGCGATATCCTAACAGGTACCCAGACGAAATTTAGCCCAATTCAATAATCGAAAATGTCTTGATTCCCCATTGCGCCTGTTATATATACACTGACTCCGTATTCATAAAGCATCTTTATTGATATAACACTTTAATAGCATTTTACCAAATCATTAAATATTTTAAGTGTGCCAATAAAACAGGAGAATTAGTACTATGAATAGTTTGACTGATCTCAATCATTGCATTAAATGGATCAGTTGTTGATAGGAACCATGGGTTGTGTAGCAATATTTTAAGTCTGAATACCTTTGCTTTAAATACTTACCTGCGAACTGTACGGCATAACACGGACGTGACTCTGTTTCTGTCTGTGTATCTTACCTGCAAACTGTACGGCATTGCACGGACGTGACTCTGTTTCTGTCTGTGTATCTTACCTGCAAACTGTACGGCATTGCACGGACGTGACTCTGTTTCTGTCTGTGTATCTTACCTGCGAATTGTACGGCATCGACGGACGTGACTCTGTTTCTGTCTGTGTATCTTACCTGCAAACTGTACGGCATAACACGGACGTGACTCTGTTTCTGTCTGTGTATCTTACCTGCAAACTGTACGGCATTGCACGGACGTGACTCTGTTTCTGTCTGTGTACCTTACCTGCGAATTGTACGGCATTACACGGACGTGACTCTGTTTCTGTCTGTGTACCTTACCTGCGAATTGTACGGTATTACACGGACGTGACTCTGTTTCTGACTGTGTATCTTACCTGCGAACCGTACGGCATTACACGGACGTGACTCTGTTTCTGTCTGTGTATCTTACCTGCAAACTGTACGGCATTACACGGACGTGACTCTGTTTCTGACTGTGTACCTTACCTGCAAACTGTACGGTATTACACGGACGTGACTCTGTTTCTGACTGTGTACCTTACCTGCAAACTGTACAGCATTACACGGACGTGACTCTGTTTCTGAGTGTGTGTCTTACCTGCAAACTGTACGGCATTACACGGACGTGACTCTGTTTCTGACTGTGTACCTTACCTGCGAACTGTACGGCATTACACGGACGTGACTCTGTTTCTGACTGTGTACCTTACCTGCAAACTGTACGGTATTACACGGACGTGACTCTGTTTCTGACTGTGTACCTTACCTGCAAACTGTACAGCATTACACGGACGTGACTCTGTTTCTGACTGTGAACCTTGCCTGCGAACTGTGCAGCATTACACGGACGGGACTCCGTTTCTGTCTGTGTACCTTACCTGCGAACTGTACGGCATTACACGGACGTGACTCTGTTTCTGAGTGTGTATCTTACCTGCAAACTGTACGGCATTACACGGACGTGACTCTGTTTCTGACTGTGTACCTTACCTGCAAACTGTACAGCATTACACGGACGTGACTCTGTTTCTGACTGTGTACCTTACCTGCAAACTGTACGGCATTACACGGACGTGACTCTGTTTCTGACTGTGTACCTTACCTGTAAACTGTACGGCATTACACGGGCGTGACTCTGTTTCTGACTGTGTACCTTACCTGCAAACTGTACGGCATTACACGGACGTGACTCTGTTTCTGTCTTTGTACCTTACCTGCGAACTGTACGGCATTACACGGACGTGACTCTGTTTCTGTCTGTGTACCTTACCTGCAAACTGTACGGCATTACACGGACGTGACTCTGTTTCTGACTGTGTACCTTACCTGCGAACTGTACAGAATTGCACGGACGTGACTCTGTTTCTGAGTGTGTATCACCAGAAGTGGTTGACCGAGTTCTATCTCTTGTTTGTAATCTGCCGCCATCTTGACCGGTACATGAGAATGTACACTTGCTCCATGTCGTCCATTCTCTCCATTGCGTTTGCGTTCCTCAGTTATTTCACGTGTTCAGTACCAATACATGCACGGTACTTTGATTTGGAAAACAAATTGTTGTACATGTATTAGGAATTAACAATCAACATACCGGCAAACTGTACAGCATTACACGGACGTGACTCTGTTTCTGACTGTGTATCACCAGAAGTGGTTGAACGAGTTCTATCTCTTGTTTGTAATCTGCCGCCATCTTGACCGGTACATGAGAATGTACACTTGCTCCATGTCGTCCATTCTCTCCATTGCGTTTGTACAGAATCTATAAAAGTAGTACAAGAAGGTTAAGCCAAAGCATTATTATATGCGACTAACAGTAGTTAGGGTTTGATGAATGTAGTGATTTTGTTTATGGTTTCGTCCGGACTTCGTTGTGTTTTAATATTTATTAATTTTGATTATAAGACATACGCGGTGAGTGTACTTGAATAGATACAAAGAGAAGCTCCATACACTCTCTAACATTTTCTTATCTGTTACTTGATTAAAATAATGATTTGTTTGTTATAATCTCTATCACGTACACGTGCAGAGTTGAGTTAATTTTTAATACCTTGTAATTCTTGCTGAAGATCACCAATAACCTTGCTTTGTTGATAAAGTTGCTCACTGAGTACCTTCTGTGTTTGGTCAAGCTCTATGACTTTCTGCATCAGCTTAAATAGAAACAAACCCTATAATTGACGTGAATCAACAGATTCTATGATAGTCGTTACTATGGGGTCTGTTGCTATGCGTTACTTCATCAATTATGTCACCTGAATAAAGGTGATTTGTGGGGATTTCGGGCCGAACTAGATTAGGAAGATACAGCGTAAACGTATGTGAATAAATTCGGAATGTTGACGAAAGGAAAAATAGAGGGGGCATTTGTTTGAGGAACAGTTGTCATCTCTTGTATATTTGTTATATAGCACCATTAATCAAACTATTATTCAAGCACACTAATTGTTTACAAAGTGAAATGTTGAAAACAACTAGAACAACTTTATAGTCTTTTAAAAATACCACAAGACTCTTCGGCTAAATTAACAAGTTTTGAATGTTTTTTCTATAAAGGACACATGACAATAGTCATTCACTCCTTAACAATGTGCATTTTGTTTTGTAAATGAGATTGTGTTGATTATTGTGTTCAGTCGATTGAAGCTTAGTAAGAGGCAGGGGGAAGTTAAAGTCGAAGAATGACTGCAGTCGTAACAAACATAAACAACAATATGAAGAAAACAATACAACGAACTCATACAATTTTATCTCAAGATCTTGTACCAAACAACGAGCATAAAAACTTTGACGAAACTAGACTATCAATATAGGTAACACAACTAGTGGTTTAAAATTCGTGCATGTGTCACGCTAACAACAAATTACCGACAAGATCGAATGACTGGAAGAAAAAAAGGCGTTTATGATTTTGGGGGCTGAACAATCATCTAGAATTTAAACTGAAATTTTAAAGAGATAAAAACAATCAATTTTGACAATCAGACGGTTATTTATATTATGTAAGGTCTTCTAGATGTGGGGTATATGAGGTTTGTACCAAATACAATTTTCAGATTCCCGATAACATATGACACTGTCCATACCGATGTGGAAATCATTTATGCAAGATTCTTTAATGTACTGAGTATGCATTTTCAACTTTAGTTTAAAAATAATAATAATAAAGTGTGCAAACATGTTGCCAACCGTGCTGTACAGGATGCTTAGTTTCTTTCAGAAACACATGATTGTTTACTGTTTCTGTTGTTGCTTTGTGTAATGAGTGTAAAACATACTAAAGTGTATCCAAAACTCTGTATGAATAACATGTGTTGTTTACCTTATACCGACAACAATTGATTATATTACGACAAAAATGATTTTGTTGACATAACTTTTTGTCTTTATATTGTAAAAAAGTCTTTACCCTATATAATAGTGCAACAATGTCCAAAACAATTCACATAAAATTCAAACTGCCCATGTTGAATCGCGATGTAAAAGAATTGATAGTACATAGTGGGCTTTGACATGTTTCAATTAATAAATATTAAAACCCGTTTGAACAATATAGAAATCTTAAAAGACATACAATACTTTTCCCTTGATATTTTATTATTTATTATTTTATTTGTGTGTCGCTGAGAACCTATTGCGGCGTATTTTGGACTTAACGGGTAAGCGAGGTTGTTGTACATGAATACATTGCATATTTCTTCAAAGTGTAGATCTATTCATTGTTATTTCTTCATAATGCTTGGCTATGTTAAGGCAAAAGTCCTATTTTTGTCTTGATCACATAGATTTTTCTATATGCCTTATTTCTTTTTTGCAATTTAATAAAAAGTATCAGAGACTTTAGGTAAATATGTTCAACCACAAAAATATCATTCTCCAAGGCGATGCCTTTACTATGCCAGCAGCATGACAACTGTAAGATAATGGCATGTTTTGTAATTAAATTGCATGACAATGGTTAATTCACTAAAGCTAACAACATTATTGCCACTGTAAAACAGCACAATGCTGTGGTATATAAACGTACAATTACAAAATTAAATAATTTAACTACATATCTTGTAAAATAGGAGAATACTCTTAACAGTTCACACATCCAATGGAATCGTTTCTTTCAATGTTCGTTAAGATTAACAATTGACACAAAACTAAGAGCATTTCAATATAAATATCTTTTGAGAATATTACCAGATAATTCATTCCTTCATAAATGTTGTTTGATACCATCAAGCCTTTGTGATTTCTGCTCTATGTATAATGACTCAATTCCACATAAACAAATTAATCACACAATTAAATTATTTAAACTCGTACATACCTTGTAGTCACAATCATACTTTGTGTAACATGTTGGTTCATTATTCACTGATTCATCACAAAGCACGCTAAGAACCAAAGAAGTCCCGGTCATTATAATCATCAGTAACATTTTCACTGAAGCCATCTTAATCGTTGTACGTATGTATCGCTTGTGAACCAAATAGACGGTGTTGTGCTGCGTGTATTTCACGGAAGAGGCGAGTCAGTCAATCAGTCTCAACAGGAAGTTTCTATAAATAAACATTGAGAATTGAACCGTGTATGTATTGTTTATCTCTGTTGAAGGGGGTGCACTATTCTGATTGCTAGTATACTTTGTATACGTACTTATCCTCCTCTTGTTGATTGGCATATAATATTGCTACCAAGGTTTTCATCGTTGGCTTACGTATTTTTTGTTTTCATTTTCACCGAGAACCTTGCCAATACTTTTTATGTCATTAGTGTAAGTTCTCATCCACGCCTCTTTTGGTCTCCTGTTTCTTTTTTAACTTCATGGAGTTCATTTAGGCAGTATTTTTGTAATGCTGTGTAGTTGTTTTCTAAATAATCTTCATTGTTTTAGTAGTGTTCTGTTTTAGTTCCTATGCATTGCTGTAAACTTCATAATTTAAGATTGCTATCTGCTAGTACATTTCGCAGCAGATTTTACGCAGGATAGTCATCTGGTATGGAATCTAGAAAGTCTAGTCTTTCTCAGTGATCTAGAGTCTATATTTGGTCTTTTCATCGACGTTTTCCGATCCTCATACCTTGATCAGTTGTTGAAATAACATTCTGCCCTTTTTAAAAATATGTTTGTTATATCCTTTGAGTAATACTTCTATTGACTCATCCTCCTAATTTATATATTAGAAGCTTCTATCGTTGTTATACGTTAATTTTTAGTGTTCTTATAGTTCTGTAGTACAAATAAACAAACTAAAATAATGCTCAATATTATTAAAATCAGGTCCTAACATTTGCTCCATTCCTTTACGCTGGTTGAGATCTGACTACACTACGTAAGGGGCCACGTTCAAATGACCTCTCTGGTGCACTTGGACTTCACGTAGTTTGTAAAGTTCACCTCGACAATATTATTTCCAAATGTATAATGACGATCAGACTCATTGAATACCGGTGTTTCCATAAGTATGTGGACTATAAATATCAAAATGTGAATGGTAACCCACTTTCATTTCATTTCCTAAGGAAACACGAGTAATCTTTCTTGACTTGGTGGTTCTACTGTTTGATAGCTGTTCGTTGGTACAAGATTTTGTCATTCTGGGTTATTTGTCTGTATTTGTGATATTTGGTCGCCGTTTTGGCATGGGTTTCTGCGGTTGGGTCGCCGTGCAGCAGGGCATTGGAGAACTTGTTTGAGTCTTTACTGCGTTTCATTCGGTCTAATGCAATAACCGCTATTCTATAATTTCTTTGTGAAATTGGGTCATCATGCATTTTTTCGGCGGGGACTTTTGATTGTTCCTTTGACTTATGGGTGGGCACTGCTCAGTGTAATTGTGTTGTGGTGTTTCTGATTTATGTGCTCGGCTGGTTAGGTTGAGTGCTGCCTTCCCTGTCTAATTTCCTCATACCTTTTTATACCAATTGCATGGTGACATTTTCGGTAATGAAATTTAAGTGATATTATTTCACTCTTGACACCATAAAATTATATTTTCACCTGTGAAACTATTCGTTTCTTTGATCACTCGGTGAAATAGAATTCGACCTTACACCAAAACCAACAAATATCCTGTATACGTGTACGTATATTCATACAATATGTCGACTCAATACTATATAAACATCATGTAGCTATACCGGAATGTTGCTGTTTATGTCTACAATCAATAAATTGTATAGAATGTCTAAACTAAAAATTTACTGATATTATTTCCCTGGAGGTAACATGTCATCGATTGATTGATTTATTTCAATGTTTTGTGGTCAACGTTAAACATTACCTTGTCTACAACTAGGTTGTTTTGAAAGTTTTGCACACAGTGCTCTAATGAACACAGGTATGAGGACCGACAGACAAAACTCTCCTTAAACATCACCATTAAGACAATTCGGTATACACAGCAAAACCTGAAAGTCCAAAGGGGCTTACCTTAAGATTGTCTGTTGCATGCTTTCATACAGAAGGATGTGAGAAATCGGACACGGAAAGCAGCACTCAACTTAAGCACCCAGACACCGAAAACAAAACATCACATTACACAAATACACGTCACAATGCTCACACAATAACCGAACCAGAAAATGAAATACCCAATTCCTAGCTGTAAAAAAGGTGAATGACCTAAATAGAAAATTATTGAAACATTACCATAGTTTTGTAATGATGCTTCCTTCATATTAACTGCTGTGCTAGTAGTTCATTTATTGAATATGTAAAATAGAAATAGAAACCAGGGCCTCGTTTGATGTATTAGGTAAACCACGATACAAGGTTAACTAGACATGCACTGACGGTTTCTCAAACAGTACGTTATCTAACTTTAAGTTGTACACTCCGCGCATTTAGTTTCTAACTGTTAAACACGTCTTGGAATTATCACGACGAAGATGGTTAGGCTGAAGATGCATCTCCTTGGAGTGGTAAGTCATGTATTCAATTTTGTTTTATGTTTAATTCAGGAGATGTGTCAGATATTTAACTTGTCCATGTTGTTTTCTATTTTGATTAGTCATAATAAAATAATTGGTTTGGATTATACGTGTAGTATACTGTAACACTATGTTGTAACTCTATTACAGCTATTTCCTGTTGTCGAGAACATTTCAGCCGTGTTTTCCCCAAAATTATTCTTCCAAAAATGGGTCCTTCCCTTTTCACCAAAATGATTTTCGCTCCCTTATTCCAAAGTCGACCTCCACCTTGATTAACAAGACTTTTCCTTCTCATTTTCCACTTATGTCGTACCATTCCCCTACCTCTTCATCAAGACGTTTGCCCCACTTTCCCAAAATGTTTTCCTCCCTTTAAAGATGTCTCTCAATTAACATCAATCGATATTTTAAAAATAATGTATGAAATATTGACTGACTGGAATCAATTAACATCAATCGATATTTTAAAAATAAGATATGAAATATTGACTGACTGGAATCAACATTTGTCCACAGCTTAAATTTTGGTAACAAACTTAGTATAAGGAACTTTTAACGAGTTTATTTTATCATTTTTAATAATTATATATCGTAACTTATAGGGACGAAATATGTTTATATTGATGCCGCTGACCTGTATTGGGTACTCTGTAATCAGGACCATGCATGATGATTAGTGATCAACGTATACACCTCGTGGGCTGAAGTTAACACATTTTATTCCATGTTGTTATATAAGTACATGTACTTCGCACAGAATAAGGATTGATATATTCCAAGTGAGATATAGAATAGAACTCATTCATTACATTTTTATCAGTTAATAGTATCAAATAATTGATCGGCATCGTCTATGCTGTTTCTTTAAACATTCCGAAGCAGTATGTACATGCTGTACTTATAAATGACAAACACTATGATTTTAATATACAATGTATAACGAAATACGTTATATCCAATCTCACATAACGAAATTTCGTTGTACTGATATAGCGAAAATCGTATGTTTTACCAACTTTATACTTTAAATAGAACATTGATAAAACTCGGACATTGGGCTTTGTGTCAGCTAAAACTCAGCCATTGGGCTTTTTGGCAGCTAAAATTCGGACATTGGGCTTTTTGTCAGCTAAAACTCAGACATTGGGCTTTTTGACAGCTAAAAATCGGATATTGGGCTTTTCGACAGCTAAAACTCAGACATTTGGCTTTCGGCAGCTAAAACTCAGACATTTGGCTTTTGGCAGCTAAAACTCAGACATTGGGCTTTTTGGCAGCTAAAAATCGGAGATTGGGCTTTTTGGCAGCTAAAACTCAGACATTTGGCTTTTGGCAGATAAAACTCAAACATTTGGCTTTTGGCAGCTAAAACTTTGACATTTTGGCATTTTAACAGCTAAAACTCGGACATTGGGCTTTAATTGGTTAAGTTTCATTGTCTCGTTCATATGTGGAGTATGATCACTGGAGAAATTACTAGTATACTAGTACCTGGTTTGATCCATTGAGGTTACCATTTTGGCATGTCATGATTTTGATGAAAATTTCGGTTTTCTACGGAATCCGGTTAGTGCCATATGAATTATCGTGCCTCGAATCAAGAGGGCGAGGGGCGAGAATTGCGCTTCATGTGTCGCGCGACTCTCGTATGTCGCTTCGTGTCTCGCGCTGAAATATCGTGCTTCGCTTCGAGTGTCGCGCGATTCTTGTGTCTCGCGTTCCTAGATCGAGGCACCAGATGCGAAGCGAGACACGAAGCGACACGCAATATGAAATTGGAGCACACTAAGGCAATCAGGCTCTTTGACCCCGGAAGACCGGGTATGTAGATGTAGGTCAGGCTGAAGGGAGTCGAACTAGACCGTCGCTAAGCCCCTATCTTGGGTTTGAAAGAAGGACCAGATCCCTAAAGTAGCCACAAAAGCGATATGCAATGGCGACTTTGGATCGGTTCGAGCCCGTGTACAGCCCAATTGTCGCTTGTCGCTTCGGCTGTAGCGCAATTCTCACCGCTCGCCCTCTTCAGGCTCTTGATACGAGGCACGATAATTCATATGGCACTAACCGGTTTCCGTATTTAGCATGTTACAAAATTGTTCGAATTTCAATTACATTTTACATAAATACAATGCAACACAAACGATAAAGATGGACTGGTACACGACAATGTCAGGGGGGCTTATTTTTGGCACGACATACTAACAAATAAGTGAATTAGCTAGAAGGTAGTGTTCAAAGCATTTGTAATTATAATATTGCAGAATGCATCAAAGACGGTGTCGGTGATGATTATGCAGTTGCCTATGATTATAAAGACACGGTTGCAATCGCTGCACGTACGGCTATGAATTATGATGGTAGATATATGTACGCCATACGACGTAAGTGTTCGAGTGAGGCTTTGTCATGTGCGGACCTATGCACCAGCATAACGCAGGGTAAGATTCTACTTCAATATTACAGAAATATAAAAATAAAAATAGCACTTTACCTAGATTTGGATATTGCGCTAATAAGCTAGTATAACCATGGAAATGAACTTAAACGAATTTAAACTTGGTTCCAACGTTGTTTGTGGATAACAATGTTTGTAGTTCTTCTGACTTTTGAAAAAGATATATGTGTTATTGACATCATTGGTCAGTAGATCGTCATCCGTATTGACATTATATGGTTATGTTTTTGTTTAGGTTCACCATCATCTTGTTCACCATCAATACCTTGCCAGCTCTGGCTCATGATGCAGTCGGGATCAAAAGTGTTGTTGCTGTCAAAGAACAGAATAAGTTGACATATCTAGAAGTTGGTATTTCATTTTGAAAGTATCTATAAACCACATACTGCCTGACAAACAAATCGCTGGCTTAGAATGAGAAGTTCGTAAGTGCCACTTACGACCTTATAAGACTACTGTATATTTGAAATATACATCACAAGGCGCTTCTTATGAGCCTATTTCATGAAATCCTGAAAGTGTCATGATGACCAAACTGAAGTTGGTAAAACTTGTTTTACCATAAGTAAGTAGTGACTGTCAGACAGTTTTTTTTTGTTTTCCCAAAATATTGATTCTGTACTTACTTATTCTAAGCCAGCGAAATTTATTTAAGAAATAAAAATCTGTTCGCGTTTATTGTCGGTGAATAAAACACGGGCAGGAGTTCGATTGAGGAAAAATTAAATCACGAGTGCGTAGCACGAGTGATTTAATTTTCTACGCACTCGTGATTTAATTTTCCGCATCCGAACGAGTGGCCGTGTTTTATTCACCGACAATATACAAGAACAGAGTTTTTATTTCGATTCTAAATACGATAATATCCCGCACTATTTAACTGCGCGCATTCCATTTTCACCCATTTGACATTGAACATAATTCCACGATGAAATTGAATGGCTTATTAGCTGGTACAATTACCTCCCTCGTTAATGAAAACGACCTTCGTAATTTTCTGAAGGAAATACCACAATTTAAACATTGAAACAATTTTAATAACACGAGTATATGGTATCTATTTCATAAAATGAAAAATATAAAATGGATTGATTATCAGAAGCTTTAATAAAACTTGGTTTCTAGAGTACATTGGAGTTTCTAAAAATAGATGCGTCATAGATGTAACACTGGATTCTCGTGCAACTCGCCTTGTCATCGTGACACGTAGTAAATTTTACTATAAAGTTTACGTTCATTCATTCATAAATATGTGAAGTGATACTGGGCGTAAATAGAAACAGCCAATTTGATAAGTATGTTTTATGGGGGCAATCAAATATATGGTTCGGTTCATTCTTTGTGTATTGGATTAATCCGCGAATCGTGTTAGAATACAATTTAGAAGTTTCCAGGATAATTCTAAGTTCAGTACGAAGACCTCATTTTATGATCTCAGAATAATTGTTAACTTCTCACACTAGTTTAATGTTTTACCTACACGTTGACAAACAGTACAGACTATATACATACGAAAATATATGCCTTCCATGTGTTTGTGTAATGTTAAAGATATAAATTTCTCCTATAATGTTATCATATATTTTCCCCCTTTGAGCATTAGCCACCTACAAATTGTCGAATGTTTCTAACTTTTTAAAAGGCTTACATATTTTTACATACTTTTTTCTTTTCTCTTTATTTATAGTATTCCTGTTTGTATTAGTAACCATGTAATACCAAGCTTGACTAACATAGTATCAAGAAGAAAGAAATACTTCACAAACTTAGGTACAGCTCCATGTATCGTTCACTTGCTTAATTTATTATGAGATATAATACATCTTATCCCGAGTATCGAGTGTATGTTGGCAGTAACATCAAATCACAGCTAAGTGCTCAACTTAGTAAAAATGTTTTTAGATGAGAACAAATGGCATTTTCCTGTAGTTCTAGTATATGTTATGATGTAGGTGAATTAAGCCAATTTCCACAAAAAATCTTATCTTATATTAAATCCAGATTGAATTTACATTCCCAAAGTGTTGATGTCAGAATGTCTTCTATAAACAATAGATTCGTGTAGTGGTACACATAAATAATATGTCCCTTATCAGATAAATAACGTGATATTCCATGTGATAACAAATGACGAAACAATGTTCTCCAACGAATGTGATATAAAATCCGCCGGCTTAAATTTGTTATTTCTGACTCAGTAGCTATGGTAATGTGATAAAAAGAATCCGTCAATCGTTGTCTTTGAGATCAACATTTCTTAAACTTTTCACGAAAACAAATGATTAAGCTCACCAAGACTCTCGCTAAATAACTTTTGCTTTCTAGACTTTTTTACGAAATGATCTCCAAAGACAACTCATGACGGATCATATATATATCCCTGGCAGATTCTTAAAATTACAAAACAATAATGTTTTTACACATTACCTTAACACAAAAATAAATTACATGCATCGAAAATTATTGCGATATCAGAGTTGACGGTCTTACAGAAAAGTCATAATTTTAAAAATGAAATTTAAAAACAAAAAATGCATTTGATATAATTTTAATTTTAAGTTGTTCATCGAATACGGCTCCATGCCAATGAACACGTTTGGTAGGTACAAAATGAGAAATCGTTTGATGTTGACTCTAATGTACGTGATAATCACCAACATTGGATTAAATTTGATAAATAAGTGGTACAAAACAACCACCAATTAGTCGTACATTTCTATATACGCTATCATTAGAAAACAAATGGTTTGAGTTGTTTAGTACACTAGAAATAAGCAGCTACATCCTGTTAAGCGGGTTAATTGACACGTGTCGTGAAATAAATTGTAATAACACAGATCTAGCTTAGTAACGTTTATCTGCAACATAAACATAGAGGAAAATGGCTGTATTTAAAATGTTAATTATGGTGTTTATGATGGCGAGTTTTATGATTCTTCAAGTGAATGGAGCTGGACAAGCAAGCGGGGAACCAACATGTTACTCCAAGTTTGATTATGACTACAAGGTAACTGAGTTTAACACATTTATATGATAAATACGTTCATAACATGCATTTATTTCATAACCGACATAAAATAAATTAAAACTGTAGGATTACTAAATACTATTGGACATGCACCTTATTGTATAATTATTTCGTTACTTGGATATACATACGAGTACTGCTATATATATATATATAATTGTATATACAAATGTATGTTTATGTAGTGATCCAACTTCTGATATATTTGAGTTAAATTGTAGGAAAAGACGCAACGAAACCTTTAAATTCGTAACTCATATCAACGGTTCTCATATTGTTATAATTTATAAAAACCAAAAACCTTTGTATCTATTTTAGCTGATGCAGAAACTTTCAGAGCTTGAAAATAAACAGAAGTTACTGAATGATCAACTTGTCCATCAAACCAAAGTTATTGATAACCTACAGAAAGAACTGCAAGGTACCAATGTACATGAACTAGACTTCAAATATATTACAAAACTCGAATTTTAATCAAATAGAAAAAGTAATGTGGTGCAGTGTACATTGTGAAAAAAATAAAGAAATGTCGCATTCGTTTCATTTTATTTGGTAAAATGGACGTGTCTGAATAACGTTTTATCAACTATGCTGAACATAATATATGTTTTTCGCCTCCAAGGAACATTGATGTTATAATGAACTTCATGTGTCACGTTTTATCAACTGTCCTGAGTACATGCATTTGTTTTCGTCTCGAAGGAATATTTGGTTCTAAACATGACCCATCTCTTATATTGATAGATTCTGTCCAAACCCAATGGAGAGAATGGACAACATGGAGTAAGTGTACATTCTCATGTACCGGTCAAGATGGCGGCAGATTACAAACAAGAGATAGAACTCGTTCAACCACTTCTGGTGATACACAGTCAGAAACAGAGTCACGACCATGTAATGCCGTACAGTTCGCCGGTATGTTGATTGTTAATTCCTAATACATGTACAACAATTTGTTTTCCAAAGCAAAGTACCATGCAAGTATTGGTACTGAACACGTGAAATAACTGGGGAGTCAAGTTATTTGGGGTAGATCATCGGAATTCCGTGCTTCGTACTGCTGCCTCGGCGTTAATTAGCACGTCTTGGGGGCAAAAGAATTGCCACACTGTTACAACTGCCACAATCGATTGTTATTCAAACAGAAAGCTTGCACTATAATCACCAACACTTTAAACACTTATTATGTTGCAGGATGTGTTAAAGAACACGGACCGGACGATAATTTTGCTATTGCGTATGATTATGCTGATCAGGTTGCTGTTTCTACGTGTACAGCTATAAATAGTGCTGGTGGACATGTGTACGCCATACGACGTCAATGTTCAAACCTCACTGTGTCCTGTGATGAAATATGTAAAGGATTAGAGTAAGATATTTATAATACAAAATGAGCTAAGATCGGTCATTGTTGGTCTTAACTATGTATTTTATAATAGACTACAGAGTGCTTTTAACCTGACCTCTAAGACACGAAACGTAATAACACCTTTCTTTTTATTAGTGATTGTGTTACCTTGTTAAAGTTACCGCATGCAAATTGGATGTACTGTTCATATAATTTGACTATAATTTGTATCCTTCTTTTTAATAAATGTGGCATCCTTTTACACACCAGGGCACTATTTAATTAAAGTACTTACGGAAATCGTAAACTTACGTTTTAGTTGGAATTTCATTTATGTTTTAAAATCTACACTTGGACTTTATCAGTGTTGACTAATAATTTGACAACCAAATTTTTGCCGTTGAAGAACTACAAACTGTAAGTTTCCGTAAGTGATGTGATAAAACATTGACCAGCTAATTGTTGACATCACTAAATCTTATTTTGATGTTTTTAAGATTGACTTGATACAAAGTTCGAATTCAGATGTCAGAGGAGCTGTTTGTATTTCTAGTGTTCACTTGAAGCTATGTACTAGGAGATGGTGGGTGCTTTTGATATAAAATATGTACAATCTCTTGTAGGTTGACATGCTACAATTCCCTCCATATCTATCGACCTACAGCTCTGGGTCGTGATGCCGTCGGCAAGAAAGGGGTCTATACTTACCGCTACAACGGCTGTGCGGGCAACTTTTGCGGTCCAAACTTTTGTTGTTGTAAACAGGGATAAATCATACACAAAAGATAGTAAACAGAATGAAATGTTGTACAGTCCAGTTACGACGCAGTGGAACAATCCACTAGTACGGTGTAAAAACAAGTAAAAAGGACTATACTAACAGTTCAATACCAAACTAAACTCTACTACCTATTTAAGCAATGGTTTTAATCTTTTAACTATGATGTCACTGTCAGATTACCCTAGCTGGACTATAGCTGATATTATATACATAAAACAACAAGTTTACGAAAATAGCACTATGTGTTCAATTGTGTATTCTAAAATCTAAATAACATTCTATAGAATGCAACACTGCTGTCAAAATATAGTGATGTTGGGTTTAATTTTAGTCTCCCCACACAAAATGACAAAACAAATTAACTACTACAAAGTTTCTCATTCATGCTCATAAACATGAGTAAGAATAGAGTATTATGATAGCATAGTATATGATAGTGTATAGAAAGCCTACCCTTGTACACATGTTTACAGCATGTAGTACAGCTAGGTCTTTATGTTAGTTTGAACATATTTGAAATCCATAATTTCATGCTTCGGTTAGCACTGTCGAAGTACAACACTCAATTGATCGGTTGTACTGTATTCATTATACGGGTAGTGTTAACAGCATGTTAATACATGTACCTAAATCGATTGTATGTTCACCCGGTTCAAATTGACAGATAACTTTAAACACACAGTATATACGTCCTCTTGTTAATCGTGAGTGTGTTCTCGTGTTGTGAAATTAAATTCACTATCACATTGTCAATTAATGTGCATACTGGATAGTCATGTATTCATCAGTGGAAATGGCTGCATTTATTATGCTATTGATAGGTATCACAATAGCAACTTCTATGATGTTTCAAGTTATTGGAGATAAATCAACAATTGACGAATCTAAATGTTACTCCAAGTTTGATTATGACTACAAGGTAAGGTCTGTTTTAATATTTTAATTTACCGAACATTTTGTATGTTGAAGGTATCCATTATCGAGAATTTAAATACATGTAAACCGGAAGTAAGAAAAACATTAAGAGTCATTAGAGTTCACATCCTGATTATTATTCCAGATATACTTTAAGAAATAATTCAAAAATAAGAATTATTTCCGTTTTCAGATTTCATATTTGCTATTTAATGTTAACGATTCCCATAGTTATACTTATTATAGAAACACGCTGGTAATCTACAGTACTTGTATTTCATATATCGTTTTAGCTAATGCAGAAACTTTCAGAGCTTGAAACTAAACAGAAGGAATTAAGTAAACAACTTGTACAACAAACAAAGGTCATTGATGATCTTCAGAACAAATTACAAGGTACAAATGTACATATTTAATGACCGACAAAATCTACTCAAATTCTACTCGAATGTTAACTCGATATACGTGATAAGCTCTATGTCTTTATTAATTAACAACAATTCAATTCAATTAATACACACTGATCGGGACAATAAACGCCACGTTATGTGTGTATCTGATTTAATAGTCAACTACTAGTATTTTACTTTAGTTTTAATATACTGGCGGGTACATTTAAATATACTTAACAACTTTTCTAAGTCCTCATTTTTATTTATCCATAACTGTTTATTATATACAATGAAGTAACAAAATTTCTCCCGTGAAGTTTGTACAGCAAGGTCAAAATAATTCGTATATCGAACAGGTCGTACATCACGTGGTTTGTTCGTCGCAAGATTGACGTGGTGCGTTTCGTGCATTTTTGACGCCGCGCGTTTACATATATATTGAGTGTATTCCAAATGCCTAAAAACAGACTTAAAACGGCCGGTTTCTTATATTTGTAGATTCTGTACAAGCACAATGGAGAGAATGGACGACATGGAGCAAGTGTACATTCTCATGTACAGGTCAAGATGGCGGCAGATTACAAACAAGAGATAGAACTCGTTCAACCACTTGTGGTGATACACAGTCAGAAACAGAGTCACGCCCGTGTAATGCCGTACAATTCGCCAGTAAGTTTATTTTTATACGACAATCACTTTCAACCCCTAGTATGGGGTGTATGTGATAAGCGGGCACTATGTTTGACCAGGTATGATAATCAATATCTTTTAAATACCTGAATGCTGTAGCATTTCGTCTTTAACGTGTTTTCCTTATGCTGCAGAATGCATCAAAGATGAAGGGGTCGGTGATGATTATGCTGTTGCATATGATTATAAAGACACAGTTGGGGTCGCCGCATGTACAGCTATGAATACAGAGAGTAGTACTTATACGTTTCCCGTACGACGGCGGTGTTCAAACCAGACTGTGTCATGTGCTGAACTATGTACCAGCTTAGGGTAAGATTTTATCTAACTATTTCATGTATTTCATAAAAACTAAGGTGGCTATAGTGGCCAAGGATCAGTTACATGAGTAATTGAGCTAAAATAAAGTTAGAAATGAGAATTAACTAATGACATGACAAATACATAATAGATACGATGTCCATCATGATGGTTTGAACGTTGTTTCTGTCTTAACCTTGTTTAAAACACCGCATGGTGTCAGATACGAAACTGACATACGCGAACAATTCATGAAATTCACTAACACTCTAAAAGCTTCCTAAGTTTCATGATGACTTTAAGTCCCATCATCGATTATGTGATATTTTGCTGTGCATACGTCGGTAGACCTGTTGGAAAATCGGTCAATAGGCCGAATGGTCTTGGTTCACTAACTCAAGAACACTCTGCCCTATGATCTTCAAACTGATAGGGAATATGTAAACCGTGTTTTTCGCTTGAAATAGTGTCAGTAGTTTTGTTTTATTTCTTGAAATTCTGTTGCAGGTTCACATGCTTCAATGCCCTCCATATTTATTCACCAGCTGACGCACCTGCTCTAGCACGTGAAGAGGTCGGGAAGAAAAGTGTTTTTACTGCCCGATATAACAGCTGTTTAGGCAGTTTTTGTGGTCCTAATTATTGTTGCTGCCGTACGACATCATTATAAATGGACGTATATAACTTTGTAATGTATAAATGTGACACTAAAATAAAGAGATGTTTCAAATGACTTAGAGTGTATCCGGATTAAAATAACGAGTACGTATAAAATAATTGAGAATTACACGTAAGTGTCTTATACCAAACGAATAACTTGAATTTAAAGGCGCAACCGTCAAAATTGCGTCAGGTACCCGTTTAAACATGTTGAACAAATGGTTTTTCAACAAAATCAAAATCAGACAGTATAATTTAAGCTACCATGATTCCAGAACGACAAACAACTTGCACAAACGTTTATTTACAAAATTATAAAAACAAAATTGCATGTTCTCTAGTTTTATTGAAATAAGAAAAATTGTACATCAGGGAGAAAAAGGGCAAAAACGAAAAGACGCTTACCAGAAGTCCAAGTACAAGAATATCTGCACACAATAAATAAGTTATTATCGACGTTGGTCTTGTGCCAATAAACAGGTACGGTGTGTAAAACGAGAAATTATCGCGATCCATTTTACACACTGTATTTGATATTCTCCAGAAACAGATGATAATAGACAATGTCTTGAAAGTAAATGGTGCAAAACAACCAATTTATCATAATATACGCTATCATCAGTAAACAAGGTTGTTTGCGTTTTTTAGTACACTAGAAATAAGCAGCTGCATCCTGTTAAGCGAGTTAATTGGCACGTGTCGTGAAATAAATTGCAATTTCCCACTGTCTATCAAGGCGTATCTGCAACATAGAGAAAGAGGAAAATGGCTGTATTTAAAATGTTAATTACGGTGTTTATGATGGCGAGTTTTATGATTCTTCACGTGATTGGAGCTGGACAAGCAAACGTCGAACCAACATGTTACTCCAGGTTTGATTATGACTATAAGGTGAGTTATTTTTAATCATTTTACATTTCTGAATACAATGTATTTTGTATAAACATGTATCTTGTATTTTTTTCATTTACATTTTATATACTAGTATATAACCTCGTGATAATTGATAGAATCCAAAAGAAGGTTAATATAACTTGCACATGTAAAACTTTATTTCAGAAATCGAAACAAATGTAGTATCAACTAAAAACTAGTACTTACTTATATACCGTATTGTATAGATGTACTCAAATTGTCCGATATGTTTATCTTATCATTTCCAACAAATGTAATATTTCTTCAATTTACGTATATTAACATACTACAGACTTATACCTTATCAAACAACACATCTTGTATCTATTTTAGTTGATGCAGAAACTTTCAGAGCTTGAAAATAAACAGAAGTTACTGAATGATCAACTTGTGCAGCAAACCAAAGTTATTGACAATCTACAGAAAGAATTACAGGGTACAATGTACTTTTTTTCTGGCCTGCAAAATCAACTCAATTCATGCATTTAAATATTAACATTTTATTCTTATTGAAGCACCATATGCTGCATATAACTTTGTTAATGCTTTTTTGATCAAAACATTATGGTGATCTTAAAACTTGATCGAATTATGTACTGTTAAGTGCCCTACAATTTTAGTAAATGCCAATATAATTGAATCAATGTGAATGGCAATTATATTGATCAATGATGTGTCGATGTTTTATATCACGTTCATTCTCTATTTCGAAATTTTACACTTTAATTAATAAAACAACGAATAAGCGGGTTATTAGCAAACCAGACTTAACACGTGCGGTTTCTTATACTTATACATGTAGATTCTGTACAAACGCAATGGAGAGAATGGACGACATGGAGCAAGTGTACATTCTCATGTACCGGTCAAGATGGCGGCAGATTACAAACAAGAGATAGAACTCGTTCAACCACTTCTGGTGATACACAGTCAGAAACAGAGTCACGGCCGTGTAATGCTGTACAGTTCGCAGGTAAGATACACAGTCAGAAACAGAGTCACGTCCGTGTAATGCTGTACAGTTCGCAGGTAAGGTACACAGACAGAAACAGAGTCACGTCCGTGTAATGCTGTACAGTTCGCAGGTAAGATACACAGACAGAAACAGAGTCACGTCCGTGTAATGCCGTACAGTTTGCAGGTAAGATACACAGACAGAAACAGAGTCACGCCCGTGTAATGCCGTACAGTTTGCAGGTAAGATAGAGTCACGCCCGTCTAATGCCGTACAGTTTGCAGGTAAGATACACAGACAGAAACAGAGTCACGCCCGTGTAATGCCGTACAGTTTGCAGGTAAGATACGCAGTCAGAAACAGAGTCACGCCCGTGTAATGCCGTACAGTTCGCAGGTAAGGTACACAGTCAGAAACAGAGTCACGTCCGTGTAATGCTGTACATTTCGCAGGTAAGATACTCAGTCAGAAACAGAGTCACGTCCGTGTAATGCTGTACAGTTTGCAGGTAAGATACACAGTCAGAAACAGAGTCACGTCCGTGTAATGCCGTACAGTTCGCAGGTAAGATACACAGTCAGAAACAGAGTCACGTCCGTGCAATGCCGTACAGTTCGCAGGTAAGATACACAGACAGAAACAGAGTCACGTCCGTGTAATGCCGTACAGTTCACAGGTAAGGTATACAGTCAGAAACAGAGTCACGTCCGGGTAATGCTGTACAGTTAGCAGGTAAGATACACAGACAGAAACAGAGTCACGTCCGTGTAATGCTGTACAGTTCGCAGGTAAGATACACAGACAGAAACAGAGTCACGTCCGTGTAATGCCGTACAGTTTGCAGGTAAGGTACACAGTCAGAAACAGAGTCACGTCCGTGTAATGCCGTACAGTTTGCAGGTAAGGTACACAGACAGAAACAGAGTCACGTCCGTGTAATGCCGTACAGTTCGCAAGTAAGATACACAGACAGAAACAGAGTCACGTCCGTGTAATGCCGTACAGTTCGCAGGTAAGATACACAGTCAGAAACAGAGTCACGTCCGTGTAATGCCGTACAGTTTGCAGGTAAGTTTATATCACCTCACTACAGTTAGTTATTAAATGACCGAACGGTCGCAAAGATTAAAAACCTTCCATATATATGTCCATATGTCAATCTGTCCGTTTGTCAATCTGTCTGTCCGTCCGTTAAAAGTTAACAACAGGATCAAATTATTTGCATCAACGTTGCTTCAGCAACTCCTCTCCCATCTTGAATGTTTACCTATAAGAAGAAAAATGTTCAAATAATAAAAGAAATAGTGAAGTTGGTACAATAACTGTTACAGTACTGTAACATGAAGTTTACGTTATGTTTCAGGATGCATAAACCAAACCGGTTCGGATGATAATTTTGCTATTGCCTATGATTATGCTGACCAGGTTGCTGTTGCTGCTTGTACGGCTATGCATGATGCTGGCCACCGCCATGTGTATGCCGTACGACGTCAGTGCTCGGCCATCACAGTGGAATGTGACGAAATATGCAAAAACTTAAAGTAAGAGACGATTTCACTTTTAGAATTACATAAAAAAATACATTGAACAGGTCACGTGCGTGAGATCTACATGTACATTTGTATCTAGCATAGAGCGGGAATTAAATGTTACATACAAACAAATCTGACGGTATGCTTTCCTCATAAAATTTCTGATTGGCAAACGTTTGCTAGACGATAGTGCACATACAAACGTTTATGCAGCCAGATATATTGATAAATATTTTTTTTAAATGACACCAAATACTAGTAGTATACACTTACAATTTGTGTTAAGACTTTGTGTACAACTCATATATTTCTTCTCCTTTGCAGTCTTTCAAGATACTTAATGTGCATACATTTAATTAATTGTAAGCCATTCCAGTCATAAAAAATAATTAAGTTTATATCATGTTAATTAGCATAATGTGAATACAACTGTTTGTGATATCTCTTGCAGGTTGACATGCTTCAATTCTCTACACGTTTATTCACCAACCCACGCACCTGCTCTAGCACGTGATGCTACTGGAATGAAAAGTGTTTATACTTACCGCTACAACGGATGTAGAGGCGGATGTGGTCCAAACTTTTGTTGTTGTACAGGGCCGTAAATAACTGATATACATGACCTTTTTGTTCATGTAATGCACTGACAGTTCGAAGTCATATAGAAACAATGCTAGCTAGTATACTACAAAAGACAAGTATTTTCAATGGTAAGACAGAATCCGACTTTTAGAGTCACAGTGCTTATATGTGTGTCCCCTGACAATGAAGTTCATTTATGGTATAGTTAAGTGACAAACATGATATGATAGAACATGTCTGACTAACGTTAGACGATTTATTTAAAAGAATCAAAATATTGTGTTTAAACTATAACATGAAGTTGGATATAACAAAGTCCACAGTGCTGATGTGACCAACAATAAGTATTTTATAAAAACATACATGTATAGTTATTATGCATGTGAAAACTGACAGACATGCCGATATTTAAAATTCATAGTACATGTAAATTGCATTAAATAGGTGTCATAGATAATTGCATTAAATATGCTTTTCATGCATAAATAAATAACTAGCAGTCACATTTATAAATTCTTAGTAAGTGGTTTTAAGGATCAAACAATCGAGCAATCAAACCAAGCTTGCAATTGAATATAATTATTACTATAGCAGACTAAACAGATCACTCAAACCATATATTATAACTAGAACGTGTTTCTACAAAACAAATCAACATTTTTGTCACATAACATGTGGTGTGGGAGTGCAATAAAGCCATTTCGGAAATGTCGGTTATATGATACATAGAATCTTACACTCGTGCTCTTTCCGTACCATTTTTATAAACGAGTCTCGTGTAATATTGTTTTGTCCAAACTCGTTTCATAGAATGGTAAAGAATGATCATTAGGTAAAGCTAGTTTGATGATATATGCCCAAATTTTGAACCATTCTGTTCCTATCATGTTTTAGTACCTACATAGCGACAAAGCAACAAAGTACATTGTATACACTGCTTGAGGAAAGGTGCAAGTTCAATTTATTCGCAAGTGAACATTAATTACAAAGGGGACCTAACAACGAATCAAGCTATCAAAATATTGTATATCAAGGATTAGTGCAAAACGATGATACATACCTGTATAAATTGATGTAGTTACCTTAGTTTTGCACCGAACCCTTGATATGCTTTACGCTACATGAACTGTATTTATGAATGCGAAATCAATATAAAACTTGGGTTCACTGAAGGCAAAGCTGATTTATTCATTTTTGGCAAACGTAAGCTTTACTCTGATCTTATCTGATGTTAAATTATCTAAACTTGAAATAACAAGACTAGAAAACACCAAATTGAATGCTAAAAAGTGTTCAATTGAAAAAATAGAGCACAATAATCATAACATAACTCTTACAGCATTTATGTTTTTATTACCAGTTGTAGAAAGACGACACATCACGCGCACTACTAATGCAAATTTGTAGCAGCCGTGTGATAGAACTGTGGGACACTGCGTTGAAAATCGTCCCAACGAAGTAATAGAAATGTTCAAGTTTATAATTAATGTTGAGTGACAGATGAAGCTACATTGAGAAGACACTCGTTTCAGTGATACCATAAGCGATCATCGAGACATTTTGTGTGAATGATCAATGTATTCTTTCACTTGTAACGTTATACAGTAATAACAATACATGTATTACTTTTAGAAGAGAAAAGAACTGGCGAGTGCACGAGTTATAACAATACATGTAATACTTTTAGAAGAGGAAAGAACTGGCGAGTGCACGAGTAATAACAATACATATATTACTTTAAGAAGAGGAAAGAACTGGCGAGTGTACGAGTAATAACAATACATGTATTACTTTAAGAAGAGGAAAGAACTGGCGAGTGCACGAGTAATAACAATACATATATTACTTTTAGAAGAGGAAAGAACTGGCGAGTGCACGAGTAATAACAATACATGTATTACGTTTAGAAGAGGAAAGAACTATCAGCGGTGCAACAAACTACAAAGATATACGGATGGATTGTATATATCTATATATATCTAATTATACATGTATTATATAGTGTTAAACAAGAATTTTTTTTCTTATGCATACCTTGTTAAGCCTGCTGGCTGGGGTACATATTTACAGTCTAACTATATATAACTATTGTCGATTCAAAGATGTCTGTCAAAACCGCCAAAATGTTCCTTTTCTGAATAGCTAAATGCAGTAAGTATAACCACAACGCTATATGACCATTAGATTTTTAATCATATCAGAGTATTGATGATGGTAAAATTAAATCCTGAGAAACCTGTAATAATTAACCGGGGTGAATGTTTGTTTACGCGGTTGTGACAGAGATCTTTGAATCAACTATATATAATTGACCTAATTAACTAATTAGACGAAAATGGTATGGGGGAATCAGACAGGGAATGTAGCACTCAACCCAACCAGCCGAGCACAGAAATCAGAAATACCACAACACGAAATACACTGAGCAATGCCCACACATAAGCAAAAAAAAACACTAAAAGTCCCCGCCGAAAAAAAATCACAAAAAATAGAATAGCGCTTATTGCATGAGACCGAATTAATGAAACGCAGACGAACTTCTGCATCAAAGGGAGGAAAGTGTGTTGTGATCTTCATGTTTAACATGTGTGTATTCTTTTTAATGAATTAGATCTATACTGTATAAGTATTAGAGCTCAACATCACAAAGTAACGCTAGAAATAATATGAGTATCTGATTAAATAAATAAGTGATTATAAAAGTGGTCATAAAATTCAAAGAGGCCCTCTTTGGTAAAATTATGTATAAAAATGGTACGAACCAACGAATTTACTCACTGTTCAATCTCAGCCAAGAACTTATAATTTCGTCGATTTTAATTTGCTACTTACGGTTCGACAGATAAAGATTTCAATTGACAATATTTTTTAAGAAGACAAGTAACAGATAACAGAGATGATACAAAATAAACGAAAATATAGTTAACCCTTTCAGTGCTTTGATCGCGCTACGCGGTTTGTAAAGAACTATCCTTTCAAAATAAAAGCACGTGGCTATTGATGCGCGCGCATACGGTTTGTTGTCGTAATTAAAACAGGTGCGTGATTAAATGATTGTTGCGAGTAGATTTTTAAAATGCATTTGACTCGCAACCGTAATTGCATTAAATGAATAATCATGCCAGCAATTTCTCATTGAAAATCTAAATATATCACGAAGCTTATTCAAATAAACAAATATCGGCCTTGACCTAAATGTCTACAAGGGCTGTGTGTTATGGTACCCGGTCTGTATCAATATGATCTTTAGAAGCCGAGAACCAATCGCGCTGCGGCGATGAGATTTTAGAGAGGAATGAAAAGAGAAGAATTGACCAAAGATAACCTTCACAAGGATTGACTGTCGATATACAGTAAGGTAAATGATAGATGTTATGTTTGTTTATCATAATGTTGTAACGTTTTTATAAATCAAGATTATTTTCATTGACGATTTTCGTTCAGCATGTGGCTGTGTCTCGGCGCTGACACATGTTTTGGAAAGTTGTCAAAATAATATTCTAAAAACACAAAAATAAGAAGGTTTCTCGCTTTTATACGGTTACATGTTGGTTATAAAACGTTTGATATTAGATGAAGACTATCATACGTATTGAGATGTCGGGTTGTTAATCTAAAATAAAGGAGTTATGTTGTTTTTTCCACCACGATTGCTCAGTGTTTATAAATAGAACATGTCGTCCAGTGTTGACGCTATGGCCGATCAGTTCATTTACACTCTAGAACCTTCGTACTGTACTGGAAATTTATTATTGACAACTCTTTATTATACTTTCACTCATTATGTAATTATACAGTGATGCTCATTAATTGGACTTATGTTGATATAAATTGAAATATATAATTACACACCAATGGACCTAGAAAACAAGGGGGGTAACTGTTACAGCTTAACAAAATACGGTTATTTCCTATGCAAGTGCGGTTCAAGAGGGGGGGGGGGGTGACAAGTGATCCTGAACCCCCATTGAAAATGGCAGGATGTTGTTATCTTATATATTATGACCAGTTTGTCAGATCTTGTATAACCAAGACAACCGTGAATAAAATTAGCATGTTAGAAGTTAAACCTCCGAACAAAGACCACCTGTGAATACTGGAATTTTTATATTAAAAAATAATTGTGAAAATTTAATGAGATGCACTGACACTACCTCACTTGCTAAGCTTTTGTTTTACATTATTATCTTGTTTCCTCTATAGAAGTGAGTCACTGTGTGTAACCATGGATACAGTGGGTGATGGTGACAAGAGAGATGTTAGACGACCAATGAATGCTTTCCTAATATTCTGTAAGAGACATCGTAGTATAGTACGGGAGAAGAATCCGGACCTAGATAATCGTAGTGTTACACGAATCCTCGGTGATCTGTGGGCAAATCTGAAAGACGAGGAGAAACTTGTCTATACAGATCTCGCAAAACAGGTATGCTATATATATAGCCTATATCTAGTATCTGATTATAATCATGTGACGCCAACTAAGAAAATTATTAGCAAAGTACACGATTTACTTGGACAAACCTCTTATGTTGGGTTAGAAGTTACCTCCTATTCAATTTAAATATATCATGCATGAATAACCTTCCCAGGAGCGCTACCTAGAGCTTGCCTATGTTAACTTTCCCCTATTGTCAGAATAATGTGACAGGGAAATGTTGGTGGTCAGATTCAAAACCTTATGAAATATAAATTCCATCTAGCTTGATATAAAGTTGTCTAATATTTCAGTACAAAGATGCGTTTATGAAGGCAAACCCTGACTATAAGTGGCACAATCCGGAGAAGGCTGTCACATGTCAGAAATCTGGGGTAACTTTATCTAAACCAACTAAAGGACTCAAGTCAGAGATGAACCTACTACCCGAGGGCTCCATCATACCTGGAAAACTGGCTGGTGTGTATACTTTATTATAAATACCTTATTAATATTCATGAGTAATTCATCATTATTCCTGAGCAATTCAGGTACATTTTGATTGGCCAAGAGCATGCCAGGTGATATGTGACTGATCAAGCTAGTGCTATTAAAATTGTATGTTGTCCATTTTAAATTTCATACATTGGCAACATTTTCATTGAATAACGCTTAAAGTTTTAAACCATACGATAATGATAAACTTCATAGGAATAACCCTTGGGTGGTGCTTTGTAAAACACAGATTGGTTATATCAAAGTGGTAAATGGTCACACCTGGATTAAAAATATTGTTATTTGAGAGAGGTTGTTCCTCCCTGTAGGGTCGACCTGGTAGCTCCGGACACGGTTGTTTATGTTTCTTATCTTTTGCATTGAAGGAGATGGGAATAAAATGGATTTCAAAAGAGAAAACTTTGACATCCCTATTGCACGGCACATTGAATCAGTTTGATATTTAACATGTCTTATGTTCATTTTGCAAAATACAAATTCTGTCAAAAAAGTTGCATTAAGTTTATCAATGACTGACGTGCAAAAAAAACTGCATTCTATTGTATAAATGTACATGAAATCTTGTTTTATATTTTAGATCCATGTAACATGGGTGGACTAAGTCTGTTATTGATGGCTGGTGAACAACAGTGTAGAATAGAACAGAACGATATGTCTTCACTCACTGGTACCCACACTCCTGTCACTGGTACCCACACTCCTGTCACTGGTACCCGTTCTTCCACTCCTGGTACTTACTCTTCTCTTGCTGGTACCCACACTCCTGTCACTGGTACCAACACAACTCTGACTGGTACCCATTCTAATGTTACTGGTTTCAACTCTACTGTAGTTGGTGCCCACTTCACCACTTCTGGTACCCACTCTATGTTGACTGGTACCCACTCTACTCTGGCTGGTACCCAAAATATTGTGACTGGTACACATTTTTCCACTCCTGGTACCCACTCCACGCTGGTTGGTACTCACTCTACTCTGGCTGGTACCCACTCGAATCTGGCTGGTACCCACAATGTTCTGACTGGTACTCACTCTACTATGGCTGGTACCCACAGATGGATGGACACATCACATTTGACACACAAAATGAAGCCGGGAGATGTGACCACTCATCAGTCAGGTCATTCTATCAATGTTCAGCATTCAGCTGTCGTCAATACTGCAGATATGAAGCAATTAGTCAGTGGTGCTACTAATGTGATCAAGTCGAGGATTGAGGCGGATGGTATAAAGTCCAGTGTTACAACTGATGGAAGAATGTCAAGCGTAAAAGTCAGTGGTATAAAATCTAATGTTACAGCCGATGGAATAAAGTCTATAACATCCATAGGTCATGATGAAAGATTATCAAGAACAAATACAGACAGATTCTTCGTGGCGGAGAAACATCTGGACAATAAAGATACAGAGGTAATGATAGTCATGTCTAGTTTATTAGTTTGTCTAAAATACATTTCTAGAATGTTTGAGGTGTCAAAGTTCTACTGTAGATCCTATAAGTCTGCATCATGTTCAAATGATGCCGCAGGAACTTGTATGGTATACTTTACTTATCTATCTTTTATTACAGAATCGAGTGAACAGACAAACCATTCCACTCACCAAACTGAAGGATACAGCTCAGACCAAACCTTTACTGTACCAGGCTGTAGCAGCACCAAAACTACCCGCTAGAAGTTTATTGGCTGATGCATTCAGAGATAGTCCAATCAGAGACGAGACATCGGGCGTATGTAAGGGTAACGTGGCTATCACTGGTCATTTAGACATACCGATACTGAAAGACAATGTCGCCAGTACCAAGATAGCAAATTTTGAAAACCAAGGTCATGTGTTGGAGAATGTTTCTAGAAATGACACAGAAACCATGGAAACTAAACTGTTGTGTAAAGTTGATGAGAAAGAAAACATTACACAGAAAGTCGTATCTGACGTGAAACTTGATGATGATACAATCAAAGACGACGAATCTCCCATGGTAACGTGTGGAAAGTTGGTTGTCAACCATATAATTGATCGACTTTATTCCTCAGATCTTGCATCGGCTGCCAGGAAAGCTGTCAGTGCTAGTAAAGATGAAGTTGATGGATTGAAAGATGTTAAAGATAATAAAAACACTGATGTGAAAATTGAACAAGACTCGGTTGTGAAAGTTGAACATGACTCTGCTGTCAGATGCGGGAACAAGCCGGTACAGCTGAATCAAAATGTTGTTGACAATAAACATGAAGTTAAAATGGTTCAGCTTGATTATAGAGAAATGACAGGAATAAAATCTCTAGAATTTTCTAGTGAGGGTGTTAATGCTAAAGACAAGTTTGATAATGGTGTAAATGTAGAAGATAATTCTGGGAATGTATCTAATAAAACATCGGGGAAGTGGAAAGGTTGTAGCACAGTTAACAGAGTTGAAACGACGGCTAACAGATGGGAAAACTCTGCTAATCAAGTGGAGACCTCGTCTAACCGAGCAGAAACTTCAACTAACAGAGTGGAAACTTCGGCTAACAGAGTTGAGACTTCAGCTAACAGAGTTGAGACTACGGCTAACAGAGTTGAGAGTTCAGCTAACAGAGTTGAGACTTTGGCTAACAGAGTTGAGAGTTCAGCTAACAGAGGGGAAGATTCGACAGAGAGTGAAGATATAGATGATAGTCATCCAGTGAGGAAATCACGGAGAAGAAATCGAGGTCAGAGATACCAGGAACTTATCAATGAAGGAATTATACAACTATCGAAGGAAAGGATGGCAGCTTTAAACAATCCTGACAAAAAAGAGGAAAGGTAATCATCATTTATCAAATTATCACATAAATAACATGATATTCCATGTGATAACAAATGACGGAACAATGTTCTCCAGTAAGTGAGTAAATAAGTAAATAGTTTATTAACCTAATGTGTATAACATATATTTACAAGTAATTATAATATAAATAGAAAACACCCGGCCCAATGGACCTATATGTTACCAGCTTTGTGACATATTTTGAGATCATACCAGTATGTGTGGTAATGAAACAGCTTTTTGGTGCGAAAACGTAGCAATTGTATTTTCCGAAACCTGTGATCAACAGATGAACAGAGCTTGGAAAATATGCTCTAACCAAGTTTTATTTTGCAACACTGTATTTTATTGTACACATGATTACATGACTAAGCTATAATATAATGACTTTCTCTCTTATAGTCCTGATGAGGATGTTCAACCTATACATACATATAACTCGTATGTTCTACCAGAGACCGCTATCCGACGTATCAGGAAGAGAACTACGTCAGAATCAGCTAAAGATAAAATCTTCCATACGGACGATGTTAAACGATATAAAACTGGGTATGTAGTGCCTCTATTAGGGGCCCGTAAGCAGGTGCCATAATAATAATAATAACAACTTCATTTTAAGAGGCAACACAGTTGGGCAAGCCCAGTCTTCCCTGTGAGCCTCTATGACATAACATGTTTACAAATAGTGTGACATAAATAGAAGACAGAAATACAACAACATTCATTATTACTTTTTGTGAAATTGAACTTGTAACAAGAGTTCAACATTGATACTTCCCAAACTACTGATTACTTCATAAATCTTGACAGGTTACAAGTATTGTCAGGTAATTTTATAGCCCTAGAAAAGAGTAACTGGTATTCATAAAAGTGTTAAAATTTCCATGAAATAGCCGGCTGCTCACAAATTTGAAAATCATGAAAATGTATTCATTTTTACTGGGAAAATGATGAAATCAGAGCTTGTTGGCATTCAGAACTCCAGACGACTTATCCTGAATACTTTCACCCATGCAAGTATGATATGTATGATACTATTTAAGGGAGATGCAATATATATTTTATTTTGTATTATTCTGGTCTTGTTCATTTCTAGGGACTTTGATCTGGAGGCAGAGATAGCTATATTACCAGCTTGTTCTGTGGAGAATATGGGTAGAAAACGTGGATTTGCTCGACAACGACACAGTAGTGAATGTATACATACACATCGTAAACTGTCAGAGAGTGATACCATCTCAATACAACAACCTGGTATGTATAGACAACATGGCGGGTTACCTTTATGCAGGGCTCTCATCAACAACAGGCTGCAGGCCAAATTGACTGCTTAAAAACTATTTTGGGCCATCTGAAAATGTGAAACTTGTACACAATTTGAAGAAATTGTTGCATTAAGGTCCTTATCAGGTCTGTTGGTTAAGCGTTTTGGTCTGCTACGTTAAAACTTATTGAGAACCCTGTTTATGTAATGTATTCACCCTAGCGTTTCACTGAGCTTATTGAAGGGTGCAAGGAAAAAAATGGGAGACTATTCAATGGAAACAGTTTCCTGCAAAAACAAACGGTGAAAACACTGCATAAAAAGAAAGCTGTTACCAGATTTACTCATTTGTCCAAACATTGCTTGAATACCCATTTTAAATGTTCTCAGAATGTATTGTTGCATAAATAGGTCACTACATTAAAAAAAAATTTTTTTTATGGAGTATGACATAAATGTCCCTGGTCTTGATTCTCCAATTTTTACCTGTGTTAAAACTTTCAACTGCTTCTGACATACTAGTAAGGTACTGTGTCATTGTGTTCTTATTGCTAAAACTTGAAGATGCAACTGTTTGCTTTATGTTGACATGTTGTTGAGCCAGGATTATAATAATTGGTTGATATTTCAGTATTTAACGTTGAGAAGATAGTAACGTTACCTCCACATATTAAAGTGTTACCAGATACGAGCCAGGAACCGGTGGTTGGTAGTCGTAAACGTAAGGCACGTAAACACAGCATTACACACATGGTACCAGCCCCGGCTACACTCATCAAAAATGGTATGTAGAACTGGGGCCTTATTCACAAATATTTTAAGTCCAAAACTCAGACTCAGACTTTCCATTGTCAAATGTTCTATTCACTCTTATTTTAAAATGTACCGATTATGATATTAATGGGTATACCGGTACATACATGTTCATTGGGTAACAACAATTAATGAGATAAAATTCCACAGGGTTAAATCTAATTGCATAGGAATGGCAGTGATTATAAATGTCGTCAATTTTAAGTCTGAGTTTCTGTCTTACAATGTTGGTAAATGAGGCCCCTGAAACGTCAGTATTAAGTAAGTTACTGTACAAGTGTTATGCTTGAATTTTTAACAATGTCCACTTTTGCAATTTGTTTTGCTACATTTTCCCAACTTTATAGGCACACACTGTTTAATTCTTTCAGGAAAAATCATTGCATCCGTACTCAGTTGGAATATGTACCTGAAAAACTGTTTACGTTGATCGCTTGCCATATATAACTGAAAAATTGTTGAGAAATGATGTTTAACCTTTATAAACAAAACTATGAAATCAAATTTGTAATACTTAAAAATTAATCTGCATACTATATATGTTGTGCTGGCTTATTTCTGCTGGCTTCCTTTAGTTATAGTGGCATAATATTAGTGGCAGCGCTAGGAAAAACCCATCATTTGCATAGTCTGTATATGTAGAGTTACAGTAATATATTTTTATATCTACAGGAAAAGTGAAATCAGAAGTGAGTGGACTGGGACCGTGTTTGATCAAACCATCAGATACATCAATATCTGATCAATCTGAAACAATAGAACATGTTAGTGAGGTTGCTATGGAAACTGATAAGCTTGAACATTCCAGTGGTACAAAGACTTGTTCCCTAGCAACTGAATGTGACACAGTGACAGACGGACGCACAGAATCAAACATATGTGATAAAACTGTAGATATTGCTGACTCAGACTCTACACAGACTGGTTGTGATCAATGCTTGTTAACTGATTCTCATTCATCACCAAATATTGAGACACAGTCTAGAAATAATTCTAGTGCTGGGACACAGTCTGAAAATAGTTCCGGTACAGAGAGACAGTCTGGGGTAGGGATACGGTCGGAAAATAGTTCCTGTACACAGACACAGGCTGGTATAGGGATACGGTTGGAAAATAGTTGTGGTGCTGAAAGTGAATCTGTGGACACAGTCTGTCAGGTAGAACTGTTACCAACAACAGAAATAGACAAGAATGATTCTTCTGATACAAAAATAGGTGATAAAAATGAAGTGTTACGTCTTCGTACTGATGATGTAAACATGGGACAAACAGATGATAAGAACGACGCATACAAGACTATGAGGAAGAAAGAAACTGACGTGAACAGCAACAATACAATAAATTATGAATAAATTATTACAACTTGTAACATTTTACTTTGCACTTGTTAATATTCATGTTCATACATCGTCCAATCAGATTTGTTACTTTAATCCGTCAAAACATTCTTAAGAAACACAGTACAAGAACGAAATTCTGTAAAATCATTTAATTTCATTGGGACGAAATTTCGTGGTTTTGGTAAAAAAGACAATTTCGTTGGGATTTGAATTCGTGGATTTTGCATTTCAGGTAATAAAACAAGGGTTAAAATTAATGTTCGTTGGGATTAAAGTTCGTGGTTGAGGTGAACCACGAAATCCACGAAATTAAATCCCCCACGAAAATTAATGATTTTACAGTAGATTAAAGAGGCATTCCCTATAACTAGCATATTTTCTCTACTTTCACATTAAATGAGCTAAATGTACAAAGCACTATCATTTATCATAATTTGTCAAAAGAAAGGGTGCGCAAATATGTCTCTATAATGTCAAAAATATATTTGAATTACCAAAAATAATTTATCGCTTCCAGCGATTTATTATTATGTGGTCAAAGGGAAACAACTTGTGACTATTTTGTCTCGTTACGGAAGTACGAGGGTCATTCAATAAATTCGTGGACTAGACTCGTCATTTTAATACACATTGACACAAATAATAACTAATTATAACGCACTAAACTACAGCCTTTCGGACACACGTTCAGAAAATATTGCATGAATCGATGCACTTTTAAAGAAAATATGGATAAAACAAAACTATCACCTTACCGCAACCACCACACAACGCAAATATATCCTGACGTCAGCGACGTTATTGACGTTTTGTTATGTTTCAAATGGTAAACCAGAACTTGAATTATGTTATTAATATGGAATTGAACACAAATAGTTTAGCTATATTATTATTTAATAGATTTACTACAACATTTTATGTATTCAAAGTCAAGTATTAAGCTGGACTTAATGGTTGTATGCTAAATTGGAACGCCTCGCAAATTTTGACTGGCGTTTCCCCAAACGTCCCTTCGTTTGCCCATTTCGTTCGATCACTCTATCATTGTTAATACCATGCTGCTCTTCAGAAATGTGAATTTGTCACTAAAACACATGGACCCTGAATACTGCATGTTCTCCGTTTGCTCTCATTAGCAGCTTATGTGTGTTTGTTGTGCATTTCCAAGACGAAAGCACAATTTAATAGTTACATGAATTTCTTTGCATAAATTCATCGGCATTTTGACGTAAATGAAAACGTGACAGGCATAGATCAAATAGTTCTCAATTCAAACTCAAACATCTAAACAACTGAATAATTTCACCAAATATTATGATAATATATTGCAATAATCTGGCAAACATATGGAAATGTAAATGAATTAATTCGGAATTTATAACTAGTTGAACTAGTGGAAAGGGTACGTTACGTCGGTCGGGGGTGGAAGCGCGTTACTATGGTAATACAATGGCTGCTGACATGCTAATGGGTTGCATAATTAAAGATAAATTTGTACCTACGGTAGGTAACAGATACACGTTTATAATGATATAAGAATTTCTTATTTAAACACAAAAATAATAAAATGAGAACGATTGTCTACGAATATATTGAATGACCCTCGTATGTTTTCATTATTTTCTCGGTAATTAGTGAGAGCTTTTTGTTGAAAATTTGAGGTGTTTAAGCAATAATGATTCTCATTTAATGCATAATGTTCCTGAATCGATTTAAACGATCAAAGTTATAGGGAACGCCTCTTTAACTAGTAATTAACTAGCGTCTGGTTAAATATTATCTACTATACCAAAGGGCCTTATTCATAAACGTTTTAAGACTGAAAGTCACCTTTGGAATACAATTATCAAATTTCTATTTTCAAAATCTTTTTCAATGAAACTGTTATCTGTGGAATTATACAGACAAAATTAATTTGGTTTAGAAAAGATGCGCTAGTACATTTTGCACTAGTACATTTTAATTTTAGCAAGTTTGACGTCTTAGACTAAGTCTGAAATTCTGTCTTTTAATGTTTGTGAATATGGTATCAGTGTAAATAAATTATTCTTATATTTGGTTTAAATCATTGCAATGTTTTACACTTAAGTGTTTTTACACGCTTGGCGTATTGTAAGCACAGGTCCTGAGCTGCCTAAACATCTCAATCTGAGCTAAATCTCATCTTAAATTATGCCATATTTTATGTATACAATTTTCATGTAAGGCTGGACTCAAAATATGCATAAAAACAGAAAGCATTATTCTTTGTTTATTATGGTACAAGTGGAACTTCAGATTTATCTCAAATTCGGATTCTTATTTGAGCAGAATGTCAATTTGAGATGAGATTTCTAGATGAGATTCTTTGAGAGATCCGGACCTTGTGCATTTTAAATCTCTCAAAGCATAATTGATTTGTTAAGTTTAATTGCTCAAAATGTTCTCAAGATATTGAAATAAACTCACTTAGAATCACATTGAAATATGTTTATAATTGAATTTGAAAAAAAGTATTCTTCATCTTTAACTGCACTAACAACATGTAGTTTCAGGGTTGGGCATTATGCCGCCATGGAAATTTGAATGTTTCACAATTATATCCCTGGCTAAGAATGATAATATAAGTCCCATAAGCCTGATACATATTTAAAATGGGCATAAGAAGGCTTCTTATGAGCTTATAGTTTATAAAGATCAGAAATTGTCATGTTGACCAAAATGAAGTTATACAAGCTTGTTTTTCCATAGGTAAAGAGGAAATTTCAAGACATTGTTTTCTTGTTTTCACAAAATATTGATTTTCTTAGGACCTTCTCATTCTAAGCCAGTGATATGTTTCCTACATATATACATAATCCAGTACATATTATTTTGTTTCTAGAATTATTGTCATATATTTTCTACCGTGTTACTGATCTACATTTTGTTGTTTTAAACATTTATGTATTCATGTTTCAAATCATGTATATATTTTCTTACATTCAATTATTTCTCTTAACTTTGTCTTTATGATAATTTTGACATCTTCTTATGTTATTTGACATTTCAAATATGTAATGTCATGTGATATTATGTGTCATGTGACTTCATGAATATGTCATGTGACATATAAATACAAACTTGAATAATACACACAAATGTGCCATCGTTCACTTGAGTTTGCTATAACATGTCTTTAAGTGGATTATTTACTAGTCTGTTGCAATTGTAAATGTTTTAAAAATCCCTTTCTGTGCCAAGAAATTTTCTGTGAACGTAACTTGCAAGTATTGTGACAGTGCAGAAATGTAATACTCCAGTTATAACTAAGGGAAGTAATTTACGTAGATTGTTCAGAAATGATATATCTAAAGTAATGTCCCTTAGCAAAGATGTTCTATAGTCCTTTTGAGACTTGTTCTAAAAAAGTGAAGAGTTACGTCCCTTAGCAAAGATGTTCTATAGTCCTTTTGAGACTTGTTCTGAAAAAGTGAAGAGTTACGTCCCTCAGGAATGCTGTACGAATGTCCTTTTGAGACTAGTACTAAAACAGTGAAGAAGTTTTCTTCGTCTTCCTCTATTTAATTTCATAGTATGCATTCAGCATATGTGGATTTCTCTACAGTTTCACAACATGCATTGTGTATTGAAAGCTGCGCATGAATCTTATTTACGAAGTTAAAGTGTAAAAAGGTAGGGTTCTCAATAACAGCAGGCTGCAGGCCAACTTGACTGCTTAAAAACCATTTTAGGCTGGCTGAAAATATTAAATTTATACACAACTTTAAGAAAATAGTTGCTTAAGGACCTTATCAGGCCAGTTGGTAAAGCATTTCGGCCTGCTAGGTTAAAAGTTACTGAGAACACTGCTTTCAAAGGGAGGTTGAGCAGCTGAACAGCTGAAAACAGCCCTCAAAAATTGGTAACTTTTAAACTAAGCATGTGCCTAACTACATGGACTGTACTTGTTGTTGACATTTTGATATATCTGTGTGTTATAGTCTAGTCTCTTGTCTTCTGTGTTCATACGTCATTCTCTGATATCTATTGCTGTATGTCTGTTTTTTGTTTGTGCTTTATTCAGACAGTTGTCTATACTTGTTCATCTATTCCTTGTCATTGACTGTAAAATCATTTATTTTCAATGGGACGCAATTTCATGGTTTTGGTAAAAATCTATTTCTATTGGATGTTAATTCTTGGATTTTGCATTTCAGGTAATAAATACCGGGGTCAAAATTATTGTTCAATTGGATTTGATATTTAAGTAGAAAGTGAACCGAAAAATCCTTGAAATTTAATCCCCCACTGAAAATTAATGATTTTACTGCAGGTCATTGTCCCTGACTTTTAGGGTAGATGCAAGGAATCTACCGTAGATTTGATACCCTAGCGCTTCATGAATAAACTAAGTGGTTCTTAAACATGCCCAGTGTATACACTGTATAGCACCAATACTTAAACAAGGGCCTTTCAGTCCTTAGTCAAGAGTATTATTCACTCAATTGAACAAAACAAAACTTCATTTCATCTCTGGTACATAGTTCTACTATTCTCTTTTAACAATTGAACCTATGCCACTTAAACATACTTTGCCTTTTATTTGTCGAAAGGTTGTTTCTTAGTTGAAAGATTTTACATGATTTCTTTGGGCCAATGTGCTATATTTTGCTGGCTTAGAATGAGAAGGTTGTAAGTGCAAAATCAATATTTTGAGAAAACAAAAAAATTACTGTTTACTTTTGGTAAAACAAGTTTTTTCAACTGCAGTTTGGTCAATATGACAAGTTTTTTTATTTTCATGAAAATAGGCGCATAAAAGTGCCTTTTGATGCAGATTTGAAATATGCATCAGTCTTATAAGGTCTTAAGTAGTGCTTGCAACCATCTTATTCTAAGCCGGTGATTTATCATTAAATGTTGTACTAAAATGGTGAATCTCTTGAAGTCTTCTACATAAAGTTGTCAATGTACACATTGCATGCACCACCATATAGATGGTCACTTTCTATAGCTTGGCTATTTTGACTTGAGCCTGACCTTTATGCAAGAATATACAACAAGGTTCTTGCTTTGAATATATCAATTTCCGCAAGCAAATCGTGCGATATCCGTATTTCAAGTTTGTGTTTGTATTACATCCCGAGCGTCTTTGTGATACTCCCGACTGTTAAATTATGCTAATCAAAAGTTCGAGCTCGTGTCAAATTGGCCAAGCTATACTTGTAATTTACTGGATTTGAGTGGAATTTATTTTGAATCATGGATCAAGTGTTACATATTTTGTTGTTTTTGTTTACATGTGTTAGGATTATTTCCTACTCTTGTTTACATGTGTTAGGATTATTTCCGACTCTTGTTTACATGTGTTAGGATTATTTCCGACTCTTGTTTACATGTGTTAGGATTATTTCCGACTCTTGTTCACATGTGTTAGGATTATTTCCGACTCTTGTTTACATGTGTTAGGATTATTTCCAACTCTTGTTACATGTGTTTCAGTCATACAAAGTGCTATATGTTATTGAATCAAAACTGTATTATTTGTATTTCAAATACTGTAAAATCCTTTATTTCGGTGGGACAAAGTTTTGTGGTTTTAGTAAAAAAAAGACCATTTCGATGGGACGTTAATTTGTGGATTTTGTATTTCAGGTAATAAATTCAAGGGTCAAAATAATTGTTCAATGGGATTTGATATTTTAGCTGAAGGTGAACCACGAAATCCATGAAATTTAATTATTTTACAATATGTTACTTTCTGAAGGTGTCAATGTGATTCCTATTTGCTTCATACTTGTAATATGAAACATATGAAATATAGTTGGTCAAGCCTTGAAGGTATAAAATATTGGTAAGAAACTGTCAAAACTTGCACAAGATGTTTTATTGACACTAGGGGAGAGTAGGGCTGACTGAATTTGTACGGTATGTTGTACCTACGCGGGATTAAGTACTATGGGATGGGTAAAATGGTTGATGTCTGACATGGATACTGCTTACCGGAATATGCATGGATGAAAGTTTTCAGTCTTAATACTGATTTCAGAATTTTTTAAATGAGTACCCTATGTAATTTATATGAAAATCAACTAGTTCAGTATATTTTCAAACAGTTTTCAGTATTTTAAAAATTCGGAACTTTCATCCATAAATATGTATTGAAGGCTATAGGTTATGGGTCGGTGCTATTTAAAGAATAGAGGGCTGATGTTATTCACAAGGATTAGTAGTACTGGGCCGGTATTTATAAAGCATGTTAAGTGAAAACTTAAAATTTTCTTTCTTTAAGTATATCAGCTAAACAGGAAAACTAATATTAACAACTATTTACATTGTTTAGAAGCATTATGTAAAAAGCTACAATAACCATACTGTAAACATTGGCTATTTTTCATTTCTTGTGAAAAATGGGCAGCTCAATATTTTAACTTAAGTCAAAATATTTAAGTTTTCACTCTAGATTCTTTATAAATACGGACGCTGGTATGTTGCTGTTGTTATTTATATTGTTGTTGATTTAGCATCTCTTGAATCGTTCATGATGTATTTATTACTATTAAGGACCATGCGTTGCCATGGTAACATTCAATACTTTTATGATTTACACTTTACAATAATGATTATCAATTACTATTATATTGATACATCAAATTCTTTGTTTTATTCCTGTTGTTTTACATAGTGTATTTTAATCTCATGGTTTACATATATATGAACATGAATGTGTGATACTATGTCATTGTAAAATCACAGGCTTTAAGAAATTATATCACAAAATTTCACTCATTCATTAGATAAAAGAACAGGTTTGAAACATCTCTGTCTGCCCCTACATGAATTTACCATTTAATGCATAAACGGGCCAGAAAATGGTTTTGGTTGGATCTAATTATGGAAGTAAAAACTGTTTGTGATACAATTTCTTAGGCGTGTGGTTAAATGTCTATGTTATTTGTTAGTGACTGTCTCTCTCTCTCTGTGAACTATGCAGCTATGAATAAAACATGTTGACATGTATATCTCTGTGTTTTTGTTGTTGATTAAGGGTAGGGACTGGGGTTGCTTCACTGCTTATAGGACAGGCTTGGAATAGCAACCATCATCCACCCTTTCTATACGTCGCCTGTCATGGTGCGAAAGCTTGGAGTCTATAAAACCAACACCTTTACATCTACAGCAACATTAACTCTGCAGACTGGACTTCAGTCTTTGACAGAAAACTGTATGACTTAACTTGAATTCCGGTAATCACATTAAACAGGGATGCAAATTTTAGTGGCTCTTATAAAGAATCAATCCAGGACAGCAATATTCTCATACATGTTACATCTTGGGTAAAATTATCCAAAATGCAGTATACCTTGAATGCAAATATTACAAATATTTCATCCGTTATAATTCTTATTGCAATGCATGCTTCGAGTGTGAACAACTTCTGTTGGATTCATGGTTGCGACTTGCCCAAAGTAGATAAAGTGATACTGGTATATCACCCTAGCTTGGCACTTGGCATTGTTAGTTCCAGGTAACTGCTGAGTTTCCAGATATTGGGATAATGTGACTGTGTAGTCTACATATGACTGTAGGATTTTCATGTAGGAGACTTTGTATTTGAGGAGGAGGCCAAGGTCAAGATACAAGGCAGCTGGGGGTAAATTTGAGGCGGCCAAAATATTTGAGACAGTCAAATTGGCCACCTGCCGCCTCCTAATGACAACGCTGGTCACTGACATGCTATTAACCACAGTAGCCAATTAACAATACAACACAATATCACAAAATGTGTTAGCAGGGAATCCGCATGTCAAAGAACAGGAAAATGTTTTGGTAATTAAATCCCCCTGCGCTACGGAAGTTGTAAGGAGGTATACTGTTTCCAACTTGTCTGCCAGTCCGTAGATTGATTCTTGTTTTTGCAGGATTTCGTTTACACATGAACAGCCTAAACATGTAGACCGTAGATGTGCATGAAAGAAAGAATTAGTGCCGAGATTATTTTTGTCAGAATTATGGCCCTTTGTCAGTGGGTATATTAATCTGCCAAATGGCGACAGTTTTACTAACATGCACACAGACATTCAAAAGGATGAAATTATATTCAAAAGTTAACTAATATTTAAATTATATTTACTTGTATTTTTAAAAATAATTGGTAATTATATTTTTTGGAGAAATGCGTAACCGTCAAGTAAATTTTTAAGGACCCGTAGATTGTGTAACTATGCGCCGTACTATACACACTCGCACACCTTGCACGAGAAATTCGTGATTAATTGGCAAGCATGGAAACACGCCGTGTATGACTTTCATCTTTAAATGCTGGTTGTTTACACACGAGGAAGGTAATTGTGGTAATTTATTGATGCAATGTATTTATTCTTGTTATTGACAGAAAACGGGGAGATCTGCAGCTGGAAATTCGCAAGACAAAGCTGTCACACTGCCGTCGCCGTTGGACTTCGATCTAGCCGAGTTGGCGTTTCGCAGGGTAGGTTATTTTCCCACGACTTCAGCAATGAATGCAACTTTATTTTATTTATTTTTGCAAGTTGTCATGATGGTTTGAAAAAATTACCTCGGAATAACATCATGCCCTCAGACAAATTATGAAATGTAGCGGTATTCGGATAAGCCACACATTCGTATAGTTTTGGATACCATAACCTACATAAGCATCTGTAGACCTGTCTACTGCCTTACACACTTTCAGAGCATTATTGAGTCTTTGTGTCCTCTTAAGTATACTCATGGGTGCATGAGTGTCTACCACATTAGGTGCAGGGCAAACATGGGGGGTGGGGGCAAGGTTTGATTTGATTTCAATATTAAACCAGGCCCCCTACCCAGCAATCTGCCCCCACCCGCTCCTACGCACATGATAGTCAGATATAGTACTGTCCAAAATTAACTGATTATGATAGTGGTGTGTATGTGACTTATTGGTACTGTACATGTATATGACAATTAATCTGGGTGGCCTTGGTATCGCCATGTTCTTATTCTTTGAATATTTCAGTGCCCAAATTGACTCCCAAGATGTTTTTAAACCTGGCCAGTAAGGCGTCTGAATAAGCCGAGTGTAAAAGATTGATCATGTAAGACTATTTTATTATAGTGCAGATGTTGCCATCAAACAACTCAAAGAAGTAATGGAAATGGTAAACTGCCTGGATAGCATCTAGACATTGATGTAAACAATGGGGAAATAAGGTGAGCAAACAATATATTTTCTTTACATTTAAGTGGTCAAAAACTATAGGTTCAAGCTTTATACAGAAATCTGTTCAATGCATTACAGGTTACATTTAATCAGGTCCTCGTCAAAATCCACTTGGCAGACATAAATAACGAGGGAAAAGGGTGCAATTTCTACCTCAGACCTGTGTAATGTTTAAAATATTTTTAAACTGTGAAACTGTGATGTTTAAAAATGTCTTAACCTGTGTATACACTGTGCAATACTTCTGTTCCATTAATTTTACATCTTCAAGGTTGGCTGTACGGCCTGTTTGAAGTTAGTGATCATGGTTGGTAGGCTGTTCCAAGGGACGACAGTTCTAGGGAAGAATAAGTGTTGATACACAGTTAATCTACAGTGGTATGTCACGAATCTAACTTGGTATCTTGGTAAGCGTAGGGGTAAATATGATACTGGAACTGCCACAAGGTTGTTAACAATTTTGTACATGAGAATCAGGTCTGCTGTTGTACGTCACTAGCTGTTCAAGTGATGGCCATTATATTTTCTGCAACATGGATGAGACACTATCAGGTTGGTTGTGATTGAAAGGTTTATTCAAGACGAATCGGGCTGCATTTCTCTGGGTTTGTTCAATTTGTTTGATCTGTGTTACTTGGTGTGGATTCCATATTGTAGAACTGTATTCTAGTTTAGGTCTTACAGGTGATTGGTTACTATGGTTACTATGGTGAGGAATGTTGTATGATGTTCAAACCAAGAACAAGTTCACAACTCAGAGGTAAGATTCTAGCTATACCGGTGATCACTTTAAAATGTAAATAATAAAATAATATTCCCAACAAAATGGCATCCAAGCCTAAACCCATTTGATTTTTGCTTGGTTAAGTAATTGCAATATACATATTAGATTTTGACATTTATACTCATTTGCTGTGCATCAAGATAGTTTGACAGTTTAATGTTATTTTCACACTTATCAGATTATAACAGATTAAAGATATCACCTTTTCAGTTGGAACAGAGAAACTACTACAAAATGCAGGGGTACTTCAATTCCGGAACAATCCAGATTTCCGGCGTCAGTAAGAATAATCTCTTCTGCACACATTAAAAGTTATTTGATGAAAGAATTCATAGAATTGACAAAGTTATGGTCATTTGAAGTTCCTTTATCTAAATTTTAACAATAAATCAATGTTTGAACCATAGATAAGGTGTAGGGATAGGTGCTAGTTGCACCCTAAACAACCTTCCGATTTGTTTTCAGGATAAAGCCTCAGTGGGACCCATGAAAATGTCCTCAACAGTTGATAATCAACCGATTACAGCAAGGTGGATGTTGAACAAAGATTGCCTGGGAAAGTTAGGGACAAGAAACTGAAAAGTGTGAAACAAAGATGATGTCAATTTGCGATGGGTAAGTATTCTGTATGTAATTGTTGTAAGTAAGTAAATAACGTCTTTATTTAACTAGGCTGACACATTCAGTTTCCCGATCTTCCATGTGGGCCTCAACATTTGCAAATTACATAAGAATATACAATAAACATAGATAACATTATATACATAAACATCAAATTAACAAGAATCAGATTTGTTCAAGAAATTGATTAATTTATGATCATGAATGGTTTTTCATGAAGCAATATTCAGTTCTTGACAATTCAATATGGAAAAGAAACAAGTTGTTGGATCAAGGTATTTCTCACTCTCTACATGTACTGTTGATTCAATAAGTGATACTATTGAGGCAACTATCCAATTAGAAAGAACAGCAAAGATTACAGCTATTTTCTTCAATTGAGCTAGATCTCATTATGGGCTTGATTCTAATCACCTATATTTAGTGAATTGCAAGTAATATTGATTTGTTGGTGACTGTCAAATATAGCAGAAATAATACAATAGTTCAATACTATATTGTGTGTTGTGTAAATTCCCCGAACCCATAACCATTTCTTATTATCTTTCTCTTACTTTCCTTTCTTACTCTCTACAATCACAACCTCTCTTCTAAGAGACTGTCCTCATAACTCTTCCCCTTCCATATATATACTACAACAATCATAATAACATTAATGAATAATATCATGTGTAGTGAATTAGTTTAACATTTATTTTCACAAAATTGTTTGTATGTTTTTGTTTTGTGTATAGCTGTATAATATGTCTTATGAAAATAAAAAAATGTTAAAAAAAAGAAGAAATAATACTATATGCCCATATTAACAGTGGTATTGGGCACAGATAACTGTATCAATGATAACGATTTTTTTAAATTGTAGTTTTTGTTTACGTGTTTATCAATGATACAGTTACTTGTACTATTTAGCATTTTCACCAAATTGAAAAATCCTGCGCCAAATTATTATTTCTTGCGCAAATGGCGCCATTGGTGAACGCCAGCGGAAGCACTGTGTAGTATTGGGTATAGGTAAACTAAGTACCGGTAGATATACTATCAGTCCATTGTAGAAATTTAATGAGTTTTTAATTGAAGTTTTTCATGTTTTTGCATTTCTGATATTTCAAGGGAGAGAATTGTTGTATATTATAAACTCCTGCAACAACCTATATGATCCACGGAAATTAAAACTGACTGAGGAGTAGTAACAACAAGTAACTCTTACAACAAGGTGGATCTTGAACAGAGACAGTCCATGAAAGTGTTGGACTTTAGAACTGAAGTGTAAAAGACTATTGATATCAATGTTGTGATGTGTAAGTAAATTCTGTATCTAGCTAAGTATTGCTTTCTGTATATGTAAGTTGTTTAAATTTATATCCGTATCAACAGTGATGTGCAAGTTTAGAGAAAAGATGTGAACATGTGTCAATATTGACCAATGAGGACTCACTACTTATAAAGGTCGATGTTGACCAATGATAGATTTCTATTCATGAAGGTGTGTCAATATTGACCAATGAGGGCGCTCTATTTATGAAGGTGTGTCAGTATTGACCAATGAGGACTCGCTACTTATGAAGGTCGATGTTGACCAATGATAGATTTCTATTCATGAAGGTATGTCAATATTGACCAATGAGGGCTCTCTATTTATGAAGGTGTGTCAGTATTGACCAATGAGGACTCTATACTTATGAAGGTCGATGTTGACCAATGATAGATTTCTATTCATGAAGATGTGTCAATATTGACCAATGAGGGCTCTCTATTTATGAAGGTGTGTCAGTATTGACCAATGAGGACTCTATACTTATGAAGGTCGATGTTGACCAATGATAGATTTCTATTCATGAAGGTGTGTCAATATTGACCAATGGGGGGTCAATATTAATGAAGGTGTGTCAATATTGACAAATTTAAGCTCACTATGTTGCATATATTGCACAGATTTCAGACACCAATTAAAGCTCACTATTTTGTTTCTATGGCTCAAATTTCAGACAAAAGTCGTCTGTTGAAATAAGATTTAGCCTGATATACTGTAAAATCATTAAATTTTGTGGGGGATTAAATTTCGTGGATTGCGTAGTTCACTTCAACCACAAACTTTAATCCCAACGAACATTGATTTTGACCCTTGTTTTGTTACCTGAAATTCAAAATCCACGAATTCAAGTGCTAACGAAATTGTCTTTTTTACCAAAACCACGAAATTTCATCCCAACGAAATTAAATGGTTTTACAGTATCCATAGAGCTCATTAGTTTCAGTAATTCTGATTTAATTTGAACTTTTGAACATAATACTAATTTGCAGGTCAGGACGTTTCATTCAATGCCATAGATTGCTCTAGATAGATGAGAACGTTTCTGCTGACATAGAATGTGGTAAGTATATTATGACATTTTTGTAGTTCATGCACAGATCCAGAGCGAAGGGTTAGGGTTCACTAGAATATTGGCAAAAATGATGTTATTATAATTATCTGATATTTAGAGCTTAGAGTCTGAACTGGACACCCTGTAACGACAAAAGCTGTAAGGAGTTCCCCTGAGTAGAAAAACTGGTCAAACCTCTTCCTGAGAAAAAAAGTTATCTCTCCTGCACAACGTTTGTGAACGTAAATCCTACAGTTTTTGCAGGATTTCCTTCAAACTTTCTCACATGAACAACCTCAAAATGTTGATGTGCCAGGAGGAAATAATTTGTGCTGTGATGATTTTTGCCTAAGTTATGCTGCTTTGCCGGCAGGGGATATATTAGTCGAATGGCGACAGCTCGAGTTGGTCTAGTGAAGACACAATGTTTGTCCGTCTAAATCAGATTTAGCCTGATAAATCCATTGAGCTCATGAGTTTCAGCATTTCTGCTCTAATTTTAAAACTGTGAACATAATACTGAGTGTACCATTACTTTCATTAACAGGTCTGGATGTTTCATACAATGCCAGAGATGAACCTCTATACTAGATAGGCCGACATAGTACATGTGGTAAGTATATTATGACATTTCTGTAGTGAATGCACGAATGCTGTAATAGCTTGACCAGATTTAGTAGGCACTCATTAAACTTCGGAAGCGTGTATTATTTTCCGTAAGCGTAGTCGGTACTTATCGGAAATATTTGTTTATTTTTGCACCGACTTTGTCCGAAATATGCACGGAATATGTCCGGAGTGCCTACTAAATCTGGTCAAGCTATACGTTTGTACTGTGTTTGTTTCTTGATTATTGACTAGTTCTGTTATATTTTATCTTCTGGTCATGTGTATTATGTATTTCTGTAAATTGCTGTATATATATTTCATGTTGATGTGGACCATATTGAAAATTGGTCTTGAACCAAATATGTAATCCACTATACATAAAGTCGTTATTATTAGTATTATTATTATTATTATCCAGCACAAGGGAGAGGAACCCAAACCCATAGATTATTGGCAAAATGTGGTTGTCTGGAAATAACAACCCTGTAACAAAAAAAGCTTGTTGCAGCTCCCTCTTGGAAATGTAAATTAGGAATTGAGGATTAAGTAATTAACAACAGAATAACAATATTTATGATAATTTAATCTATGATAAAAGGCAGGTATAACTGTAAACATTATTTACATAACACAACAAATAAATAGGATGAATCAGTATTTTATACAAATATTAAAAATGTGACTGTATCATAAATCACATGGAGGCTTACCTGAAATACTTATTATCACAAAATATTTTATCTAACAAACCTACAAAGAAGCTGAAAATTTGTTAACTCAAAATAAAAATTAATTTAAAGTCTTGATTCATAGCAAAATGTGTTTTTTTGGTAACTTAAAGCAGAACTTCACTGTTCTATTAAAGTCAGTTAGTATTTTATTTGTAAATATGAAGGCACAAGAAGAGTACACTTTCTATGACTTGGAAAACCATATTCACTCAATACAGAAAATTAAATAATAAATAAGATACATTATCAAACATATTTACATGAACATTTCATCCCTTTGGCGCAACAAGGGTTTCACACTATAATGTATATGATAAAGTCATTAATATTTGTGGGGGATTAAATGTTGTTCATTTTTTTTCGTGGATGACTTCAACCACAAAACTAAATCCCCCCCATGAATAATAATGAATCTACAGTATCTGACTTAGTGGATCATCATACATGTATCCTTGAAATTGCCTCCCATCGAAATGATCTTTTTCATTAAAAAAATCCCACAAAACTTTGTACCATTGAAATTAAATGATTTAACAGTATAGTATCTTAAAGATACAACCTTGTTGCGCCAGAAGAAGGATTTATAATACAGTAAAATCATTAATTTTTATGGGGGATTAAATTTCGTGGTTCACCTACCAACATGAAATCAAATCCTAGCGAACAATCATTTTGACCCTTGTTTTATTAACCTGAAATGCAAAATCCATGAATTAAAGTCCTATCGAAATAGTCTTTTTTACCAAAACCACGAAATTTTATCCCATCAAAATTAAAGTGTTTTATAATATAAGAGTAATTGGATTATCATTAAACGATTCACCTGATGGACTTTCTTCTAGTTTATCAACATCCCTGAGTCGCATTTTGAGAAGTTCTAATATCTTAACCTCATCCTCGCAATCTATCGTACCGTCAGTTGAGTCACATAAATACAGAAACCGATCGTGTAACTGATCACCAAAACTGTTCACACGATCTAACGAATATCTTGATCCTAACATCTTCCCGTCTACGAGTTTTATACTTTTAAATCCTCGACTGATTGCTCCGGCTTCGTCGTCATAGTCATCCAGATCATTGTCACTTTTGTCCGTGTTTGTATCTTTGATTTGTGATACATTCTCAGTATTGTTTGTCACATTTGATTGGTCTGTATCGTTGCTATGGTTACAACTGTTTGTCACATTTGATTGGTCATTATCGTTCTTATGATTACCACTTCTTTGCAAGCTGTTAGATTTGTTTTGTTTCATTGTGAGAGCAACTTTGGTTTTTGTTGCAGCTAGTTCCAGGTTTTTAGCCGCTAATGGCAAGTCATCTCCGGTATAGCTCAGTTCTCGAATGTCTCTTTTGCTAGGTTTCTCTGACAGGCTATCTCGGTCAATAGAAAGAAATCTCTCGTAAGCTTGTTTACTCATTTGGTTGGCAAAGTTAGATATTGAGCAGACAGAACTGTATGTGTTATATGTGGTAGCAGACAATGTGTCCGGTGATTTAGCGTTCAGTTTACCGGGTTTAGATAATGGTGGATGGTTGTATTGAGTCTGTACAGGCAACTTAGGTGGTAACCCTGGCAACGACGGAGGCAACGTCTTCCTACGCATCTCCGGTGAATTACCCCGGTCTTCATCAATTCCCGAGTCTGATTTTTCCGGAATATCGTCGGCTTCATCGTTCGACTTTTCTTCCTCCTGCTCTGGGTCCTGAAGAGTTTCATAATAATTGGACCCAGAACTGTAATAATTTGATACAGAACTATCGTCTTTTTGATTAGTGTCAGTTTCAGCCCCTTGATCTTGTGGCTGAACGTTACACGGAAACAACTTTGTGTTCCCTATAAGTTTGGGGTCATATGGAACCCCTTTTGTTGATCCTGAAGGATTTTTTGATATATAATACTCCAATTTATCAACACTGACTTCTTTACCTTCATCATCAACGTATACCTCAATGTTCGGGAAATCATCAGTTTCACCAAAGTTAAAATCTTCTAAATATAGTTTATCTGCGGAGTCCATGTTGCTGATCTCTGGTAGAGTGATCTCCCTTCCTTTCATAAAGTTAAAATTCTTCTCTTCTTTGATCTGATCTAACTTTCCTCTTACACTACCAAACTCCGGTATTCCTGCTCTGTCTGGTTCCTTTACTTCTTGTACAGAAAAAAAACCATTCTCCAATCCTGCAACTTTCTTCAACTTACCTATAAATGTAAAACAAAGTTATACAATTATAATATACTACAGCTCTATGATTGCAGATTTGGATCAATTTTATTATTGTGTGATACACAAATTCTGACTGAATATGGTCATTTGAAAATGGCATAAGCAGAATTTTAGCAAGTGACCAAAATTTGATTGAAATGTTGGATTGTGTACAACCAGGTGTTTATGATGGTAAACATGTTTGCTAAGTTTGAAAACAATGTCATGACTTTCTTTGAGAAAATGGTTAATATTTTTAATGGACAGACCGATGAAAGAACAAACAAATGGACCGGATCACTATATGACTGTCACGTCAAGTAGATGCTTGTGCATGAAAATTAATATAACAATGTTACCTTTGAATGTGAAGTTCTGAGCTAGTATTTACCTTTGAATGTGAAGTTCTGAGCGAGTATTTACCTTTGAATGTGAAGTTCTGAGCGAGTATTTACCTTTAAATGTGAAGTTCTGAGCGAGTTTTTACCTTTGAATGTGAAGTTCTGAGGGAGTATTTACCTTTGAATGTGAAGTTCTGAGGGAGTATTTACCTTTGAATGTGAAGTTCTGAGCAAGTATTTACCTTTGAATGTGAAGTTCTGAGAGAGTATTTACCTTTGAATGTGAAGTTCTGAGCGAGTATTTACCTTTGAATGTGAAGTTCTGAGCGAGTATTTACCTTTGAATGTGAAGTTCTGAGCCAGTTTACCTTTGAATGTGAAGTTCTGAGCAAGTATTTACCTTTGAATGTGAAGTTCTGAGCAAGTATTTACCTTTGAATGTGAAGTTCTGTGCGAGTATATCATAGTCCTGTATTCCTATACAACTTCTCTGTGGTTTACGTTTATTTAGATGTACTTGTAGATCTTTGTTACAACACGGTAGTCCACATGTATGTCCTGGTGGATTGTGTGAGTACGGTACAATGTCGGGGTTAGTTTGTAGATTCTTGTCTCGTTTACCTCGGTGATTGAATGGGTTCAATGATTGACCGAGTCTCCAAATCTGAAATAACAAATCTTGTCTAAACAAAGGGAGATAATCAATCAGGGCTGTCAACAGGGCTAAATTTAAAATCAGGAAAATCTTAGGCGGTCAACCATTTTTGCCAAAAAAGAGACCTTTCCGGCCTAACTAGGAAGAGTGACACCCCTGTCAATGTAGATAAATTACAGGTCTACACCCAACACATGGTGATACAAAACAGCTGTGTGATTACTTGAAATTTAGTGTGACAAAATACAACTTAATATTGTGAAATTTACACTAGAGGGTTTGAACAATTCTTCTGTTCAACTCATCAACATTCAATTTTAAAATGTGACTCAATGGCAGGTTACAATCCAGCAAACCTGTGTTTAGCCTCCATGTGAGGAATGATATGATGTGATTGCTTAAATAAGGTGGTTTTTGGCTGCATGTTTATCAGAGATGACATAGCTAATTATGATTTAATTTTTGCTGCTTAAGACAGGTGGTTGCTTAATTTCGGTTGCTTAATTGCTGTGATACTGGTATAACTTAACTCTTACATAAAATCCTAAACAAGACACGGCATTAATTGTTTTAGGAATTGCAATAAAACTTGGGCCATCCTATACGATTATCAACAATTAAAATACTTAAGCCATCTTTCCTTAACAAATCCTTTGGCCACCGTCAACAGTCCTAAATTACACTGAGGCCATCCCAAGCAGTACTTGAAACAGCCTTAAAATACACGATACCATTCTTAACAATACTTGGGGTCATGTTTAATAATACCAAGCTACCTTATTACAAACATCTTCGTACATGAATTATTAAGTAAATGTGAAAAAGTGCAGTTTAAATATAAGCAACACAAAGATCATTATACAATGTGAAACTATGACAATAAACATGCATGGTAAATATAGAATATATAAACTTATACTTACACTATATGGAACAACTCTCCTCATTGTCAGCATTAAAATCACAAAGATTTCTGATCAATAGAACAATATAGAAGTAACATCTGGTGTCCGTTGCCTAAGCAAAGTGCTACCCAGCGCTTTTATTCAGTAACCTCCCAGACAATTAAAATATAGAAGGCATGGATTGCCTCCTGTTGAAAGTGCCATGTAGCTCTTTGCTTAGTCAACGGACACCCGCATTATAAAGAGTCAAAGAATCTCAGATTTGTTATTCTGAGATAAATTGTCATTTTGAAGGTTTTGAGATTTTTAAATTTCCAGATAACGACTGTTATTGAAATCCAAGAGTGTATAAATGTTTGCAGGCTTATCAAATATGCATACATGGCAAAAATGATTCACTATATGGTAAACTTTTCTGATTTTCAGTATATGATGCGCTGAGATCGTCTGCACAAGCTCCTGTGGTCCAGTGAGGTTAATGGCACATGTACAGACATTGTGGTTTGTTGCGCAAACTCTGGAGAAGTGGTATGTGTTGCTCTTTGTATGGTGTTGTTTGCATATTTAGTATTAAAATGTCCTTCATTTGTGCTATAGTACAGAGATATTGAACTGATCCTGACAAAGTCCTTTATGCATATATAACTATGTTCTTGCATTGAACATATTTTCGTGAGTAAGTGACACAATATCAGTCCTTGAGTTTATATTACATATTGAACATCTTTCTGATACTCCCCACTAAAGAAAACATACCAGGCCCCGATCTCCCGAAGCATCTGGAGTAGAAATCTCATCTCAAATTGAGATTTTTTAAAACCAGAGTCTGAATTTAAGAAAAATCTGAAGTTAGAACTCTTTATAATTTACTGTACTAAACTATGAATAATGTTTGCTGTTTTTGGTGCAAACCTTGAGTTGATCCTCTCATGGAAATTATCCAAATGAAACATAATTTATCAATATTTGAGATGAGACAGATGAGACTTATCTCAGATTGAGATGTTTCTGGAGATCGGAGCCAGGGGCCTTATTCACCAACGGTGCAAGTCTAAAACTCAGATTGAGACTTGTTATAAATGTACCAATATTACTATAAATGGGAATAAAATTTCACATGGTCAAATCTTATTGCAAAGAAATGGCAGTGGTTATAAATGTTGTCAATTTTAAGTCCAAGTCTGATTTTCAGTCTTACCCTGTTGGTGAATGAGGTGACATGTTTATAAATATAGATACTATTTCAGCTTTAAATTATGCCAATAGAAGGTTGAGGATCAGGTCAAATTTTCTGTACTATATAATCATGCTATAACTTGGCTATATTGACCTGAACCTGACCTTTATAAAAGAATATATTACAAGGTTCTTGCTTTGAATATATTAATTTCCTTGAGCAAAGCGTGCAATATCGGTATTTCAGATTAGTATTTGTATTACATCTCGAGCGTCTTCGTGATACTTCCCGATCATGAAAACATACAATCAGTGTTTAAAAGGTAGACAATATATCTACTGTTAAATTAGGCTTATCAAAAGGTCAGGCTCGTGTCAAATAAGCCAAGCTATACATACATTGTATTATTCCTGTTTCCACTCGCGTACTGTACAGATATTCGGAATCCATTATACATGATCCTATCCCTACAGCATTTCATTTGCTGCCTTGACATTTCTTTGCTTTGTTTATTGATGGGTATGCTGCGGTTAAAATGTTTTATTCAATCTGAATCTATTATTCATATTTTACTGGAATTCTGCTTCAAATTTTTCTGACTTTCCATTTCTCAGCCCCTTCCCCCCCCTGCCTATGTGTATCCCTTAATTAATCCCTATAAATATTATGCAAGTTAAAGTGTTTACAGTGATAAGTGTATGGCTACATTGTATTGTTCTCCTGTCAAATTCAGTTCTGTAGAGATATTCTGTCTGTATACTTTGCCCATGAAAAACTGGAATCCTGCTTCTGATTTCTAATCTTCGTATGTCCTCGAGTTAGTTTTAATTGGCAAACAATGCTTATTTCTGAAATTTGATACAGTTATGTTATTTTCAATGTCATGTGAATGTTATTTAATCTTATTACTAATTATGGTATTTCTAGGGTAGGTAGTATTCATACTGTAGGGTAGGTAGTATTCATACTGTAGGTAGGTAGTATTCATACTGTAGGGTAGGTAGTATTCATACTGTAGGTAGGTAGTATTCATATTGTAGGGTAGGTAGTATACATACTGTAAGGAAGGTAGTATTCATACTGTAGGGTAGGTAGTATTCATACTGTAGGTAGGTAGTATTCTTACTGTAGGGTAGGTAGTATTCATACTGTAGGTAGGTAGTATTCATACTGTAGGTAGGTAGTATTCTTACTGTAGGGTAGGTAGTATTCATACTGTAGGTAGGTAGGTAGTATTCATCATACTGTAGGGTAGGTAGTATTCATACTGTAGGTAGGTAGGTAGTATTCATCATACTGTAGGTAGGTAGTATTCATACATTAGGGGAGGTAGTATTCATACTGTAGGGGTAGGTAGTATTCATACTGTAGGGTAGGTAGTATTCATACAGTAGGGTAGGTAGTATTCATACTGTAGGGTAGGTAGTATCCAAACAGTAGGGTAGGTAGTATTCGTACTGTAGGGTAGGTAGTATTCATACAGTAGGGTAGGTAGTATTCATACTGTAGGGTAGGTAGTATTCTTACTGTAGGTAGGTAGTATTCATACTGTAAGGTAGGTAGTATTCATACTGTAGGGAAGGTAGTATTCATACTGTAGGTAGGTAGTATTCTTACTGTAGGGTAGGTAGTATTCATACTGTAGGTAGGTAGGTAGTATTCATCATACTGTAGGGTAGGTAGTATTCATACTGTAGGGTAGGTAGTATACATACTGTAGGTAGGTAGTATTCATACTGTAGGGTAGGTAGTATTCTTACTGTAGGTAGGTAGTATTCATACTGTAAGGTAGGTAGTATTCATACTGTAGGTAGGTAGGTAGTATTCATCATACTGTAGGGTAGGTAGTATTCATACTGTAGGTAGGTAGGTAGTATTCATCATACTGTAGGTAGGTAGTATTCATACAGTAGGGGAGGTAGTATTCATACTGTAGGGGTAGGTAGTATTCATACTGTAGGGTAGGTAGTATTCATACAGTAGGGTAGGTAGTATCCAAACAGTAGGGTAGGTAGTATTCGTACTGTAGGGTAGGTAGTATTCATACAGTAGGGTAGGTAGTATTCGTACTGTAGGGTAGGTAGTATTCGTACTGTAGGGTAGGTAGTATTCGTACTGTAGGGTAGGTAGTATTCATACTGTAGGGTAGGTAGTATTCATACAGTAGGGTAGGTAGTATTCATACAATAGGGTAGGTAGTATTCATACAGTAGGGTAGGTAGTATTCATACTGTAGGTAGGTAGTATTCATACTGTAGGGTAGGTAGTATTTGTACTGTAGGGTATGTAGTATTTGTACTGTAGGGTAGGTAGTATTTGTACTGTAGGGTAGGTAGTATTTGTTCTGTAGGGTAGGTAGGTATTTATACTGTAGGTAGGTAGTATTCATACTGTAGGGTAGGTAGTTTTTGTACTGTAGGTAGGTAGGTATTTAAACTGTAGGGTAGGTAAGTAGTATTCATACTGTAGGGTAGGTAGTATTTGTACTGTAGGGTAGGTAGTATTTGTTCTGTAGGGTAGGTAGGTATTTATACTGTAGGTAGGTAGTATTTGTACTGTAGGGTAGGTAGTATTTGTTCTGTAGGGTAGGTACGAATACTACCTACCTACAGTATGAATACTACCTACCTACCCTACAGTATTAATACTACCTGCCCTACAGTATGAATACTACCTACCTACAGTATGAATACTACCTACCTACAGTATGAATACTACCTGTCTACAGTATGAATACTACCTACCCTACAGTATGAATACTACCTACCTACAGTATGAATACTACCTACCTACCCTACTGTATGAATACTACCTACCCTACAGTATGAATACTACCTACCCTACAGTATGAATACTACCTGTCTACAGTATGAATACTACCTACCTACAGTATGAATACTACCTACCTACAGTATGAATACTACCTACCCTACAGTATGAATACTACCTACCTACAGTATGAATACTACCTACCTACCCTACTGTATGAATACTACCTACCCTACAGTATGAATACTACCTGCCTACAGTATGAATACTACCTACCTACCCTACAGTATTAATACTACCTACCTACCTCCCTACAGCATGAATACTACCTGCCCTACAGTATGAATACTACCTACCTACCCTACTGTATGAATACTACCCACCTACCTACCCTACAGTATGAATACTACCTGTCTACAGTATGAATACTACCTACCTACAGTATGAATACTACCTACCTACAGTATGAATACTACCTACCCTACAGTATGAATACTACCTACCTACAGTATGAATACTACCTACCTACCCTACTGTATGAATACTACCTACCCTACAGTATGAATACTACCTGCCTACAGTATGAATACTACCTACCTACCCTACAGTATTAATACTACCTACCTACCTCCCTACAGCATGAATACTACCTGCCCTACAGTATGAATACTACCTACCCTACAGTATGAATACTACCTACCTACCCTACTGTATGAATACTACCCACCTACCCTACAGTATGAATACTACCCACCTACCCTACTGTATGAATACTACCCACCTACCCTACTGTATGAATACTACCTACCCTACAGTATGAATACTACCTACCCTACAGTATGAATACTACCTACCTACAGTATGAATACTACATACCTACCTACAGTATGAATACTACCTACCTACAGTATGAATACTACCTGCCTACAGTATGAATACTACCTACCTACAGTATGAATACTACCTACCAACCCTACAGTATGAATACTACCTACCCTACAGTATGAATACTACCTACCTACAGTATGAATACTACCTACCCTACAGAATGAATACTACCTACCCTACAGTATGAATACTACCTACCCTACAGTATGTATACTACCTACCTACCCTACAGTATGAATACTACCTACCCTACAGTATGAATACTACCTACCTACAGTATGAATACTACATACCTACCTACAGTATGAATACTACCTACCTACAGTATGAATACTACCTGCCTACAGTATGAATACTACCTACCTACAGTATGAATACTACCTACCTACCCTACAGTATGAATACTACCTACCCTACAGTATGAATACTACCCTACCTACAGTATGAATACTACCTACCTACAGTATGAATACTACCTACCTACAGTATGAATACTACCTACCCTACAGTATGAATACTACCTACCTACAGTATGAATACTACCTACCTACCCTACTGTATGAATACTACCTACCCTACAGTATGAATACTACCTGCCTACAGTATGAATACTACCTACCTACCCTACAGTATTAATACTACCTACCTACCTCCCTACAGCATGAATACTACCTGCCCTACAGTATGAATACTACCTACCCTACAGTATGAATACTACCTACCTACCCTACTGTATGAATACTACCCACCTACCCTACAGTATGAATACTACCCACCTACCCTACTGTATGAATACTACCCACCTACCCTACTGTATGAATACTACCTACCCTACAGTATGAATACTACCTACCCTACAGTATGAATACTACCTACCTACAGTATGAATACTACATACCTACCTACAGTATGAATACTACCTACCTACAGTATGAATACTACCTGCCTACAGTATGAATACTACCTACCTACAGTATGAATACTACCTACCAACCCTACAGTATGAATACTACCTACCCTACAGTATGAATACTACCTACCTACAGTATGAATACTACCTACCCTACAGAATGAATACTACCTACCCTACAGTATGAATACTACCTACCCTACAGTATGTATACTACCTACCTACCCTACAGTATGAATACTACCTACCCTACAGTATGAATACTACCTACCTACAGTATGAATACTACATACCTACCTACAGTATGAATACTACCTACCTACAGTATGAATACTACCTGCCTACAGTATGAATACTACCTACCTACAGTATGAATACTACCTACCTACCCTACAGTATGAATACTACCTACCCTACAGTATGAATACTACCTACCCTACAGTACGAATACTACCTACCCTACAGTATGAATACTACCTACCCTACAGTATGAATACTACCTACCTACAGTATGAATACTACATACTACAGTATGAATACTACCTACCTACAGTATGAATACTACCTGCCTACAGTATGAATACTACCTGCCTACAGTATGAATACTACCTACCTACAGTATGAATACTACCTACCTACCTACAGTATGAATACTACCTACCCTACAGTATGAATACTACCTACCTACAGTATGAATACTACCTACCCTACAGAATGAATACTACCTACCTACCCTACAGTATGAATACTACCTACCTACCCTACAGTATGAATACTACCTGCCCTACAGTATGAATACTACCTGCCTACAGTATGAATACTACCTGTCTACAGTATGAATACTACCTACCTACCCTACAGTATGAATACTACCTACCCTACAGTATGAATACTACCTGCCTACAGTATGAATACTACCTGCCTACAGTATGAATACTACCCTACCTACAGTATGAATACTACATACTGTATAAATATTACTAACGCTACAAATGCTACCTGTGTAATTTTTATACCATAGTAACAAAACACCATTGGCATTTGACAAAGAAATTAACATAAACTGTATCAGTTTCAGAAATACAAAAATGCAATAAAAATTCAACAAAATATGATTCATTATTTTTTTATTATTTTTATCATATAAAAATTTGCATTAATACAAAAAGACTGAACAAGTTTAATGATCTATATAATGTAGAAAATATGATACAATGTAAGTGGTTTAAATGTAACATTTCACACATACCTAAAATTAAATTTACTATACAACCTAAAATTTTAGGCATTTTAATCTACCAAATATTTCTGAAAAAGTAAATATTTTTAACACACAGGAAATTTACTATAACAGAATATTTACTATATATCATAAAAAAATATACTTTTAATAAATTTACTATACATTGAATTTCTTGCGTAGTAAATTTACTACGGTATAATTATAATTTCTGACATAGTAAACTTTCTATTTATCCTAACATTTCTTACATAGTAAATTGACTGAAGCAAAAAAGATTTCTGGCATAGTTGGTATATTTACTATATAACCAAATTACATAGAAAATTTACTAAAATTCCAAATTCCTTACTTTGTAAATTTACTACATAACCAAATAACCTAAAGTTCTGACATACTAAATTTACTATAACTTTACCAATCCTTACGTTTGGCAGATTTACTTTATAACCAAAGGATATATCTGAAAATTAACTTTCTTTTCTAATATTTCTCACATAGAAAATTTAAAACCTGTTTTACAAATTCAAGGTAGGCAACTCCAAATTGAAAAATTTTGATTTTAAGCAACTTTCTGTTTATCTATCAAACTTTTGTTTATCAATCAAATATTAAACCTGTTTATAAAATACACTGTCATGAATGTATAAATTAAATTATGTATGTATTACGCATTTGAAACATGAACATTACTTTTGAGTCTGGAATATAATGATGAAAAATAACAAGATTAAATAATTGTCAGAAATCTATTGAATAAAGGATTAATATTAAACAAATGTAAACCTAGTCAAGATGATCCAATATAATATTAATTACTGATGCAATGCATGTTAAATCTCCTACTTAGAGTAATAAAAGTTGCGAAAATTGTTGAATCAGAATTTATAATTATTAGTAACAGAAAAATTGTTAAAATTCTTTTGAATAGCGTCAACACAAGTAAATTTACAAATTTTATAAAATAAACATACTTATAATGATAAATCAAAATTGTTCAGATCATTAACTACATGTATGTGGAACTGATTTTGATTGAAACTGATCACAAAATGGAAAAGTCAGAAATATTTTAATGTTTACAAGCAAAAATTTATCAAATAAGATATAAAAAAAGTTCAATTAATAATTATGAAATTATTACGAAAATATATAAAATAAAAATATTCTCAATTTTACACTTGCAATTAACACTTCAATCATACCGAACAGAAATTTACGTCATTTACTCGATGAATCAATCGAAATCATTAACCAGAATGATCTATGATTTTATGAACGAAACAATAAAATGAAACAATGAAAACCATTTTCTCATGTGTGTGCAATATATATCTGTAGATGAAAATGTCACATATTTAAAATTATAATTATATAAGCAACGTGCATTTGGAAAGAACGTAGAAATAATTGTGTCGTATAAATAGGCCCAGAATTAGGCAGAAAAAAGTCTGGACTCGCCCTTGAAATTTGAGGCGACCAAAAGTGTTTTGAAAACTTGGCATGTTTACAGGGATAAAATAATTTAGGCCTTAGGATGTTCAATCAAATTTACTTTCAATCGCATTCATAAATACATTAGTTAGACATACTTGCTTTAGGATATTTATTCAAGATAAATTCAAACCAAATATAGTTCACTTTTATATGATGAAAGTTGCAAAGAAATTGAATTTACAAATAAATACAGAAGAATACAAACACACACAGACCGACATCATTCACAGAACACAAACATCAAGTTATACATCAAGTGACACAACAATATAAACAATGTAGAATCTCAAAGTTTCACATTTTTGTCAATGACATAAGCAATATAATATATGACAATATTTTCAATGATATAAGCAAGTAAAAGAGCACCATTAATATCATCAGAAATATTAACTCATTGTCTCTATCAATGTTGCCACACTTATTCAGTCTATTTAAATCCCTTCATTCTCATTGGTCAGTTTGAAAATTCTGTCCAAATTCCTTCATTTTCATTGGTCGATTTGAAAATTTGAATTTTCATTCTATCAGAATAATCACACTTAATGTTAAAGGCTGTGTAGGTGCACCTTGCATTTGCTGTGTTCAATTCTCAGATAAAACGAAAGAAAGAATTCACAAGGTCACATTTTCAGGGTATTAAAATTGTTCACAACAGAATGCTCATAAACAGCATGTTGTACACCCTTTCCAACGTTTTCTGCCTTTTCATATTATATGTCTATCCATGTACCAAGAATTCCTTCACACATAATCATAAGACAATGTTACAAATTTTACGCCATTTGGTAGGTTTTCACATTGAAGGAAAAAACATGTAAATTACAACATTGGAAGACATTGTACAAATCTCACATAACAATACAAACTCCAGCATAGAGGACGAAAGTCCCACTTAGTAAACGTAGGAAGAATAGAAATAAAAGCTGCCTTTCATGTATGAAAACCTCCTGAAGTGATGGTTCTAAGTCCAATGTTCTCTCTTCAGGACGATTTTCTTATTTCCGTGGTAACAACATTTAGATGATTTCATGCAAGGTCAAAGGTCACTTTCCGTGTAAAAAGCCACGGGAAGGCACGGAAATAAAACACTGTAAGCATAGAAGATGTAACACTAAAAGGGTTGAAGGTCATCACGACACTGATAGGTCACATGACAGGGTCACATGACTTTGAGGCAAGAATGTTACAATGGCTTTCATTAAGAAAGTTACAATAGAACGATATTAAGGATCAGACGACAACTTCATAGATAACCTTTTTAGGTTTGGCTTTATCAGGTGTCGAGTAACCACTTTCATTGCCGCTGCCAAAACTTCCTCCTTCCTTTATAGTATGATCATCTGGTACTCCTATAAACTGTTGGGGATCTTTGGTGGGCGTTCTAGGTGAACCATTGAATGATAAATCTGAAATTATACAACAACATGTGATTGATTAATAGGAAATATAATACAACCATTTCATATCTTAATTCAATACATTTTGTTTCAGTGATATGTTTCAATGTTTTCAGGTTTTCAGGTCACATCCCCTCCCTTCTACCCCTCCCCACCTACTACCTCCCCGACCTATTCCTAAACCTTACATCCCCACTACCACATCCCACCTACTACCTCGCCCCACCCTACTACCTCCCCCTCCTACTACCTGCCCACCTACTACATACTCATTCACTACCTCCCCCACCTACTACATCCCCACCTACTACACCCCCTCCCTACTACCTCCCCACCTACTACACCCCCTCCTACTACCTCCCCACCTACTACCTCCCCACCCTACTACATTCCCACCCTACTACATTCCCACCCTACTACACCCCCACCCTACTACACCCCCTCCCTACTACCTCCCCCTCCCTACTACCTCCCCACCCTACTACCTCCCCCTCCCTACTACCTCCCCACCCTACTACATCCCCTCCCTACTACCTCCCCACCTACTACATCCCCTCCTACTACCTCCCCACCCTACTACCTCCCCTCCCTACTACCTCCCCACCCTACTACACCCCACCCTACTACATCCCGACCCTACTACACCCCTACTACATCCCCGCCTACTACCTCCCCACCCTACTACACCCCTCCCTACTACCTCCCCACCCTACTACCTAACCTCCCTACTACACCCCCACCCTACTACACCCCACCCTACTACATCCCGACCCTACTACACCCCACCCTACTACACCCCTCCCTACTACACCCGACCCTATTACATCCCCACCCTACTACATCCCAACCTGCACCACCCCCCCACCTACTACCTGAAGTAGTAGGTTGGGGGTGTAGTACGGTGGGGATGTAGTAGGGAGGGGAGGTAGTAGGGTGGGGATGTAGTAGGCGGGGATGTAGTAGGGTGGGGATGTAGTAGGCAGGGATGTAGTAGGCGGGGATGTAGTAGGGCGAGGGATGTAGTAGGGAGGGGAGGTAGTAGGGAGGGGAGGTAGTAGGGTGGGGATGTAGTAGGGCGGGGGATGTAGTAGGGAGGGGAGGTAGTAGGGTGGGGATGTAGTAGGCGGGGATGTAGTAGGCGGGGATGTAGTAGGGTGGGGTGTAGTAGTGTGGGAATGTAGTAGGTGGGGATGTAGTAGGCGGGGATGTAGTAGGAGGGGAGGTAGTAGGCGGGGATGTAGTAGGGTGGGATGTAGTAGGGTGGGATGTAGTAGGGAGGGAAGGTAGTAGGGAGGGGAGGGAGGGGATGTAGTAGGGTGGGGATGTAGTAGGGTGGGGAGGTAGTAGGGTGGGGAGGTAGTAGGGTGGGGAGGTAGTAGGGAGGGGGATGTAGTAGGGTGGGGGAGTAGGAGGGGATGTAGTAGGAGGGGGATGTAGTAGGGTGGGGAGGTAGTAGGGTGGGGAGGTAGTAGGGAGGGGGATGTAGTAGGGAGGGGAGGTAGTAGGGTGGGGAGGTAGTAGGGTGGGGAGGTAGTAGGGAGGGGATGTAGTAGGCGGGGGATGTAGTAGGGTTCGGATGTAGTAGGAGGGGATGTAGTAGGAGGGGATGTAGTAGGGTGGGGATGTAGTAGGGTGGGGAGGTAGTAGGGCGGGGAGGTAGTAGGGTGGGGATGTAGTAGGGTGGGGGTGTAGTAGGGTGGGGAGGTAGTAGGGCGGGGAGGTAGTAGAATGGGGGAGTAGGAGGGGATGTAGTAGGAGGGGGATGTAGTAGGGTGGGGATGTAGTAGGGTGGGGAGGTAGTAGGAGGGGATGTAGTAGGGCGGGGGATGTAGTAGGGTTCGGATGTAGTAGGTGGGGAGGTAGTAGGGTGGGGAGGTAGTAGGGTGGGGATGTAGTAGGGTGGGGAGGTAGTAGGGTGGGGAAGTAGTAGGGTGGGGAGGTAGTAGGGTGGGGGAGTAGGAGGGGATGTAGTAGGAGGGGATGTAGTAGGAGGGGGATGTAGTAGGGTGGGGAGGTAGTAGGGCGGGGGATGTAGTAGGGCGGGGGATGTTGTAGGGCGGGGGATGTAGTAGGGAGGGGGATGTAGTAGGGAGGGGGAGGTAGTAGGGAGGGGGAGGTAGTAGGGCGGGGGATGTAGTAGGGAGGGGAGGTAGTATGGAGGGGAGCTAGTAGTAGGGGGAGGTAGTAGGGAGGGGAGGTAGTAGGGTAGGGGGTAGTCTGAAGGGACGGTAGCTATCTCCCTACAATTAAACATTATGTAAAAGAAAACATAAATTCAAATCAAATGAGATTTTCTTTCTATTTCAGAACTGAGAAGAGAAGAATCAGAACAGTTACAAAGTTGCATCAACTTGTTTCAAAGCTAAAACATTAAAATATGAAAGAATAATTGTTGTTGGTTAATGTTAGAGTAATAAAACATTTGGTGTATTTGGGTAGAAAACCTAACAAATTGATGTAGAACAAAGTTATCAAAGGGAGAAACCTGTTGTAGAAACAAAGTTATCAAAGGGAGAGTACTGTTGTAGAAACAAAGTTATCAAAGGGAGAGTACTGTTGTAGAAACAAAGTTAACAAAGGGAGAATACTGTTGTAGAAACAAAGTTAACAAAGGGAGAATACTGTTGTAGAAACAAAGTTAACAAAGGGAGAAGACTGTTGTAGAAACAAAGTTATCAAAGGGAGAAGACTGTTGTAGAAACAAAGTTATCAAAGGGAGAAGACTGTTGTAGAAACAAAGTTATCAAAGGGAGAAGACTGTTGTAGAAACAAAGTTATGAAAGGGAGAAGACTGTTGTAGAAACAAAGTTATGAAAGGGAGAAGACTGTTGTAGAAACAAAGTTACCAAAGGGAGAAGACTGTTGTAGAAACAAAGTTACCAAAGGGAGAATACTGTTGTAGAAACAAAGTTACCAAAGGGAGAGTACTGATGTAAAAACAAAGTTACCAAAGGGAGAAGACTGTTGTAGAAACAAAGTTACCAAAGGGAGAAGACTGTTGTAGAAACAAAGTTACCAAAGGGAGAAGACTGATGTAGAAACAAAGGGAGAAGACTGTTGTAGAAACAAAGTTATCAAAGGGAGAAGACTGTTGTAGAAACAAAGTTATCAAAGGGAGAAGACTGTTGTAGAAACAAAGTTATGAAAGGGAGAAGACTGTTGTAGAAACAAAGTTATGAAAGGGAGAATACTGATGTAGAAACAAAGTTAACAAAGGGAGAATACTGTAGTAGAAACAAAGTTAACAAAGGGAGAACACTGATGTAGTATCAAAGTTAACAAAGGGAGAATACTGATGTAGTATCAAAGTTAACAAAGGGAGATGACTGTTGTAGAAACAAAGTTAACAAAGGGAGAATACTGCTGTAGAAACAAAGTTATCAAAGGGAGAATACTGCTGTAAAAACAAAGGGAGAATACTGCTGTAGAAACAAAGTTATCAAAGGGAGAATACTGCTGTAAAAACAAAGGGAGAAGACTGCAGAAACAAAGTTTACAAATAAAGGGAGACGACTGTTGTAGAAATAAAGTTAACAAAGGGAAACAACTGCTGTAGAAAAAAAGTTAACAAAGGGACAATACTGTTGTAAAAACAAAGTTAACAAACAAAGGGAGAATAGTTTTAACGGGACTCTTATAGAAACAAAGTTATCAAACAATAGGACGGGACTCTAGTAAAAACAGTAAACAAACAATAGGATGGGCCTCTTGTAGAAACAAAGTTAACAAACAATAGGATGGGACGCTTGTAGAAACAAAGTTAACAAACAATAGGATGGGACTCTTGTAGAAACAAAGGGAGATGAGTGTTGTAGAAATAGTTAACTAAGGGAGACAACTGCTGTAGAAAATAAGTTAACAAAGGGACAATACTGTTGTAAAAACAAAGTTAACAAACAAAGGGAGAATACTTGTAGAATGACACTCTAGTAGAAACAAAGTTATCAAACAATAGGACAGGACTCTTGTAGAAACAAAGTTAACAAACAATAGGATGGGCCTCTTGTAGAAACAAAGTTAACAAACAATAGGACAGGACTCTTGTAGAAACAAAGTTAACAAACAATAGGATGGGCCTCTTGTTGAAACAAAGTTATCAAACAATAGGACAGGACTCTTGTAGAAACAAAGTTAACAAACAATAGGATGGGCCTCTTGTAGAAACAAAGTTAACAAACAATAGGACAGGACTCTTGTAGAAACAAAGTTAACAAACAATAGGATGGGCCTCTTGTAGAAACAAAGTTAACAAACAATAGGATGGGCCTCTTGTTGAAACAAAGTTAACAAACAATAGGATGGGCCTCTTGTAGAAACAAAGTTAACAAACAATAGGATGGGCCTCTTGTAGAAACAAAGTTATCAAACAATAGGAAAAGATTCTTACCTCCTTTATTGTCTCCATAGTAATGATCACCACCACTTATATCTGAAAGAAGAAACCAATCATACATTATAGAACAGGTAAACATTGGTAACCATAGTAGTCTTAGAACACAACCATAAAACTGTGAGAATGGTGTAATTAATACAGCATAGAGGATTAAGTACAAGACATCTTGTGACAACATAATATACTCTAGGATATATTCTCATGATACTTGAACATTGTTCCAATCATTGACTGGAGTCATGCAGTAGTTCTCTCCCTTGATTTGAAACTGTTGGCTATTTTTCAAGGCATTTGAGAACTGTTATTTAACAAATACTGAATATAACAATGTGATTTGTATGTGACTGCAACATTTTATCTAAACTACTGTGTTTAGTGTGTTAGCTGTTTTACTAATTTCTTAATTGTTTCATTATAGTAGAAAAATTTGCCATAAAAATTGCCGTCTTTCAGAACTAAGGGAGTTAATTTAGAACAAGTTGAAACCTAGTATTATGTACAGTCCGTTAAATGATAACTGTTGTAAAGTCAGGTAAATTATGTCTTTCTAGGTTTAACTGGGTATACCTGAGTTAACGGTAGTCCCAACTATTATTTGGAACAGGATTTTTCCCCCATTAGTATTATTCATTGAATCGACAGTATCACAGTAACTGTTGCTAACTCGGTAAAACTACAATCACCGATAATTTATTGGACAAAAATCATACACCTGGAAGGTACTTGAGAGTGTTTGTGAATAATTCACACCAGTATAGTTGAATGCATGTCCCCAAGCACACATAGACATTTACCATACACAAAGTATTTAAATAATTCATCACAACATTAACTAGTTCTTATCCCTGACAGCAAATTTGTTGACGATTGAAGGAATGAACACAAATGGAAGTCGTCGTGTGAAACTCGTGCCAAGCAACAACAACAACAACACGCCTTAACTGGACGATGATTGATAACACACCAAATTAGCTAAGTCAGCAAGTAATGTCACGTTAGTAATCACAAGGACCAAGAAATGTTTTACTGTAAAATCATTTAATTTTGTTGGGACGAAATTTTGTGATTTTGGTAAAAAAGACAATTTCGTTGGTACTTGAATTTGTGGATTTTGCATTTTAGGTAACAACACAAGGGTCAAAATCAATGTTCGTTGGGACTGAAGTTCGTGGTTGAAGTGAACCACGAAATCCACGAAATTAAATCCCCCACGAAAATCAATGATTTTACAGTATTCAAATGTACATGTACTCGGAAATATCCCATTACATAACACAATGCTTACTAAGGAATACTGACAAAGAAAGGTCATGTCGGAATATGTTATCTTAGAATTCCCACAGACCAGGCAATGTAGTTTTGGAATACACAGGCACAAAGAACTTACAGTAAATGTTATGAATGTTTAGAAAGCTGCACAGACCATCCTGTGTTGAATACACTGGGGAAAGAATAGCTGAACCACTAACTTGCACTTCCCGCTTGCAAATAATTGACCTATTCCACCCAAATTCCATGGACATTCTACATATACCTATATGCTTACATACACACACCCACCCATAGTATCTCGAGATCAGATCATGTAGAATAATGATAACTGATATAAACATTGGCAACCTGTTACCTTACATTCACATTGATCAGAGCTTGTCCTACCATAATATTTACATTCAAAGATTGATCATTTGATGCATCACCAATGATGCTTGGTTTCTGATACGTAACCATTTTAAAGTATAAATGACCACTTAGTGCAAAACTATGGTATGTGCTTATAATAAATTGAGGTAGTTACCATAATTTTGCACTGAGCCCTCAAAATTGTATTATTGATACAAGCTGCATCTAGCCCATCTAATAGTATTTACATTATCCATCTGTATTTGTGTTCAATGCTAACATTATCTGAATATCATCTGGCAGCTTTATTCATATCAGGTAGTTTATATTCCAATGTGTTGCTGTTTCAGATTACTATTGATTTCATACTGCTGGGCATCAAACATATCAACAAACAACATATAGGAATATCATACTTTACAGACAGTCATGTATGTAGTGAATACCATAGTAACCATACCCTACGGTTCAAAACTTTCAAAATACTGAAAACTGCTTGTCAATATACTAAACTAGATGATTTTCATATATATTACATAGTGCAATTTTTTTCAAAAATACTAAAATCAGTATTGAGACTGAAAACTTTCAGTAATTTATGTAGTTGTCATTGTCTTAAACTTAATCCTCTATCAATTGAGACAATTACATTTGTTATAAATTGGAATTGAACATCAAACATTAGTACATTAATGTAAATCTATGTGTCACAGTACTACTTGTAAGGCAAATACAATTATATGGTCAGATCCACAGGTTTGTGAAAATTGTCCTTCGTCACCTATATATACATATTATATATGTTTTAATAAGCCATCTTGTACACTTTTCACGGACCAGTGGTAAGATCAGACAGACCAGTATGCTACCAGACTTACAGGCGTAAGTGCTAGTGTTTCAACTAAACCTTGTACACACTAACAATATTCAATCAGGAATTCTATATTGTTGCACATATGTTCTACATGTCGTAATTATATAATACAAATCTATAACAACATTTCCCTGAGTATAATTAACAACATTTCCCGGAGTATAATATACTATATACAACATACAACCTGATATTACACACAAAAGCAGCAATAGCAGACACAGCAGAGAAACTTGGCACTAGTATATTCAATGTATATATAAACAAACCCAGCCTACAACACATGTTTAACCAGAAATACACCATGGAAAAACTATTTACCAGATTCTGTTCATGTTATAGCTTGACGAATTTGACATGATCCTGACCTTTATGCATGAATATATTACATGGTTTTTACTTTGAATATATTTAAATTTCCGCAAGCAAATCGTGTAATATCGGTATTTCAAATTTGTGTATGTATTACATCTCGAGTGGTTTCGTGATCCTTCCCGACTATGAAAACATAACCTAAGTTATAAATACAGATAATATCAACTGTTAAATTATGCAAATCGCAATGTCAGGTTCGTGTCAAATTCGCCAAGCTATATTATGGATAATTCAAGTTCTCATCTTTGATCAAACAAGTAAAAATTACATGGAAATTATCTTGTTCTGTTTTCTGTTTCTTAACAAATCATCCAAGAACTAAAACAATTAGAATCTATGAGGTTTAAACAATGAAAGGTTTTCACAGTAATATGAAATTGTCTACTAATCTGCTTACATAAACAAACGAAACTTTTGAACATTTCCCATTACCAGAAGTTAATTTCCCCTGTAAGCCATAAATAAAATAGTTAATAAGAATAATCTGGTGTATGGTTATTCCATAATATGTGAATTGTCTTTACTAAAGCTTTGAGAAATGTCAGAAATGTCTACACTACAACAACAACGTTGTCTGATATGACCAATTGTTGTTCTGTCTGTTACTATGGTCATATTATGATCAACTAAAACAGTTCTTGATAAAAAGATGCTTATATGTTTGAACAGCCAGTTAGATTTGAAACAATAAGGATGCTACAGTATTGTAACTTATGCTTGACCCTACTAAACAAACATTTTTTGAACTGCAATTCAAAACAAAATTTGAAAAAAATTGTTTAAAAGATTTGAAGCCCAATAAAGTCCAAAAGGCTGAAATCAGACAAAAGATTTGTCAAAGGGAAGCAACTACTTGACATGACAGTGACTACATGGCGAGCACTCTTGACAATCCAAACCACTCAATCAAGGGACTACAAGCTATCATCACAACACAACTATAATACACTTACACCATATGTTTTGTCTTACAGAGGAATATTGATAAACAGAATATTATAAATTACTCCCTTGCAGAACCCTGCTCAAATACCATAAGATGCAATTCTTTACGATATGCAATATTTGCCAATAACTCCCTTAGTCATCATATGCCCTCTTTGTCCCTTTTTGTATCTTAAAAATGCATTCCCATACTAGCGATGCAAAACATAATATAAATAGCAGACATTGACAATGTTGAAAACAACAATTTATCTCCACAATTCCCTTATTGTCCTTTGGGTCCCGAAGGGATCATCTGCTTAGACTTTAGAGCGAACAAAACATACATGTGCAGTGCATGATACAGTGTGTAGAAGATAGGGTGCTATAATATACAAACAACAAACTAATACATGAAACACTGCTAATTGTATACAATGAATAATGAGATGTAATGATCAAAAATATTTCGCATACACAGGAGGGGGCGGGGTCGCTTCACTAACGTTCTTACAAAGATGAGCTAAATGTATGATTAAAATTTCTTACAAACCTTCCATTACAACATTTCCTGCATAGACGTAAAGCTAACGAATTAACACAATTTTTTTACCATCATAAACATTGGAAAGAATCCACAAAATTAGTGAAATATCATAATATGTATGGAGTTGGTTCATGAGACATGTTTACATTTAACATTTTAGTTATGTATAATTATACAACATCTGTATGACATTTAGTGAAACAGCCCCGACATAAGCCTGCAATCCCCTGTATGCTGTATGCAATCCACTGTATGCAATCCCATGTATGCTGTATGCAATCCCCTGTATGCAATCCCCTGTATGCTGTATGCAAGCCCCTGTATGCATTATAATGATTTGACTTCATTGACTCGATCAGAATCTGCACAGATTTTCTCTTCAACAAAGGAAAGGAGTAAACCTAATTTGAATTCCTTTGTTCAAGTCGATGTTAGTAACATGTACAATGCAAAATGATCAGTGAAAAAATCCAGAATAACTATTTGATGATAATGATATTTCCCTGGCTTAGAATGAGAAGGTTGTAACTACAAAATAAATATTTTGAGAAAACAAGAAAAAACTGTCTAGCAATTACTCTTTACTAATGATAAAACAGCTTTGGTCAACATGACAATTTCCGATTTTCTTGAAAATAGACTCACAAGAAGCACCTTGTGAAGCAGATTTCAAAAATGTATGAGCCTTTTTAGGTCGTAAGTAGTAGTTACGACCTTCTCATTCTAAGCCAGTGATTTATGGACCGAAAGCTAGTAATCCAGAATGACTAGTTAATAATGCTGATGATGATGGGGTGATAGTAATGGACCAGAGCTAGCCATGCTGGATTTTGTCTCTCAGGTTATACTAACGAGTAAAAGAGTATATAGGCCTGTAAGTATATATATAGCTTATATACCAGGTACATTTCTTTCAAATGTTATGAAACCATGAACTTACTTGCGTTACGCCTGTTCATTTCATATTCATAATTCTTGCCATATGTATGAGAATCATAAGACATGTCACCTAAGGGATAATTCTCACCATCAACACTATTATGGTACTGCATCGGGTAACCATTCCTACTATCTAAATGAAGACCATCTGAAATTCAAATTTCAGGGGAGGTTACTCAAGTTGAAAGTTCAGGTAGTTATTAAAAATTCAAGGGAAGCAACTCAAGTTGATATTCAATTTCAAGGGAGGTAATTCACAATTCAGGTAGTTATTCCAATTTCAAGGGAGGTAACTCAAAATTCGTGTAGTTTATTCAAATATCAAGGGAGATTACTCAAATTCAAAATTAAAGTAATTAAAAGTAAATCGAATTTCAGGGAGGACACTATTAGCTAATTGTTAATTTATTTCTGCAATTATTAACAAAGAATACTTGAAACGTTGAAAGTATGACCAATAAACACATAAATATCAGGTTTTACATTAAAAATACTAAATTCCCATGAACAAGAAAAACGGGATGAATTTTAATGACCAAAACATGGGAGCGAAACATGAAAATGAGAAAATTTAAATCAAACTATAAATGCATCAAATCAAGCGTTCTATATTCATACAAATGCATTATGTTGAAAGTGATTTCAAACCAAGCAGATTAATTGAATAGCCCACTATGAGATATCTGAATACTAATTCATAGGGGATCGTGTTTGGTTATTTAAGAAAATAATAATTTATAAAATATTAATAAATTAACTCTATATTAAAAGTTTAGCGTATCATATGCAATGAAAGTGCATTACTAACACCAAAGCTGAACGTGCAGATAGGGGTCAGGGCAAGCAATTTGAACATGTACAAATAAGGGGACAGAACAAGCAATTTATACAAATAAGGGGGCAAGCAGTTTGTTCTAGCAACGGGTCAAGACGGTCCTTTTCAACAAATAAAGGGTCCAGCCAAGACAAGCTACATGGATACATAAGTAAGGCGTCCAGGACCAACAATTAATACAAATAAATAAAGGGGACAAGCAGTGTATAAAATTAAGGGGTCAGTGCAAGTATTTGTACAAATAAGGGGTCAAGCAGTTTGTAAACATAAGGGGTCAGGAAAAGCAGTTTTGAAGTAGTACTAGCAGCAAATTAAGAGTTAAGAATATACATGCAGATTTTAAAGCAAGTCTCAATCAATACTTCTAAGTATGCATTGGCATTGAAATGCAGGAATTTATAATCTGTAAATAAAAATATTTAACTTTTGAATTTCATTCATTCTTGTTGGAATAAAAAGGTATTAAAGTACACATGGATAAGTGACTACCCAGTATATAGCAAAAGCTTTTGATTATTTCATTTTTTTTTTTGACATTCCGAGAGACCATAGTCCTAGTGCATGGTATTTCATTAATATTTATAAGTATGAACCTGGGTGACAGTGTAAATGAAACAGGTGTTCAATAAACTGGCTTAAAGCAAGCAAGGTCATGTTTCAGTAGGTTATATGTTGAATGATAATATTAGTAGATGTGTATATAAATATATAAACTATAACAAAGTTTGAGGTGAAACATGAAAGAAGCTGTCTCATGAAAATCACTCATGCACAATCTTGTACATGTATATATCTACACTGGTTGATGTTTACTAATGTGGGTTTAACAACATTTCTCAACAAATTTTCAGTTATTGGTGAATGATTATAGCGACAAAGTCACCTAATCAGTTTTCATGGACTGTAACTTAAACAGTACTACCCTTCCTTCCTTCCACAAGGAACCAGCAACTTCTCCACATGTGGAGGAAAATCAACATTGTTGTCTTATTTTCATGGAAGAATATGACATCCCTTGGTCAGGAATTGTAATCAGATCACAGGGTTACAAATCCACTGGACCACAGCCCTTTTACAGGATGACGGCCCCTTTACAAGCAGTGTACAGTTTATGACGGCCCCTTTACAAGCAGTGTACAGTTTATGACGGCCCCTTTACAAGCAGTGTACAGTTTACTAACTGGTTGGCGCTAGCAGTAGTTACCAAAGAAGATGGTCTACCAGGTATAATTCAACATCTGATGTCCATTTTAAACATCGCCCAAAGCTGATATATACATTACACACCTGTAACACGAGCCTATAATACCCGAGATACTATCTCCCGATGAACATCTACATGAGACAACTTCTTTCAATAGACAACAAAATGAAGACTACAACTACACAACTATAGATTAAAGCAAAACAGAAATGAACAGCCTTGTAACGTATACAATATATACCCGTATTTATATCAACCATTAATACCCATATACCGATATGGTGTATGGTTACACATATTGTATTTCATAAAGGATCGACTAAGTGAATAGTTTATAAAATCCAGACCGCTTTCACAATGGCATTTTCAATGTTCCCATTTGAATACTCTTGAGGCATGATGATATGTATGAAGTGAAGTTAATATGTACATAACATATCAAGTTAATGGATGAATTGTTTTCATGTTTGGAAGATCTAAACAAATCCTTCTCCAAACGCTTAACCCCTCCAAAGCAATTAAAAGGTCAGTTTCAAATTTTTGAGGATTTTATAATTTTGAATGTACTAGCAATCTAGCAAACTGGCCAATGACCATCTATGTGAAAATAAAACATGCACTTTTGTAGAAGCATCTAATGAGCAGACAGGGAGAGGTTGATACGTAGGTATATACTCCTAGGGTGACATCTAGCGTAACAATAACAAGCACAAGGTCAAGGACGGTCATATATATAAAACGAGGGTAAGACTATAACATAGGGAGACAACACATTATTTGTGACCATGGTGATATATGTATTACCATGGTGACTGACATAGCGTGACCTCTGCAAGGGTATTGATACAAGGTTCCTTATGTGACTGATTGAAGAATATGACAACAACGAGTTGGTGAAGGTTACAACACCTAGGGGTAACATACCAGCGTGACGTCAACAAGGGGTTACCGGGGGTAACAGCGTTACGATGACCAGGGGGGAACCATACGTACATTGATAACTTACATGATATATTACTGGCTGCGTTACTAGGTATGTTAGTATATGGTGTTGGAGTATTAGACTGAGTTAATGTTGTCTGGTTGCTATGACTACCATGCTCTAACGTGCTCATACCTGGGTTGTCAAAGTTACGTGGTTTCTGATTGGGTAGAGCTCCGTTACCTTGTTGAACCGTTCTAGGACTGAAATGACAGAAAAACATGGGTCAAAATAACTGTACAATAATATACATAACATAATAAACATATAAAATACTGGTGGATTTATCAAGATTGTCTGCAGACATATCTATACGCTCCCTCTATCCACCTCCAAGTGAATGAAACTTGCAACAGTACTAAGGATTCTCAGGGTGTGAATATTCATTGATTTTCAGAATTCATCTCAAAATGAACAAGCTAGTAACTAAGATTGCAACAAGCTAGAATGGTGGTTCGCTCAATGTACGTGCATGACCAGAAACTTATGCCACCATAGAGTACCAACATGCAAGAAATACGAGTATTTCAAATTACAGAATAACAACAATAACTTCACCATCATTAAAACAACATAAGGCACTAACAGTCTAAAGCAACAAATTGAATATCTTTCATAAACTAAACATAAATCTTCATTTACCTGTCGAATCAATAAAGTTAGTTCCGCCATTAATTAGTTAAACATTTTGCAATGAATTATCGAGGTACGTTGATTACAGACCAATTAGACCTTAGAGACCACTCCCTATTGATTTTAAAACTGAATACCTGACATCATCAGCCATAAAGTCTCCCTGAATCGTCTCCGAGAGAATGAATAATAAATCCCGTTTTTATAACTATTCAGCGAAACACCACAGAAACTGCTGAGTGATCTACAGACTTGACAACCGTATAATGAACTCCACAAGAAGTCACTGTCCACATATATTTTTTACAGTAATGAATTCTAGTAATATCATTTATCCACAATCAAGTCATCAACAAATCATGGCTAAACATTATACCGGTAAATTATCATCAGGAGCGAGGACGGATCAATATTGGAATAATTGTTCAATACAGCACACTAATCGTACGGTTACATTGGATACGGGAGTAATATGGAAGCACGAAGCGTACGATTACATTAGATAGAAGCTGTCATATCACCATGACAAACCAGATACCTGATATATCGCTGGCTTAGAACCAGAAGGTCATAACTACAAAATCCATATATTGAGAAAACAAGAGAAAACTGTCTGTAATTTATTCTTTACCTTTGGGAAAACATGTTTTTAAAACTTCATTTTGGTCAACATGACAATTTCAGATTTTCATGAAAGTAGGCTCATAAGAAGCGCCTTGTGAAGCAGATTTCAAATATGTATGAGTCTAATAAGGTCGTAAGTAGGAGTTACGACCTTCTGGTTCTAAGCCATCGATATTTATAACAAAAATGTATAGAAAACATGAGACACTCACCTGTGTGGATCATTACTGGCATCTGAAATTAACAAATAAACACAATTAATTAATTGTACAGGTGGCATGTTGGGCAAGTGGGTAACGCATGCAGTTAACACTCATGACAGGGGTCATACTGAGGCATAATGTCCAATCCTAATCACCAGTTGCAATTCAGTTCTAGGTGCCATTTACTCACATCCCTACATCTTACTTAGGTTTCTGGTTCGAATCCCAGTCAGGGCACTTGATCATTTCTGAAATGCTTTTCAGTGTTTCCCAGCAAACTTGAGATGAACTGGTTGGTAACTCAGAGGAAGCATCACATGTATTAGTGCTATCAAGGGTATGCATAAGACTGCATCACACAACTGTCTGCTTCCTTAGAATGGAATTCAGGCCATTTGTTCCCTCAAACAGTCCAACTTAGAAGTCATTGGTCATTAATTGTCCATCTAGAAGGAAAACCCCAAATGACCTCACGTATATGTAGGACTATCTCAGTCACAAACAAATAAAGCAGTGATATACAGAGCAAAACTCAATCATATGCTCTTCATTTTGAAGTCTTAAAATTGAAACAGGTCTCGGTGTAAATGTTATGCCTCATCAACTCTTCGGTCATTAGCCTCCTGTTATAAACATACATGTCAACCCACCATTTTAACTAGGATTTTGTGAAAAACATGAATTAGTGAGATCAAGATAAAATCTACACTTAATGAGTTTTGGATTTTACAAATTAAGCCTTGGCTTATGTACTAGAGTTGCTTGTAGACTTGCTAACATTACTTGTGTGTTTGTTGAATTCAGATCAAGTCGGGAGACTTCAGGGCTTTCATTTCCCTTCTTGAAACTGCATTTTGACTCTTAAATTTTATAAAAGTGCCTATTTTGACTCTTGAAAATTTAAGGTGAAGAGTCAAATTTTCTATACTTAAAGTACAAATTTTCTTGCAATATTTTGATGACTCTTGAAAATTAAGAGCCAGAAGTCATTTTGACTCTTCACTTTTGAAGTCTATAGAAAGCCCTAAGTCCGATATCTGCTGTGTAGTGATGTACCGCTGGTTACATTGATACTGGTTCCTTGCAAACTTTCGGGTTCTTCCGATGGCCCAGTTGTCAAAAGTCTTTACATATATCTTGCATGGCTAGGCAATGGTGCCACACAGAAAAGGTTCAAATCCCACTATAGGTGTAAATAATTTGTTTTCTCAACAGATGTGTGGACCCATACTTCAGTTCAGTGTAGTTATCACTAATGATTACCTCCCTTTATGGCTAATTATGCACGAAATTCGAAGTCCACTGTGTGTCATACATTGCAGAGTGAGCATATAAGTCCAGCGTGAAGCATCCATTATTTGGGGATGTGGATGGTTTGTACTATGTCTGTCTCTTGCGTGTGCGGCCAAGCTCTGCTGCCGTAGCTGTGGTTTGTGTCCTTTTTATTTAATAAAAAGACAGGCTTAAAGATCTGAATTTTCTCTAGGTTTGAACTTCTGTATATAACAGATTGAGTACCGATGTTATATACAAACAATACTTACTTTTATTTCTCTGTTTACGTCTCCATATTATACAGACAAGTATAATGAGTAAGAATATAAGTATTCCAGCACATACACATCCTATAATAATCACTTGTGTCTCTGTGAGATCAGGGGTACTCTTCTCATCTGAAAATACACAACAATCAAACATTAATATATTATCCTCAAGGAAAAATATGTTTTAGACCATTTTTTAGCCAATGTTTTAGCCAATTAACAATTTATTTAGCCAATTTAGCAAATCTCTAGCATATGGCTAAATTGGCAAACGATAGCGGATGCCCTGTTCAGAATCAGAGGTTAGTCAAGTCCCCCTGACTATGTAACATTGTTCCTGATGAAAATATATGTTGGTTCAATGAGAATATAACATTTAAGTCTGAACAAAATCTGAAAAATCTACTATTACACGCCATGTTTCGGCATGTGCGGCTCCAGCAGTTTTACTTTTCTCAGGGAGAGTGATTGGACCAACCTCCTATTTTTCCTCAGGAAAGAGCTAGTTCAGATCTGATATGCACTTTTGCACAGGGCTGGATCCAAACAGATTATTTCTAAAGCCTAGTAAAGGGGCTAGGGTACGGGAATTCCAAAATCAAATATGGCTGCCAGATCGAAAACAAGGGAAGTAACAATGTATTGCTGCTTATATTAGGTCGAACATTGTCACAATTGTTTTGACAAATTGTTAACAGTTTGTGGTGCAGACTTGCACCTAATAATCCAATCATCATTACACACACTCGGGGAGACACTACATACCTAAAACATACCTATATAACATACTGATGGGTCCTCAGGGGGACACTCAGGGGGACAATGTCACAGGGTATATAACATTATTACAGCAATAAACATAGAAGAATGTTTGAAATCAGACTGTGCAATAAACATATAACTGTCAACCTGTCACTGAGACCTATCCATCATACCGTAGTTATACACTGGACATATCGATGGCTTAGAAACAGAAGGTCGTAACTACCACTTACGACCTTATAAGACTCATACCAGGGTTTTCCCTAGGATTTTTCATACGAGGGTCCCAGGACCCTTAAGATTTATATTTAGGGAGTCCCTGAGAAATTTTGGGGGTCTCTTCATAAATACGGTAATGCATTTCAAGCTCATTACTAGTGAGTTTCAAATTTATAAATATGTAAAACAGCAAACTCAGATTGCTCAATGCATCACAAGACTTAGTGCAATGAAAAGCAGAAAGAAAAATGTTCTAGCTGAAATAAAAATGCCTATTCAAGGGATCCTAATGGGAGTCCCAAGGATGCACAGTAATGGAGAAATGAGGGTCCCAAGCCACAAAGTTGCGTCAGGGATGCAGAAAACCTGCATCAGGGAAATCCCTGCATACATATTTGAAATCTGCTTCACAAGGAGCTTCTTATGAGCCTATTTTCATGAAAATCTGAAATTGTCATGTTGACCAAAATGAAGTTTTAAAAACGTGTTTTCCCATGGGTAAAGAGTAAATTACAGACAGTTTTCTCTTGTTTTCTCAATATATTGATTTGGTAGTTATGACCTTCTGGTTCTAAGCCAGCGATATCTTGTTGTAATGTAACTTAGGTATAGGGATAGTTGAACTACTATTGTAATACCAGCCCATGATGGACATATGGGAACATTAATCATGGTAAATATATCTAGACAACCCAGGGGGAACAGGAATGTAAGTGTAGGATAAACTATGCCATATAAAGGGAGCACTTGGGTTATTTTAGTCTGCCAAACAAATAATTCAAGGTAAATATTAAGACAACCCAGGGAACAGGAATGTAAGTGCATGTATGTCAGGTAAAACATGGTCATAGGAGTATTTGGCTTTTCAAGTCTATAAAACTTAAAGTTATGGTGCTGATGGGCAAGACCAACAATCTCGAGATAGCCCTGATTCCTTGACCAACAGAGTCCACACACACAGACAACATAATTTTGTTTGTTTGTCTGAAATTTCACATGCTCCAATGCTGTACAATGTAATAACAGATGAAGGATTTAGAGGTATGCAACGTCACTAGGAAGGATTTAACTTCATTACTTCCAGCAGTTATTGCCAGCTAACATATTTAAGTCATAAACACTGGGTACATTCTAGAAACATAACTAGAACTAATACACTTATACCATCTAATACATGCAACATTACCACGATATGTTGTCTCAGTAAAACTGTAAACCACAAAACTTGAAGACTTTCTCGAGAGCATTCAATCTGTTTTTAATTAAAACTATTGGTTACCATGGTAACATATGTGTTTCCGCGTTTCTGTCACACAGAACGCATGTCAAAACATGGAACACTAACATTTACATGTGTAACAACTAACTGCCTCATTTATTCCAACAGATCATGTTCCTCCAAATATTCAATGAGAGGAAGTTTTTTCTCAGAGAAAAAAAGCAGAAAAGGCTGAAAAGTGCACAAGTCGTACTAAACTACTGAACTCCAGAGGTATCCATGAATTTTATTCATAAACACATCAACATCATCGAGAGAGTTTCCTTTGTTTTCTTTACATTAACTGGTAACTTATATAGAAATCATCACCAGACAACAAATTCTCTACTAAGAGCTAAGAACATCAGTTTCATTTACAATGTTTTAGTGCTTAAAAGTCCTGCCCTTATTCATCAAGACAAAAAAACTTTTTTCTTTTTTTCGATATAATTAACCCTGAGTAATGGATTCCACAAGTCTCTTGCCCTGATTTAACACATGGCACATTCATCAATGCAAATTTTAACAAAGGCATGCCATGGGGAACCTAATTCATTCAAAGAGATATCAGAAATTAAGAGTTCATGGCAGATTTTTTGCACAGAAATCATTAAATGACCAATGAAATTAATGTCATTGACAAAATCCGAGAAGTTCAGTTTTGCCTAAATTAGGAGACAATTGTATTATACCTCTTAACGCAAAAAATTCTTTATACAAAACCGTTTGATAATGTATTCTTGCAATTTTCAAAAAAATATTTAAGACCAGGCAAATTAACGTTTTATATTTTTTTTTAATTTTGATGTAGAGTTGTAACAGCTGTGTATATGTGTGACCTGCTTTCCTAGTCTGCTATATCAACAATACAGTCCTTGATTTTAATCCCAAACAAAAATAAAGAGACGGTTTTCCATTTATCGGTTTTCGACTTTTCGTATACATGTTCCATATTATTCTGCTGGAGATTTAAATATATGTTTGTTTATGTTTAATGAGTAAATATTTTGAAGCTTCCAAAGTGTGTTATTGTAAAGATATTACGTGGACACTGAAACGGCACACTTAACATCAAACTTGGCGTTCAGTTGTCAGTAGGCTCAGACCTACAGTATATACAAATGGTCAACATTCACTCTTTCATGTAATTTATGAATTTTAAACAAGATTGTATATTCAATGTACAGAAACGACATAACAACACAATCAAGTATTGTACGATCATCGATGTATTAGAAATCTCGACTAAAATCTCCACTTCATAACCTGTGATGTATGTAAACGGTACCCCATGTACGCGGTCACCCGTTTTACCGGAATCCACGTAAATTACCGGAATAGACCGGAATCCAGATAAATTACCGGAATAGGCCCATATTTCGTTAATAAACAGTAGTTTTACATAGTTTTTGGTTTAAATCAATCTTATTTAACATAAGCAACATATATGCAAAACTAAAGTAAAATATGTTATGAAAAAAAGTTATTGAAATTTTAAAATTGGCCGTCGTCCGTTCGTCATTACGCTATCTATGCAGAATTTACTTGACCGAAATAGACATGTATCTCGTTAATAAAACATAATTTTGTTAAGTTTCTGGTATAATTCAATCATGGATACGAAAAATAAGTTGTTTCTTAAAAAGAAATTAAAATATTAAAATGAAAACTGATTTTACATGAGTTTTAAAAACGGTCATTTTCTGCTTTGAACGCGCGATTTGACAGAGAATTAACGTAACCGGAATCCACTTTCTATAACCGGAATAGACCTTTATTTCGTTAATAAACAGCAGAAATGTATTGTTTTTTATCTTAATCAATCATATATACTATAAGTAAATCATATCCAAAAGGAAAATTTAATATGTTGTGTAAACGTGATATAATACGAGTTTTAAAATCGTTCGTTTTCTGCTTTGAACGCGCGATTTGAATGAGAATTAACATAACCGGAATCCACTTTCTATAACCGGAATAGACATATATTTCGTTTATAAACAGCAGAAATGTATTGTTTTTTATCTAAATCAATCATATATACCATAAGTAATTCATATTCAAAAGGAAGATTTAATATGTTGCGTAAAAGTGATATAATACGAGTTTTAAAATCGTTCGTTTTCTGCTTTGAACGGGTGATTTGAATGAGACTTAACATAACCGGAATCCACTTACTATAACCATATGTATTGTAAGTAAACTATTTCCTAAAGGAAATATAAATATGTTGTGAAAAAAGGATTTTATATGCAAAAAATTGCCATTTCGGGTAGCGCATTACATTTTGATCCAACCGGGATAGGATCGTATTTTGTCAATATTTTGTATCTTATACATTATTATTGAATTACACATATCAAAGGTAAGTCATTTCCGAAAGGAAACAGTAATATCTTGAGAGAAAAAGAGTTTATATGCGATTGAAAAAATGGCAATTTCGGGTAGTGCATTACAATTTGATCAAACGTGCGGACATAGGCTCGTATTTTCAAATTTTGTTGTTAAATAAATCTTTTGTATGTTAATAATTTATAAGCATTCAATCAAATGTATCATAGATAAGCTATTTCCAAACAGAAACTAAAAGAATTTAGAAGCGAATGAAAATATGCCTCCGGTGGATCAAAAAAGTATTGCACCCCACGATTTCAATAACCTTGAAATACGAACATCATACGGCATTTAAATCCAACATTGAATAGGTCACTAATATTTCAACACTGATATCGTAACACTGGACAAACTTCAACAGTACGCACGTGCCACAGCAGTCCTTGTTACTAAATGTTTCACGGCGGTTCCAAAATTTTCTCGGGTGTCACAATGAAGGTGTGGTCGACCGTCAATCATGTGTGTTGGGAGAATATCTTGCAGTACAGGAACAACTATTAGGCCATGTTTATTTCATTCTTGGTGATCAAAATTTCTTTGAGAGAAAAATGTCTACTTGTCGCCCGAAAACTTTTTTATGCAACAATAACCATCCTCGATCTTTATTTGTATACATCAACGGAATGTACGAGCGAAATGGTGAACTATTTATATTGTTAAATGCGTGATCGTGTTGAAGATATGCAGTTGTAGAAATAACCAATCTATTTAACACCTTGTCCTTACTGTGTTTTCCGATCTAAGAGACGCGCGGCATCACTTTGTAACTTTAGATGTCGCCGACGCTGGGTACATCACAGAATGTTGTCGGCTAAATATCAGACGTTGCCGACTTACGTCGGTGGATTAAAGGAAACTGTGTGAGAAAACCACAGGTAACTGTATCATTGCCATTTGATATTAAGAGTAAAATTAAAAAAATAATTTCCTAAATTTTATATTTTCTACATGACTCCGTAGCTCAGTGGTTATTGCGAGACACTCGTATGTATGAAATTTAATGTTTTTTAAACCACAGCATTACATACTAGATGATAAATAAGTATACTGTATTGTACATTAGGGAAAATAAAATGCACACTAGTGACCGGTTCGTCGATTCCCCTGCATATAGACCTTGTACAAAAAAATAATGTTTCCAAAAAAAGTAAGTATTTTTATCAGTGAAACAGTTACCTGTGTGAAAAATAAACATCAAAGGTAACGCAGCCGAACTTTGACACATGAAAATAGAAACATATTGCGACATCGCTCATTTTATAGACCTCGTGATAAATATATTTAATCTTTGTTAGTGGAATAACTCATGGCAGTTCATTAACAGATTATAAATCATATTGTATCATAATGGATTACTAATACTATTTGAAGGTAATTGTTACGTGTCTTCGCAATACATATTAATTACGTCTATATCATTTGTGTCATTTGTGATTAACATAAGGACTCCCTGATAAAGGATTCAGCGACAGGGTCTGTGAATGCATTGACCAAGTGATAGAAAATACTTACGTAGGTAACAGTGGCCTGTTCTATGATAATATTCAGAATCCTTGATATATGTCAGTAATTTTATTCATTAATTGATTTTTGCTGTTCAAAAACGATCATTAGGTTTAATTTTATCCAACTGTTGCACAATGATTAGTCATGCCTGGGGCTACAAGTATACAATCGACACACAAGATGTCATACAGAATATCCAATAAACAGGTCACTTATCAGTATGCTAGATGTCAAGAAATCTAGTTATAGCCCCAACTCTTCATTCTCATGAATCAGCGTATAGTCAAGTCTCTGTATTACGGATGAAAAACACGCTGGTCGAACGAGAATGCAACTCTTTACACAAAATCTGTGTTTTAAGAAATATTTTAAATTTCCATTTGGAAATAAGTTATTTATCGCTTATATGATCAAATAATAGCAGAAACTAAACAAAATTACCGTAAAAAAAGAGATTCGGGTCTATTCCGGTTACGTTAATTCTCATTCAGTACGCGCGTTTAAAGCGAGAAATGGACGATTTTAAAAATTGCACAAAATCTTGTTTTACTAAAATATTTTGATTTCCTTTTGGAAATAACTTATTAATAGTATATATGAACGAATTAATGCAGAAACTAAGCAAAACTACCATTTTATAGCGAGATACGAGCCTATTTCGGTTACGTCAATGCGGGAAAATTAGCGATTTTAAAACTTGTATAAAATCATTAATCACCAAAATATTTTAATTTCCTTTTGGAAACAATATAATAATAGGATATATTATTGAATTATATCAGAAATTAAACACAATTACCAATAAATAACGTGATACAAGCCTATTCCGGTTATTTTAATTCTCATTCAATACGCGCGGTCAATGCGGGGAAATGATGGATTTTAAAACTTGTATAAAATCATTATTCACCACAATATTTTAATTTCCTTTTGGAAACAATATAATAATAGTATATATTATTGAATTATATCAGAAATTAAACACAATTACCAATAAATAACGTGATACAAGCCTATTCCGGTTATTTTAATTCTCATTCAATACGCGCGGTCAATGCGGGGAAATGATCGATTTTAAAACTTGTATAAAATCATTATTAACCACAATATTTTAATTTCCTTTTGGAAACAATATTATAATAGTATATATTAATGAATTATAGAAGAAATTAAACACAATTACCATTAAATAACGAGAAACGAGTCTATTCCGGACACGCTAATTCTGATCCAATATGGTAATGACATCGTAAAATGAACAAATTTTGAATCTCGAATAAAAAAAATTTTCGTGAACATATTTTATTTTAGTTTTGCATATATGTTGCTTATGTTAAATAAGATTGATTTAAACCAAAAACTATGTAAAACTACTGTTTTTTAACGAAATATAGGCCTATTCCGGTAATTTATCTGGATTCCGGTCTATTCCGGTAATTTACGTGGATTCCGGTAAAACGGGTGACCCCATGTACGTATACATGGTTTTAAAAGCGTATATTGATGACATGCTGATAAGATCTATCGATCCTCCGCTCACAATTTTGTCCTTGCAGGTAAAAATTAACATACATAACTACTAAGTGTACTACAGAAATACAAAAAATTATTAAATGCAATCAGCCCTGACTGTAACGCGATGACACATATCAGGTTTATAAAGGGATGAAAATCCCATAACGATAAAGGTATACATAACGCTGTGAAGTGTACTAGCTAGTTTTCTACGCCAATTTAACAAAATTACATAAATTCATGAGACGAAAATGGAAAATGGCATTCACACTCGGTAGCGAAAATGTTTTTAATTTAGTTGAAATTTAAAAAGTGGTATATTTTTATCAAAATGTTGTACATGTTTCAGTTTGATTCCCCGTAAGCCTGTTGTCATTGTAGAAATGATACTCGTTTAAGTGTCTAAAAATAGATGATAAAACACTGTATGACATCGGTTCAAAACAAATAAAATATCACATGTCAGATTTAGTCCTTTGATTAAAGGGGTCAATCGCTTCAGTACATTGGTATAAATGAAGTCTGCACTCATGTATTTAATCATTAATGCCAATTGTTGTCAACCTCTGAACAAGATTGCATTTGTACTATTGAAACAAAAGACACATTGAGCTAACATGTAGATTGATGTCAAATGTACACCTTTTATTTCATATCATTAAAGTACCTACGGGCCATGTCCCGGCTACATTTGTGGGTTGACAAAGACACCACACAGAGACAGTGATTTCCCTGATGCAGGTTTTCTGCGTCCCTGACGCAACTTTGTGGCTTGGGACCCTCATTTCTGCATTACTGTGCATCTTTGTGACCCCCAATAGGATCCCTCGATTAGACATTTTTATTTCAGCTAGAACATTTTTCTTTCTGTTATTTATTGTGGTGCATTGAGCAATCTGCATTTGCTGTTTTATTTATTTATAAACTTGATACTAACTAATAATGAGCTTGAAATGCATTACTGTATAGTAAAGGGACCCCCAAAATTTCTCAGGGACTCCCTAATTATAGTTTTTAGGGTCCTGTGACCCTCGTATGAAAAATCCTAGGGAAAACCCTGCAGAGATACTATGCATCCCTACCTCTCTATTACGGGTAAAGTTTACAATTACTATCAAAATGTAATGCTATCCTGTTCAACTCAAGCTACAAATATTTGTTGGACATAGAATCACGAATATTTGATGAACATAGTATCACGAATATGTAAATTGACGATGAATTATAGTGACTATATTATACGGGCACAACAAGAACTAGAACAGGGTAGGGTAGAATACTCGAGTATAGGAATGTACAATAAATGAATGACAACATACTTATGTGTATGATTTGTTAATATCTTATTTGGTAAAAGTTTTAAAGAGGCACAAAAACTTGGCATACCATATTTGCCATAATTGAGGTAAATTACAGTGAAATTTATACTATATTTTAACAACTTACACAGTGTTGGCATAACGGACGGTCAATTGAGTAACGGACAGGACGGCGGGAAATACCGGGAAATACCGGGAAATACTGGGAAATACCGGGAAATACTGGGAAATACCGGGAAATACTGGTCAATTGGACAATACAAGTGGTCGATTGAAGTGTTCATGTGAAATAATGCTTCCATACATGTCTCTTTATCTATATACCTAGCTCTACTAGTGTAAAGGTTATCAACTTATTATTTGTTTTAAATTCTATTTTTTCATGCAAGTTCTCTTCAATGGGACGCTTGAAACTCATGCACTTTGTGTAGAAAATTGTCCATAGAACATCTTTATTTTGTATTGTAGGGTACTAGGGTTATGTCCAGTTATGTAAACAATCCCCCAGACTAATCCTTTGTTAACTGCAAGAATATGACACAATATTGCATAATCTGTTAGTTGTCAGTTTCACACTTCACACTTAGTTGACCTGATTTAACAATGTGCTAAATTATTTTAAGCCAATTTATGTAAGTCTAAATGATTATCAATATTAATTATTTATAACAGCCTCTCCCATGCACTTTCTAGTATAACTATAACATTATAACTTTCATTTTAAATTGAAATTAATATATTAATTATTACTAAATATTTTAATTAGATTTGTAACAAGTGTATTTGATCTATATATATAAATCAAAATTTAGTTATTAAAGAATAATTGTGTTTTAGATTATTTTTTTCACATTGAAATTGAATTGACCAATCCAATCGACCACTTTGACCACCAGTTCATTTGACCACATGTAGATCATACTCTCAAATAAATTGAGGATCTATTCAATGATATAGAACAGAATAAAGAACAGCATGTGAAAACCTGAGAGTTCAGTTGCTTCATAATGCATTTTAAATAACCAGTACACAAAAAAATCCCACTTGACCATTCAATCGACCAGTATTTCCCACATTGAAATTAAATCGACCAGTCCAATAGACCTACTCCGGATCTCCACTAATCTGTAGGTACAAATAAAGTTTTACCGTTATATTCATTGTGACGCTTGAATATTCATAGCTGGACAATAGAGTTTGGGTCAGTGGTATTTGCATATGAATACAAAACCAGTCTAACTAGGCCAGATTTGTTTGTACCTACATGTAAATTAATGGGAAAACCACCTTGCACAGAGTTGGACCCTTATGTCGTTGTCCCGTAACCTCACTAATTCAATGTAAACAGTGTAGCGGTGTACACTATTAACTGTTCTGGTGCTTTCCAGTGTATCGTGTGTCGTTGCTGCTGGACTTTAACTTTACGTCCGCAGTTGTAAGTACAATAAATGTTCCAAGTACAATAAATGTTCCAAGATCACAAACTCGTCTGTAGGTTACTAATTTTAATGAGTTGCAGCAATATCAATTAATAATCACAAAGTTTATAGTCACAGAGTTCAAATATATATCACAAAGCTCACAAAGTATAATTAAATGAAATGCACAAGTCTGTAATTCACAAAGATACTGACACAAAGTCAAGATTCTATATTCCTAGTCTTAGTATCTATATTATATTCTAAAGTCTTATAAATTCTATTCTCATAATTTCTGATCTCTGATAAAAATAGTTAAGTTCATTTATATAGACTCCCTTAACTCTAGTAGATTTACTCAATCTAAGTAGCTAATCAAGTATTGAAACCAAACACATTAGGCTGGACATGATAGGTATTTCACACCTTTGATAATTCAATTAAACTTCAATGAAAAGTATGATAGCTATTTAAGAAATAATAACAAACAATAACAAACTGGATTAACCTTATCAACTGATTCACTTAGAACAATGCAAGGTAAACATACTTTGAAAGAAGTCATATAAAATGCATAGAGACATAATGAAGACACACATGAGGCTAAATTACTAAAATAACTTAATAATCAGTTTTGAGATGTTGTAAATGAAAAATAATGATAGGCAATCTGAAATGGATAAAATGATTCAACATTTTTCAAAGCCATGCAAAACAATAACAAATAATAACAGAAGTGGAGCAAAATACATGATGGTTAATATCAATATACACTGATAAGCCTTTAGGAGGAAAATTGTCAGATTTTCCATCATAAAATATACATGGTTTTAAAAGCCTATATTGATGACATGCTGATAAGATCTATCGATCCTCCGCTCACAATTTTATCCTTGCAGGTAAAGATTAACATACATAACTACTAAGTGTACTACAGAAATACAAAACAATATTAAATGCAATCAGCCCTGACTGTAACGCGATGACACATATCAGGTTTATGAAAGGGATGAAAAACCCATAACGATAAAGGTATACATAACGCTGTGAAGTGTACTAGCAAGTTTACTACGCCAATTTAACAAAATTACATAAATTCATGTGACGAAAATGGAAAATGACATTCACACTCGGTACCGAAAATGTTTTTAATTTAGTTGAAATTTAAAAAGTGGTATATTTTTATCAAAATGTTGTACATGTTTAAGTTTGATTCCCCGTAAGCCTGTTGTCATTGTAGAAATGATGCTCAGTTAAGTGTCTAAAAATAGATGACAAAACACTGTATGACATCGGTTCAAAACAAATAAAATAATATCACAGGTCAGATTTAGTCCTTTGATTAAAGGAATCAGTCGCTTCAGTACAGGGTATAAATGAAGTCTGCACTCATGTATTTAATGCCAATTGTCAACTTCTGAACAAAGATTGCATTAAATGTGTTGCTATTGAAACAAAAGACACATTGAGCTAACATGTAGATTGAGGCCAAATGTACACCTTTTATTTGATATTAAGACTTTTAAAGTACCTATGGGCTAGCTAGGTGGACAAAGACGCTACATAGAGATACTATACAGCTCTACCTATCCCCATGTGGGTTAAGTTTACTATTACTATCAAAATGTAATGCTATCCCGTTCAACTCCAGCTACAAATATTTGTTGGACGTAGAATCCTGAATATTTGATGAACATAGTATCACGAATATGTAAATTGACGATGAATTATAGTGACTATATTATACGGGCACAACAAGTACTAGAACAGGGTAGGGTAGAATACTTGAGTATGGGAATGTACAATGAATGAATGACAACATACTTATGTGTATGATTTGTTAATATCTTATTTTGGTAAAAGTTTTAAAGAGGCACAAAAACTTGGCATACCATATTTGCCATAATTGAGGTAAATTACAGTGAAATTTATACTATATTTTAACAACTTACAAGATAAGATCTCACAAGTTTTTTTGTTAACTTGCTCTTAAATGTAACGTTTATAGAGATATAACAAACCAATCTATCGGTCTCAAGTCTCGGCCTTCACAATACAGATAAATGCCTGATTTATAACTTTTATAACCGTTACATTATATTCCTGAATACAGAAAGTAATTGTGTACGCCGACCAATCATCAAATTATTGTCGCCAATTTACATACAAAACACATGCTTAAGTTACATTCAACAGAACAAAACGTTTTTTCGAACAAAACACCAAGCAGTTAATATAGCAGAAAAGTGATGCCCACATTTGAGTTTATATCATAAATTGTCCCGACTCAGCAGAAAATGAGAATTTAGCATATTTTATAAATGGATCACCAACACAAAGACAAATTCTTATTTCCTCTATCGATACTGTAAAATTGACAGTTTGGCAATGTCATTATTTTGAAGTTTTCAGTGTGATGTTAAACCTTAAATGTTTGCAAATTTTAGAACTTCAGAAATAAAGTTCTAGGTTATGTAGTTTAACAGCCATTGTTAAATAACTTAAGCGTACAAGCATAAATTTTTCATCCAAGACTCATTGAATTCATCAAATACGAAATATATAAATGCGAAAATTAATCCCACACAAAAAGATCTTATTTTACAGTATGCCCATGTATGGTAACCGAGGAATCTTGAGGCTTTATATTGAAGATAGGGGAAAGTGAAATATGGTGTATTTATGGAGATAAGACACCATTTATAACATGCCGGTCACAAAGGTCATCAGGTCACTGGACATCATACAAATAACAACCCCAAATACAGAGGTCAAGAACCCAGAGAAAATTGGGAGTCAAAATTTGCTAAAAATGTCTCCAAAATAATCAATGCTTGCCTTGCCTTGTCAGAGGACCGGACATATTACAAAGAATTGCAGACTTTCAGAATTCTGGTTTTTCAAATGCCGACCAAAGAAGGAAATGACTCATTAGAAGACTTGGGTACACTTCACCAACAAAAAAATTGAAAATGAAGACCATCAAAACAGCTTAACCTCTCACAGCTTTTTTGTCTCATGTTTTGCACAGTTTTTGTGACGTTGTGTAAACGAAGAAAATTTCATTTGTTATTAAAAGTGATTACAACAGTTTATTTTACATGCCATACGATCTTTGTTACTGCTAGAAAGCTTAATTATACATTAGCCAAGTACCAAACTGTCTTAAAACACTTGAAGTCTTCAAAGTTTCAAAATTCAAACGGTCCAACTTTTGATGACTTTGAACAGTATGAAATGTAAACATTGACTGAGTCATCACAAACTTTGACAAAGTGAAGTATAAAAGATCTATGATAGCCATTATTGTTCTATCAATACTTTTCATACAATGAATACATCTATGTCTGAACAGGTAATGTTTGAATGGTGGGTAAAGTTTGAATGGTCGGTCTATGTAGGTGAAAGCTACCTCAAGTAGGGAACAAGTGTCCTTGTAGTAATGGAGAGTACCATGTGGTGTATTGACCACCAGCACATCAAGGGTCATCATAAAACCAATGTCAAGTTTATACATTAATTACAGGATTATACTGTGCTACACGACACCTGCATCGCAAAATGTCCCCAACATAGTATGTACTATTTTTACAGGACATAAGTGTACAATAATCTACAGCTCTCAACCAGAGTCATACCCATATTTTACCCAACACTGCCAGGGTTGCACACTGGTCCAACAAGTAACAGACTTAACTATGGATTGAGTCGGGAGAGGTCGATAATTTGAATCTTAGCTGGGACACTTAAGTCGTATCCATTACTGAAATTGAATATAGATGAGCTCATTGATAACCCAGAAGTTACTAAGTTTTGAATAGTGTTTTGGAGTTGTATTATAATTTATACTGAACATGAACCAAAGAGACTATACATAAAGAGCTAGGTTAAAGTTAGACTAGAGGTCATTATGGTCAATCTGAAAGACAAAACTAAATGAACATGCACTTACAGTTACAAGTACAACTGTCTCAGCCAGATACAAACAACATGAACAACAACATTGCCCTCAGACCAAACACGACATTGTCCATTATAACAAATTGTTAAACAACAAAGCTCCAGTCAATGTATAGAGACAATCACACTCATTGACCCGATAGGCCGATACGTCATACTCAATGATAGCTGTCATTAAAACAGACACAGACAGACCCCGTATAGTACAACATAGTAAGACAAATACAGTTAAAGCTGTTAAAAAAAACATTAACTGGTCAAGTTTGTCCATATTTTATGACAATATTTGACCATTCACAGGATACTCCGGACAAAGACGAAGAGTCGTACATGACATTGTGGTAGATTGTCCACTATATGGTCAGTCAGTGGTATGGTCAGTCAGTGTGTCTCCCTCAGGCTATAAACCTTCACAATATTTACACATCAACTAATACAATACAAACAGAAAACAGTCATGTAAGTATTAGTATAAGATTCAGAATAATGATAAATTAAACTTTAATTTTAAATTTAAGACTTAAATATACAAAGTAATTTGACTTGGGCAACATGCTTGCTGACACTGTCTCGGACAATTCTGTCCTGTATATTTTGAAGGAGAAAGGTTTTTGACTATGGTAACAATCAGGTTTAGAATGTCCAATGTCCGTGTATGATCAGACCTTCGCCTGACACACAAAGATTGTCAAAGAAGAAGTCCAACATTTCACACGACACTAGAAAGGAAAATGATTTTAAATACATGTTTGACACGTTTTAATGGCTCGCGGTCATTATAGGTTTTGTGAGACCCCAGAATTAAAAACTTTGAAGGGAAAATATTAGCAGATTGTGTGACAACTGACCATAAACATGTCACTGACGAGACAAATCTTCCTGGTTAACAAAGTAACCCTGGAAACATGAGTGTCAGAGGTTTCAGACCTACATGACAACACAATGGTCTTACTACAAGCTTTTTTATCAAACACTAACTAATGAAATATCTCATTCTGTGATAAAATATGTTCTACTGATTAAATATCTATCATAAAATGGCAAATGTTGTTTTAATGAGAGAATTATTGTAAAACAGTGTACAGTGTACAGACTTGAGGCTTCACTCTAAGGCTTAGAAAGTCATTTATTTCAGGCTCCAGAGTGCAGGGGAATTTGGTGCAAACAAAAAACGCATTCATGAATCCAGTTCCCTCAGTTAGTCAGTAAAACAGTTACACAAACTATTCCAGAAGTTCCAGTAACATTTAATTAACAAATGTTGGCTTATTCTAATTGCCATTCTGCAGGAACTTTCTACAGGATGTAACTGCATTCTCCAACTAACAGAATTTACAGATGTAATTTCAATCCCAACATAATTAAAGATATTAAACCCATGTTTCAACCGAAAATAAGCTTATGTTCATTATCATACTCATAACTGTCTGTTGAAAACATCAGCTCGAAGCACAAAGCTTGCACATTGCAGAATTGTCCAATTTGCTGCTACTTACAGAATAGCTATATAATTATGTAGCTGACATTATTTCTAAGCACAAACATCAAGGAAGCATGAAATGTCGGTACATGAAGTTGAATGTTGTACAATATTGTAATTTGTAGACAAAACAATCCAACAAACACATGACAACACAATTGTACTTTGAATCATTCATGTTTTGTAAGAACACAATCATACAGATGTTTCTTTGGCATTCAGAAGAGAAAATGATTCTTGCACACAAGACAAAACATTGTGAATTTGTCAGTCAATCATAATTTTGTATAGAAATTTGTTGTCAAAGAGAATTTATTTTATTGCCTCAAATGTTGTTTTGTCAGACAAAGAGTCCCCCAGCAAGAGCCTAAGACTATCATACTGAGCTATGTAAGGTCGAACAAGAAGAAAGTAATGACTAAATGAGATCCATTCACCTTGCACATGACTACAGAGGCTACAAGAAGCCTGTCTATAGAATACTGGCACAATGCCGTATCACTATCAGAACCAAGCCTGTAGCTCATCACAGATTACCAAACAATACTGAACAATACAACATCAGCCAGTCTGTAGTTCATCCAAGATTGTCAAACAATCAGAAACAGATAACATTGATAGTCCAACAGTTTAGAGAATCAATATCCAGTTAAAACCACCAGACCTTACATGTAGGCCAAAACTAAAACATTGCTTTTCCCTTCCTCACCAATTAGGAAAGGGCAGGTATTTTTTTTTTAATTTGAATATTGTTAATATATTTGTTCAGAGGTTCAGGGTCAAAAATAGTTTGGGACTTTTGGTAGGGGATTTTTGGTTCAAAGGAGGGGGAATTAGTTTTTTGAATTTGAATATTGTTGATATTTGTCCTTGTGGTATTGAAGAGTATGACATTGAAGTTGAAGCATGTACGTTAGGAGGGGAGCAAACAATAGTTTAATGTTGGCCTTACCTAGACCTATCTAAAGCACACCAGGAGCCAGTAAGCCATTCAGTATTTCTATATTCTTGTATTGATCTATCAAACATTTCAATTAAATCAGAAAACAGAAGAATCAATTGTCTGTAACATGAAGCATGGTGACAATCAATCACATACAAATCAAAACGAGATTCTGAGAATATAGACCAGATACCATCAGCCATGATCAGAGGGTGCCGCCGTCAGCCAGTATCTCATGAAGTGCTGCAGATTTGTATGGTGGCCGATAGATGCCATGTTACATTGTAGTGTTTTCACTTTTTCTCATTGTTGCTTCGTTGTTGTGAATAGGTGAAAATAAATCATGGCAGTCACCATGGATTCAATTGGACACACTTAAAAAAGTATTTGCATAAAAGTTAAAACAGCCACCATAGATAGGACACAAGTTGAAATTATTACTACCATAGAATCATAGATGTCACTACTTAAAGATGGTTAAATTTGAACCATTCACTACATTTAGTCCAAGCAGTAGAGCAATAAATTGGACCAAAGAAAATTGCTGAACTTTTCAATAATTTATGAGAGTGAAGTGGTTTGTATATATACATAGATATATCATCTACATAACTGGACAATTTACAATATAAACACACACAGATACCATACATGTCCTTAATGCTCGGTGTCCCGGAGATCATCCATGGTTGTCCGGATGAGGTAAGAATTGGATAGAGACAAAACAAGCAGTAGAGGACACCTTCAATACGGAGGAATGAAAGGCTTGGTACCTCAACATAGAGGAAGGGTAGGTCTAGATCAGGTCCAGGAGCCTGTTGCATAACCAATCCGCTATCGAGCGCATTTTGGTAGCGCTTTACTACGTCTAGGCAACAACATGATATCAGCGAACATGTTCACCGATAGCAAACTGTTTCTTAATACTTTGCTAGGCGTGCTTCGGTTCCACTTTGCTACACAATGGTATGCTAGCCACAAGCGCTTGCTGCAACTTCATCCTGCAAGTCTAGAATCTTTTCGCTTTGTCCCCTATGAAGCGCTTTTTTTTAAGCAAATTGTTTCTAAGCGTAGCGCTACGGAGCGCTCTATAGCGCCTTGTCTATGCAACGGCCTCCAGATGTCCTTAGTTATTGCACTATTTCTGGTATTTCTGTATATATACATGTATATTCGTACAATTCAGAAACTGTAGAATAACTAATCTATACATTTTTATTTGCTTTTTATACAGACTGCAATGTACCCAGTATGTAAATATGAAATAATACAAAATGAGTCACACACATCAACTGTTTAACAAAACTGTTGAAAGAGATTTTATACAATACAATATGATAAGTAATCCATATTTACACAAAATCGTACATGCTGGGCTATAAAATAGAAACCTATTTTAGTCAATACTTACTATCAGACATTGTTGGTGATTTAGTTGATCTACTTCAATTTTGTAAAAATCCAGATTTTGTTCAGGAATTGATCACCTTTAATTACACGACACACAGGTTTTGAGATCACAATATATCCATTATGTAGGTAGAAAACTAGTATACAGGGCACGGTATATAACCCTAGCGATCCAAAACTTTATGAAACACCAACTTTACAACGTCCAGGCACAGAATACTTTGTGTATAACTTCAAATAAAACACCCAACTTCACACACAATCATAAACAAAATTGCAGCAAACTTTCACACAAATATTTCCAAGTGAAATTGTCATTTTATTATTTAGAAATTGTACACCAAAACCACACATTTACACACAAACCATTCGGTATACAATGTTATGATATAGCCAAGCCAATAAACCAGCACACACAGTCTGCATACAGTACACGCTTCAAACTAAACGACAAACTGACTGAGTCACCAATAATCTTCTAAATAACTAATCCTGTTTCTTAATTAAACAACAAGCCACTTTAAATCAATAGTTATACCACAGAATTGTTAAAAATGTCCGATTTCAGATCCATCAAAACTCCATCCACATTTGTAACCTATTTTTATCACTATGTATAAAGTTTTAGATATTCTCAGTTGACTGGTTTACATGTTTACTCAGGTAGAACCGACATGATTGTGTTTACTGAAGAGAAAGCAGAGAACTAGCCTAGGGGGCCATTAGTTGGGTGGGGCACCAATGGGGGAAATTGTTTGATAAATAGGTGATAATTTCTATAGGATTTATGGTTGTTTATTGGGTCAGGTCACCTTAATAATCAGGTAAAAGGCTTTTGAAGTCCTCGACAAACTGTTAAAGATGATCATGATTAACCAGAAGGTGTGAAATACAATAAAGCTGTGGTGATAAATGAAAGGTTTACATGTTTTAATTATGCATACCAGGTCTGATTATATCAATGGTCAAGCTATTTAGCAGGTACAGCTTGGATTGTCAGGTATGTCATTCAATCAAGATAAAACTGGGACAATATGTAGTCAGAACATAACACAATAGAACGGCTGGTTAATCAGGTAGGTTACACAATGGGTGTACAATAAGTACACAATATTATGCAGCATATAGAAGTTGAAGCCAACAGGAAATTTTGACTTCCCGGTTTTTATTATGAACAGTAATTTGGATTGCCTTTCTGTAAATATCAAAATTGTATACCAGAGAGTGTCATGACTGTGGATAAAATAAACTCTATTTTATTCAATTCAGTAATGGACAGATGGTGCATTTATTCCACTCGGGTTGCTGAGGCAATAAAGCAGAAATGTTGTACAAACATTGCAATATGTGCAATTGTATAATAAAGTTGTTGTTATTGCATACGCACAATCAATATCACAAACATTTTCATTATAAATTGGATTTATGATCCATATTATTTTTATGATTATTATTCATTATCATAACTGCACCATGGTAGCTGCATGATAACTATGGCTCAACAACCAACCTTGCGACATCACCATATCAAAATAATTATGGGGGGCTACTGGCTCGGCTACCCAGGCAAATACCTCAACTACATGTACATTATGTCGAATACAAGCTTGTAGCTTATGTTTATTATGTTAACTATAACCAACGTTAAATAAAGTTTATCTTATTGTAGTTGTTGAACATAAAAACATCAATAATACTAATAATTAATATAAGCACTAAAATAATTTTGTATAAAGTATAAAAGTCTCCATTTGCTTTCACTCAAAGATCACAGTAAGTATAGGGCTGAAATGTTCATTATATACATGTGTCGAAATTCTGTAAGTAATTATATGAAATAATTCAACAAGATCTACCGAGATTCAGTTTCGTGGCAACCCCACTGGAGTAAATATATTTCCAAGGAATTTCCACAAATAATGGGATACATCCTGATTTAGCAGATTTACTTTTGAATATCTGAGAAAACAGGGATGTATATTTTCTCTCTAAACAACAGTCCATCAATAATTTCTGAGAAAAAAGCACATTCTCATTTCTGGGCTTGTAAGCAAAAAGCTTTTTCCTACATGTCTGAAAACATCATGTTCAGTGCAACAATTTTATTTGATTTGATATGAGTTTATAAGGTACTCATATTGTCCCATACGTTTTGGTAACTTGGATTTTTTTTATAGGACCCCCTTCAGTGCAACATTATTCTCAGACCCCTATTTCGAAATGGCCCTTGAGTTTGAGCCCCTATTCAGACCCCTAAATTCTCGTATTAACATGTGTCTCTCATTTCTACAGCAATCTTTTCAAGTTTATTACACAAATTACTCCAGGAGACAAAGTTAATCCAGATGCAAATTATGTAAACTGCCATTTAATACATACAGCACTTTGATTTCATTGAAGAGTGAAAATTTGAAGGGGATAAGTACTTTTCCAGCCTCCTGCAACGAAGAGTCTGAAGAGCTTAAAATAGCAATTTGTTAATTTTCAACTTATAGAACTAAGATGGCTGCCTCTCAGTTACTAAGGGAACAAAGGAACATGGAGACATGTGTGAAAACAATCTTCATGAAATCTTGTAGAAATCATCAACAATTCTCTCAAAGTGGAATTACTGTGACAGAAACATCACTTATAACATATGTTGGTAAATACAGCAGTACTCCAGAGATGTGGATAACTACTGCATCAGATCCCAGAGACTAATTATACTAAACAGTTAGTTGGTAAATATAGCAGTAATCGCCAGAAGCCAGAGCTATCTGCAGCATTATATCCCGGAGACTCACAATGCCAAATGAAGTAAATGAACAGTTTAACGGTAAATATAGCACACAAAGCAAATGAGGAAATAACCAGTATCATTATTAACAATAACAGCTATAATCGGTATGTTGCTGCCTTGGATTGACCCAAAAGCCTTCGGTTCCCAAGGCCATGCAACTAACACTCGGCTACTCAATATATAAGATATTTTGGACATTATCCTCTGGCATACACATGATTAGGGGATCTTGATAAAGTAAAGAGTTAAATATTTATCTTTAATAATGAAGAGCACTTATTAATGAAGGCTGTGTTATCTGTATGTGTAGCAGAAGGCTTCAACCAAACACCTCTCACTAGGTACACCTAAATACATCACTATATCTACATAGATAGCGGGAAGATAAGAAGCTGATATGGCTTATTAGACAATCTATCCTCCATCAAAACCTGCATACAAACATACCTAGCAGAGGCAACAGAGTATCAGATGATTGTGATAACAACATAGTAAACTTGAGAACATGATAAAACATCTACCCAGTGTATAGACTTTCCGTCCAGAAATACTGGTTTCCAGTATTCTTTGATCTGGGTCTCAATGGCTTTATAATTGGTTAAGCGTGCGGTCAGCTCAACTATGCTGATAAAACATTACCAGCAATAATAAAGACATTAATTATACAGCAACTGATATGCCACATTCCAAGCAGGATGGCTGTATCAAGTTACAATGAATCAAGAAATTAAGATTTTCCAAATATATGACTGTGCTGTGTATACAGATTGGGAATGAATGAAATTAAATTTAAAATAGTTATTTTATTATATTTTATTATTATTCAGTGGTTGTCACGGGATGAGGATGCACTTATAACTGTGCACTTAGGCAATCCCAATTTTTCAGTATTAGGTAGAGATATTTTGTTAAATTTGCAAGCCAACAAATGTAGTGATAAGATGTATCATATCTTTTTAACATATTTGATGTCATAACAGACAATATTAAAGCAATGCTAGCACTTAAATCAGAGTTGTGTAATGGCCATTCTACACGATACATCTTGGTGTATACACCTTAAGATGTACATTATACACTTGATACATCTTGTGTAACTACACGGTAAGTCAAGACCTATGAGATATACATAATTTCCCTCCAAAAATTGTAAACAATGGCGACATTTGAAGACGACTTATTGATAGGGCTGCGTAAAATGATGATTTGTGTTAATTTTGATCAAAATAGAATAATTTTAAACACATGTAGACCCTAAAATTATATAACTTTGTTTAAATCTCTTTTCAACAGCATTGTATTGTTTCAATAACAATTCATAAAAAAATCATACTTTACAATATAGTATACTGCAACAAATAATTCGATCAAATATTCTGTATTATTATTATTTCAAGCCATTGTGTTTAAGATACAGGGGGAAATGAGTAAATATTGTGTGAAAATCCACTAATTGGCTTGAATTTCATTCTAATCTGCCGTTATCAGGAAAATAAATTACTTCTTCACGGTCGGACTTACGAATATAGAACATGTTCTATCCTGTACATCTCCAAAAAATGTGTGGTAGGGATGTACTATTCACATCTACACGATACATTTTGACCCCATAAGTCGAAACTTATACACCAAGATGTATCGTGTAGAAAGGCCATAAAATGCGAATTCTCGAAACCTGCTCGGGCTTAAAACGGTCAGTTTTCAATTAGCTGAGAATGTGTCCCAATGGGCGTCAGTAGGCTAGGACGTGTTGCTGCATTGACGGCACCGTCGAAGGACAATCTCACAGTTGGTTGTCGGGTTCATAGTTGGCAATTTGATACAACAGTTGCCAGTTGCATTTAGCTATTAGATTCAACACTAACACTTCAAATTGGCAGCTGGCTATTGGTTCGCAATTGCCAATTCAATCCGGTAGAAGGCCCCAAATTTTATGGTGGCTATTGGTTCGCAGTTCTCAACAGTGAAAATTGAATTGGCAGCTGGATGCTAGTATTTAGTTGCCAATTATATCCAACACTTTTACAGTGAACTTCGAATTGGGAGCTGACTGCCAGTTCGCTGTTGCCATTTCGATCATATGATATCATTCCAATAAGCTGCTAGCCCCTAGTTTAGATTTGCCGATTCGACAGTAGAAATCAAATTGTCAGCTTAGTTATGAAGATACTAGTTTGCATTTGCTGTTACGAGCATCCTGTAAAAATGAATAGGCAGCTGGCTGATGGTACCAAATAGCCGATTCAATCCAACAGTGGAATTTCAATCGGCTACTGACCTGCAGTTGTCAATTCGATCCCGTAGAAAAATGAAGTAACAGCTAGCTGACAGACGGTTCACTGTTGCTGATTGGATTCAAAGGTATTCAAATTGGAAACCGACTGGTCACAATTCGCAATTCGTTTGGCAGGTTACCATTTCACAGATGGTGGTTCAAATATCCTATAAAATTTGAACATGTAACTGGCTGTCAGTTCGCAATTGCTTTATCTCGGTTAAATTCAAATTGGAAGCTGGTTGACGTTTCGAAGTTTGCGATTCAAGTTAACTGGTAAAATTGAATTTGAAGTTGTCAATTTGATACTGCAGAAGAAAATCGTATGGACAGCTGACTGCCGGTTCGCAGTCCAGATTCGAGTGTGCTATAAAATTTCAATTGGCTACTGACTGCCGTTTCGCAGTTGGCGATTCAATCCTCCTTTAAAATTTGAATTGGCAACGGGTTGCTGTTTTCCAATTGTCCATTTGAGTCTTTCTCCTTTAAAATTAAAATTTGCTGCCGGCTGCCGGTTTGTATTTACCGATTCAATTCAACATTGAATGCTAGTTGACGGTTTGCAGTTGCTGATTAGATTCAGCAAAGTAATTCGAGTTGGAACCTGACTGTGAGTTTGCAGTTGCCAAATCTTTCAACTGGTTGGGATTCGAATCTGCTGTAAATTTGAATTGGTAGCTGGCTTCCAGTTCGCAATTGCGTTTCATCAGTCAAATTCGAATTGGCAGCTGGTTGCCGGTGTTACGATCAGTTTTATCCTCCACCCAGTTTACCCCCATCCAAGTTCGCATTTGAATCTCCTGTAAAATTGACTTTGCAGTTGCCAATTCAGTGCCGGTTTGCAGTCAGCGATTTGAGTATCCTATTAAATTTTAATTGGCTACTGGCTGTCGTTTCGCAGTTTTGTACCTCCTTTAAAATCACTTGAATTGGCAGCTGTTTGCTGGTGTAACGGTCAGTTTTATCCCCCACGCCCAGTTTATCCCCCACCTGTGTGTAATTAATATGATAATGGGGGAAGAAATGGCCTGGTATTTTTTATCCCCTACCTGAGTATAGTTAATATGATGATGGGGGAAGAAATGGCCTGGTCTATTTTATCCCCACATGAGTGTAATTAATATGATAATGGGGGAAGAAATATTATATTAACTTTATTCAGGCAGGGTATAAAATAGACTAGGCCATTTCTTCCCCCATCATCGTATTAACTTTACTCAGGTTGGGGATAAAATCGACTAGCTAGGCCATTTCTTCCCCCATCATCATATTAACTTTACTCAGGTGGGGGATAAAATAGACTAGGCCATTTCTTCCCCCATCATTGTATCAACTATACTCAGGTGGGGATAAAATACACTAGGCCATTTCTTCCCCCATCATCATATTCACTTTATTCTGGTGAGGGATAAAATAGACTAGGCCATTTCTTCCCCCATCATCATATTCACTTTATTCTGGTGAGGGATAAAATACACTAGGCCATTTCTTCCCCCATCATCATATTCACTTTATTCTGGTGAGGGATAAAATACACTAGGCCATTTCTTCCCCCATCATCATATTCACTTTATTCTGGTGAGGGATAAAATAGACTAGGCCATTTCTTCCCCCATCATCATATTCACTTTATTCTGGTGAGGGATAAAATAGACTAGGCCATTTCTTCCCCCATCATCATATTCACTTTATTCTGGTGGGGGATAAAATCGACTAGGCAATTTCTTCACCCATCTTCGTATTAATTATACTAAGGTGGGGATAAAATAGACTAGGCCATTTCTTCCCCCATCTTCGTATTAATTATACTAAGGTGGGGATAAAATAGACTAGGCCATTTCTTCCCAAATTATTGTATTAACTATAATCAGATGGGGGATAAAATAGACTAGGCCATTTCTTCCCAAATTATTGTATTAACTATAATCAGATGGGGGATAAAATAGACTAGGCCATTTCTTCCCCCATCTTCATATTAATTATACTTAGACGGGGATGAAATAGACCAGGCCATTTCTTCACCCATCATTGTATCAACTATACTCAGGTTGGGGATAAAATCAACTAGGCCATTTCTTCCCCCATCATCATATTAACTTTACTAAGGTTGGGGATAAAATCAACTAGGCCATTTCTTCCCCATCATCATATTAACTTTACTAAGGTTGGGGATAAAATCAACTAGGCCATTTCTTCCCCATCATCATATTAACTTTATTCAGGCGAGGGATAAATTAGACAAGGCCATTTCTTCCCCATCATCATATTAACTTTATTCAGGCGAGGGATAAATTAGACAAGGCCATTTCTTCCCCATCATCATATTAACTTTACTAAGGTTGGGGATAAAATCAACTAGGCCATTTCTTCCCCATCATCATATTAACTTTATTCAGGCGAGGGATAAATTAGACAAGGCCATTTCTTCCCCATCATCATATTAACTTTATTCAGGCGAGGGATAAATTAGACAAGGCCATTTCTTCCCCATCATCATATTAACTTTACTAAGGCGGGGGATAAAATAGACTAGGCTATTTCTTCCCCATCATCATATTAACTTTATTCAGGCGAGGGATAAATTAGACAAGGCCATTTCTTCCCCATCATCATATTAACTTTATTCAGGCGAGGGATAAATTAGACAAGGCCATTTCTTCCCCATCATCATATTAACTTTACTAAGGCGGGGGATAATTAGACCAGGCCATTTCTTCCCCCATCATCATATTAACTTTATTCAGGCGAGGGATAAATTAGACAAGGCCATTTCTTCCCCATCATCATATTAACTTTACTAAGGCGGGGGATAAAATAGACTAGGCTATTTCTTCCTCCATCTTCGTATTAACTTTACTTTGGTGTGGGATAAAAGAGACTAGGTCATTTCTTCCCCCATCATCACATTAAGTATACTCAGGTGGGGAATAAAATAGACTAGGCCATTTCTTCCCCCATCTTCGTATTAACTATACTCAGGCGGCGGATAAAATCATAATTTTTAGGGCGGGGGAAGAAGAGGCCTGGAGTGAGGGAAGAATAGGACTGGCGGGGGATAAAATAGACTAGGCCTCTTCTTCCCCCGGGGGATAAAACTGACTGGGGGAAGACGGGGCCTGTAACATCGGTTCGCAGTTACAGATTCGAGTTTACTGTAAAATTTAAATTTGCCGCTGGCTGTCGGTTGTTATTTGCGGATTCAATCAAACAGTGGAATTTGAATTTTAACTGCTGCCTGCCAGTTCACAGTAGCCCATAAAATGTGAGACTCCTGTAAAAATTTGAATTGGTAGATATATGCTGATCCGCATTTGCCAATTCGATCGAACCACTGTTGCCAATTTGATCGATCCACATTTGCCAATTCGATCGAACCACAGTTGCTAATTTGATCGATCCACAGTTGCCAATTTGATAGATTCACAGTAACTGATGTTAGTTTGATCGATCCACAGTTGTCAATTCGATCGATCCTCAGTTGCTAATTTGATCGATCCACAGTTGCCAATTCGATCGATCCACAGTTGCTAATTTGATCGATCGGCAGTTGCCAATTCGACCCGTTGAAAAAGTTGAACTCAATGTAGTTGAGTATACTCTTTCGATATTATTATAAATCTCTTCCACACTCTATACAGAAAATACTGAAATAGAATCTTCTAATTTTCTCTGACCACAAATTTTCTCATTTAGTGATAAGCTATATCATGCTGACATTTAACCAGGGCAGTTAGGGCCATTTAATTAAGGACCGTGAAGGTATCAATTACATGCTAGATAAATCTTTGCTGTAGAGACCTGGCTCTCTCTGGAAAGTCTATACACTGTACCTACAACTTTATGTGTCAAGAAAAAAGCTAAAACAGACCCCAATATACTAAAGTCGTGATCCTAAAACAACTGCCAACAAACAACAGTCAATCTCTAAGTGCTTTGATTATCTCAATTGCTGTTTCAACTTGTACCAAAACGAGGGATCAACCGATAATGAAAATGGTAAGAAGAATGACAGATCCCACTCTACTTAAGCTATGATCTGAAATAGAAACCTTGGCTTGAGGTTGAAATTTTACTCAAATCAGACTGAGTTTGAGACATATCTGAAGTTTTGAGATTTTCAAAATAGAATTATAGTTTATGTTAAATGAGAATAATGTTTGCATTTTGTGGCGCCAATTTTGAGTCTGTTTAGCTCAACATATTATACATGACAAATTCACAATATAATGAGCCGAGATTGTGCTCTGATTGAGCTGCTTCGGGAGAACAGAAAAATCACGGGAAAAATCACGGCCACAACTACCAGTAAATGATATATAAACTGACTAATATTGAGTCCATGAGACAGAAAGTGCCAGTCACAATTTCCCTGAAAGTATGAGTAAATATTTAGTCAGAAGTTGATCAAATTCCAGAACCGACCAGAGAGTCATTGTTGTCATAGAAAATAGAATTATATCTCCCGCTAGAATGACAATAACCGTGTTATTCACTCAGACAGATCCGACCATTTATGTAATACAACAAATGAAACAATACAGATGACGGCAACAACAAAATAGGAATAATTATTCCGTGAGAAAACAATTTCACATTCATTGTACAACATGTAAAAGTGCAACCATCTGGTATATACCAGTACCATATTAGTTTTGAGGTGATTACGAAAACAAATTATTCTTAAAACTTATGTTTCCCAGAGCCCAACAAACCCTCACAGGGTCCCGGATTTCAATCCCTGGTCACTCACTGCTGTGGATGGGTTAAGCAACTGCAACAATATTTTTAACTGAACACATAAATTAATCTGAGATGACAACGATATTATATACACTGCAGATATTTTCACTAATGAGGTTTTTTTACTAGACCCAAGGAATTTAGAAGACCTCAGGCACTGACATCAGACTCTGGTAGACCTCGGGCCTTACATTGACACCAGACAGCCAGGAATGATCTTTTTTATTCAAAGCAACGATAAATAATTCATGAGCAAGAATGAAAAAGACACAAAAAAGCACAAAATCATCAAAAATTCCATTAATGCCTGAAGAAAGAGGATTTAATGTTCTCTCGGCGACAATTAATAGAACGATTAATCCTCCGATCTATAGGCGATAAATTTCTCATAAACTTCTCCCAGAACAAGTACTGAACCAAGAACTGAACGCTAAACCTTATAAAATTTTCATGAAGAATGCTGGATCTTTAATTTGACTGATAATGAGGAAAAGAAAAAAACGTAAAAAATTCCATTTGAGCAAAACACGACATTAATTTTCTTCTGAGTTCTATTACGCTCATTGATCCAAAAATAGACGAGGTCGCGCATTGTCTCCAAGATGCCGTACATTGTCTCTACGACAGTTCCGTGACAAAATACGACAGCATCAAGTTGTTCTCAAACTGTGTGACAAATCACTTTTAATTTGTAAAATTTTCAAATTGACATTCAAAGAAACTAGGGCCAAATAAAAGGAACATCAAAGGTTTGTTTTTTAATTGTTCAAATTATTCCTGAGAAATATAATAACAAAAGTAGAGTTATATTTCTTTTAAAACATAACCCTTTCCGAATTTTGAACTTTTACTGATAATCATGTGCTTTTATTCCATGACTCCTTTGAGACAACATGGGCCATGCTTGAATATATTATCATACCAGTACTTTTCCCTGATAAAAAAAATACAAGTCCGGATGAATGGAGACTTTCAATAATCAATACCTATTGAATTACCCTTCAATAAGATTTCAACTTTCAATTACATAGGCTGCTTACATTGTTACCAAGTGAACTATAGTAACTACAGGCAGATTTCTGACGACACAAAGTCATAAAATGTCTGAAAACTTTGCTGATGTCGTAAAGGTCTAAAAACCCTACTACAAGTCCCGACATCAAGCCATATCTATCTCGCCATCTCGACACTTTGAGTCGGCATTATTCAGGACAAAATGTACGATTCTTTCAATTCTAACAATCCCTGATGACCATAAATATCAGTAAAAAACGATTAGTGACCAAACTAATTAGATAGAAGCCAACATCAGTCATATCTCCACTGTCAAATACATGATTACAGTCTGCAGCACAAAAAAACTTTATTGTAAAATCAGAAATTTTCGTGAGAACTCAATTTCCACTATGTTCGGAAGTTCAAAGAGTTTATGAAAATTTATGCTTGTTGAACATAAACAACCACATTCTTGACTTAAATGTTGGAAGTTCTATTCCTAAAATATGCGACACATTAACATTTTTAACTAGCTGCTTTTAATTAAATTATAAAATTCGCGAAAATAGATGACTTTACATGATTTACTAATTTAAGATAAAAGAAAGAAAAACTATGGAAGAAAACAGCTGCTGTTTCAGTGTGTGGGTCTTATAGACATGTAAAATATGTATATTGATGTATACGACTAGCACAGCAAGACCCTACATTTGCTAAAATTAGGTTACTTAGCATCAAATAGCAAAAACACAGTTATTTTATGAATTTTTTATCCCCTTATATTTCATAGCTTGAACGAAATATGCTTTTATGTATCCAATATAACATTTCTATGAATGTTGGTCTAATTCCAAGAAGGAATGTTGGATATGGCAAAGACGTATAAGCCTTGAGACATATTAATGCATAACATAAGCACAAATATTCTAAAGGGCGATTCCAATGGGTTGCATAGTGGCACATCCAAATTAACAAAACGGTGTATGAAGTATACTTGGCAAAATTGTATGTAGGACTCAGCTAATTGCCTAGCATTTGCTCGAGTTACACTTCTGTATCCTACAGATATTATAAACTGGTGAGGGTGCCCTAACATATATTTCCACAGTTGAAGAAAATCTGGACGGTAGACAGTATTCTTTACCATAAATTTAAACAAAGGCAATTACATTTTACAAGGAAACACAAATACATTATGTTAAAATAAAGCTGTTAAATTTGAAGCAAAAATTCTGCGATCAATGCATATTTATAAAGAAACCTATGCCAACAGCGCCCCCACAGCATTGTAATATATAGCCAGTAATTATTCCTCTAACTGACTCCATCCATGATTCTACAAACATATAAAATATTCATGGTACAAAAACTACAGGAAATTAATTAAATTGTGTCCACTAATTAAGTTAATTAATCACAAACAATGACAATTATATAACAGAGAAATTTCTATGACCATTTCCAGCAATGTTAGCCCCCCCCCCCCTCATTATGTCAGCATTAGTTTGTATTCTGCATCCAAGTCATGTTCACAATAGATATACTTGTACTAGTTACAGATAGTGTATAGGAATTGATGCTTGTAATATGATCTTGCAACAAAAACTTGCGTTTATTAAATCATTCCATCAGTAATTTTATTATCAAATGAATAAATCAATATATGAAACAAGAGCTCAAAATGTAACAAATTTAATTATATGTGCGTATACCGTAGTGGGGAGATTTTGACGAGATCCTGACCTTTACTTGGTACATATGAATATGTTCAAAAATGTTCTTGTGTCTCCGTAGCTCAGTGGTTGGAGAGCTTGGCATCAAATCTAGCGACCCGGGTTCAAATCCGGGTGGAGACACATGTATATGCTTGCCATATTTCAGCAGAAAGCTGACTGGCAAATAAAGGCTATGCTCTGCATTCTTAAATTCTTTAGAATAATTATATCACTTTCTGTAACGAAATCAAGTAATATAGGTTCTTTTCTTTGCGAAACTACCCGCTTATGAAAACATACAATCATGGTTTTAAACATATTATCAAGATATCAGCTGTGGAATTACGCTTACAGAAGGCTGAGGATAAAGTCAAAATCTCTGCGCAGTATTTGGGAAATAGAGATATTCACAAAGCCAGATTGAGTATCACTTTTCATCATCACTTCTCATTAAATTGACCGTCGTGTGGTTTAATTTTCTGGGCAACTAAAAATACTTCAAACTGTACAGTAAATATCATATGACAAAAAGTGTGCACTTTACAGTACCGTAGTTGCATCTAATCAATGGACGCCCCTGCATGTTCTCAGAATGCGCCAAGTCATAGCTGTAATGATTGTAATGATTCGACAGAAGCAAATTCTACTGCAGTGTTCTACGCAGATAATATTCCCTATTCTCAAATCTTTTGTCCCGATTTTTTTAAACAGGAAAACTTTGATTTCCCCGTAGGGGGCCCCCACTGTACTAACGCTATCAAGTAACAAGCTGAATAATTTTTTGGGGGTTTGTACATGTTTTAACAAACTCAATAATTGGGCTATTGTTTTAATTTCCGAACAGCGGATGACGTAATCGTTTTGTAACCAACGTAACAGTATTAATGAACGTTTAATGAATTTTGGGGTAGCGTAAACTTGATTCCCATGAAACCTGATACTTAAATTGTGTGGCAATTTTATGTTTTCCATGCAATTAAACAGTATGAACATTGTATGTAATGTGTCAAATAGCAATATACGTCCATATTTGTCAAAGTCAAAGAATTTCGAAAGATTTATGGTGCACAGGAAAATATAATCAACATTTTATGAGAATGAAAGTGAAAGCGGCCTAGTTACCCGGTGTATAAGTATTTCGTGTCACAGTGGACTGTATGACGGTATAGGTCATTACAAAAACCATGCCAGAGGATGTACAAAGTCACATGGTCAAGGGGTGGACATATTGGTCCAGTGTTCATACAGTCTTCATGCGCATAAATGTAAGGGTCTGCCAGGTTAATATCGTCTGACTCAACGATACCTGAGTCCCCGAAGATTTACCATCAAGCATGTACGATCAATATCTATGTATGGAAGTATATATATGACCCAGTATATACCTGTACACACGAGAGTTGTACCCACACAGTACACATAGCTCACAGGATATACAGATAAGAAGTGAAAACCAAATACAGGAAATATACAGATAGTAAAACTGAAAAGTCTGACATTTTATGATAAATGACCTTAAACTTGTGTTTACCATGTATAAATTAAATACTAGAAGATAAATGGAAAATCAGACAGGGAAGACAAGGCTCAACAGAAATTGCTGAGCAGAGGAAACAGAAATAACGACTGACCAGCAAGCACACAACATAATGCTAAACAATATCCGACTGCTTCAACTGCTTGGCGAATGAGCGACTCACAAACCTCTCAACAACAAGACACAACATTTTTAGTCACATAATTAGTAGTTAGCCTGTCTATAACAACCACCTCTCTACAACACCCAAAAAACTGAAATTCATCCCCAGCGAATTGGTAACCTCTAATTTGCACCAACCTCTCTAATACAACCACATATACATTCATGACAATGGGTGGTTGGTCTGTAAAGGTTTTACTGTATCAAACTTGAGTAAGACTCCTGTACAGCAGCAAGTTCTCTAATAACAACAATAACAACAACAACAATTACTGTATATTGCCTAATAAATAAGGTTGCCCTGTAAAGGTTGTAACTGTATATAAGTTGAGTAAGGGATTTCTCTGAGATATTCAGACCCCTTCGGGACCCCTATTTTTTATCAGATGTAAAGAATTAATTATAAGAGAAAAGCAAGATGTTTATCTGGGAGGTTTGATGAAAACAGATGTTACACAATATTTGCCTGTAGATAATGACTGACATAATAAAACAGATCACATAGTTATATACATAGACACAGGTGTAGGCTATGTCCCTGGCGTAGACAAATATCTGTCCCTAGCTAAAGAAATGTCCCCTGTATAGACAAAATTAATGATCCTGTGGTTTTCACTATCAAAAATTCAGCTGTTAGTATACATGAAACGTTCTAATTTTTGTAAATTTTAAAAGTTATTAAGTACACAAATTAAAAGTCTCTAGTTTTGGAGAAAAAACCCACATTTTTCATACATTGCAACAGGCTGCACAGTGCAACCTCTTGGAATGGCAGGGCTATGCCCTATAGGAGATGGTAGTTGTTATTTAGAGAATGTTTAAGACAGTTGTTATTCGCATGGAATGCTTCCCATGTTATTATGAACAACATACCGGCAATGAAGGAATGAAATTGAACGGTAACCTGTGGATGAAGGTGGCATCAGCGTGGACATGACTCCTGTACCCGTAGATAAATCACTATATGTATGACTGTCGGACATTGTTATAACTATATTACCATAATATAGCTTCAAATTACAAACACTTATTTCTGATTTCTGTTGATTATTTCATATAAAATCCAGTGGAATGCAGCTTTTTGGAATAGTAAAATTAAGATGTGTCCACGAACCATCAACAATTTAAGATGAGTGAATTTGAAATATATTTGTGTCTATTGAAGGTTTTCAACCAGCAAGACAATAATAGAAATGTCCGGTTTGAAGACATTTTATATCTTACCTCGAAACTGCACCATAAATGGTACACAGTTTGTAAGATAATAAGGAGAATTTATCTAAGACTGCCAATTATGGACACGGCCAAAAGTTTACAATTTAAAATTCAAATCGTTTCACACCCAGAGTCAAGTTTGAAAGGAAATCTCTCTCTGTATTTTCTTCCTATTATAAAATCATTGTCAACAATTACACAGCTAATGTTGAAAAATAATAAAAGAAATTATTTAATACATCTCAAACTTCTTTCACAGAAAACGGAGCATTATGACTTCGGGGCATTTTGTGATTTTTCTTTGTGTAACTTATTGTCAGAGGAAACTGAATTGTCACTCGTTGTGAAAGATTGGCTGAATTTAATCAAAACTTGTTTATAAAAGTTCTTATAACACCATAATAAATGATAACCAACAACACAGTAAAACTTAGTCAAGTGCAGATAAATATTTGAACGGCCCATTAACTAAAAACGGGTCGTTGAACATTGATATTCAACGGAATAATGGGATTCCTTTGTGTGTATAAGGGGCCATTGTAATATAGAAGGGGCTACGGTAATGTAATCTGTAAATAGGTTTCCACTTGAACGGGTCGAGGAAACAAGAAATGATAACAGTGTAACCTTTCTCGTTTAGTTATACAATATATTTCAACTATTCAGATATATTTAGGTATCAACTATTGAAAGAAGGATACTAAAACTTGACACTTTCGAAAAAGGGGCTTTGCCCCGAACATCATTAGAGAACAATTAACCGAAAAAAGTTTTTGAAACAGACGAAAAATATGTTTCAGCAAATTTTCACTTCATGACAACGTTGTAAGTCCTAAATTCAGACTTAGACTTCATATTGCCAAATGTTCTATTCGCTCTCATGTTGTTATATGAGTACCGATTTTAATATAAATAGGAATACATGTTCAGTGGGTCACAAAAAATAATCAGATACATTTTCATATGGTTAAATATTATTGTTAAGAAATGGCAGTGATTATGAATATTATTAACTTTAAGTCATAGTCTGAATTTTAGACTTATAACGTTGGTGAATAAGGCCCCAGAAGTATGTGTACATGTGAAATTTGTCTAGATCAGCTTTTTTATATTGTCCTTTAATGTAGGTACTTGATTTATGTATGAATACCATGTTCATATAACATCCAGTCTACCGAACAATTTAGGGGTCGCATCTTCGAGATGCGTCTTACTTGCTTTACACTATAAAACAGCTGATTTGTTACCCAATGATCATGGAGTAATATAATATAAATGAATGTACAATCAACTGAATGAACAGACATATTCTATATATGGACTTAAATTTTGGTACTTTAATTTTAAATTAAAAACGGCTGTTCAACAAACTGAAAGTTGATTACTGAGTATGTACAGAAGCATAAATAGTCCTTGTGAATGGCTAACCTATAGGACTGCTGTATTATTGAACCATGCTATGTCATACAATCAGTTCACCCTTTATCTAAACTTCACTAAAATCAAATCCTTTGTTGACACTCGGAAATCCATATTTGCTGGTAATAGGTTGTACAAATGTTGTACAAACGTCCCCCGTGTTTACTATACACAGGGTATACATACTATAATTATTGTCGTACAATCTCACCATTTTAGCACCTCTGTACATACAGACTTTCTATTGTCCGACCACCAAAAACTACAATTATGTTAAAATCAACAAACATACAGGTACAATAGATCCATTATAGAAGTTAGCCAGTAATTTAGCACTAATGACATACGGTCAGGTTACACCGATGTCACGTTAGGTTGGGAACATTAGAAGGACTAGGAAAAAGGCCCCATGTCAGTTGAAGTTATCTGATATATACAAAGACCTTGGCCCCTATTTTAAAGAGATCTGATGGTTGTATTGTAGTTACAATAGAAGAGTGCAATAATCGCACTGGCAAAGAGTGCAATAACTGATATACTGCACTGGAAAAGTGTGCAATAATTTACTGCAATACGGTAACATATAGATGGTATTGTATTGGTACTAACTTATTTTGCTCATGACAGATTCTCCGCAAACTTCTGGTCGATAAACCAAACAGACGGAAACGTTGACATCAGTCGCGCCTTGTTGAGCAAGGGAGACACTTCCTTCAGCGGCCGTTACACAGGGTTCAATCACCGTCCATTTCTTACGATTGTTTGTACTGAGTTCTATACGCAGACAGTATGATTGGTTTAAATCATTCGGTACTTTCAGTTCTTTCCCCTCAACATGGTATTCCGGGACTTCTTTCAAGGCAGGGAATATCAAAACTGGAAAATATTACAATAAATATTTATAAATATTATACTTTATTCTTAATCACATTGTCATCGTTGTTTAATCATATGGTATGCATTTGATTACAACTAGTCTTCGAGGAATTTAATTTCAACTAGAATTTTCTTTCAGTCACACAACTAATTCCATTATTGTGTCAGTCCTTTAATGTTCAGGTTACAGTAGAATACAACACTGAACTTGGACATGAAATGTGCAAGTTATTTACTTTGAGGTGATCTTTTTGATGAAGTAATTTTGTGCGAAGTTTTAATGTGTTTGGTACCTTTCATGTATAAGTATTACAGTAAAATATCTGTAAGAAACCAAGGGAGGTAACTACTTACTTTCAGTTTTTGCAGTAAATCCAATAGAGTTGTGTCCCTTTCCTAGTGTATTTCTTCCATAAACATAGAATGTGTATGATGTTTGGGGCATTAATCCTGTAAAGTAATGAAATGTCAGCTCAGGTTTAATCGGATACATTTCAATACAAAATGGCAGCCAGTTAATAAGTAATATGTAAAGCTCAAAATTATTGTAGAGCTACATCAGGAAAAGTTGACTAGAATATGTCAATTCTCCTCATTCAATTTACATCAGTCCTCTGTAAATAAATGGTTGCTCATTTCCTTATCAAATTTTTTTGTCAATTCATTGGACGATGCAAAATGATTGGACTATACAAATGACTTTGGCATGTGCAATATTTCCAATGTTTTTACAACTTAAATTTGCTGCTTTCAATGATCCACTTAACTCTTGATCTGGCACATGGTAAACTATATGGTTTAACTTTAACAAAGCAAGAAAGAACAATTTAGCAATGTTAAAATAAGTACATGCAGATATCAGAAACTTACTGGTAACATTGAATGCTGATGAACCGTTAGGATAAACTTCTACACTTTTCTCTCCATACACGCTTTGCATGTGTACAAAATATGTCTGTGGATATCCACCATCAAATCCTGGTGTCCATGTTAACTTGACAGATTCCCACGTTTGTTCTGTAGCAGCAAGATCTGTTGGCGGTTCTGGCTTATCTGTAGAAAATAGAAATTATCATATCATATAAACGATTCAACAGATTTCATTGATCAAATAATAGATACAATTTCTATCAAACTGCAAGATACCATCAATTAATTTAAAAAAATGCTTGACAGCATTTAATTCTGGTAGCCACAGCAAGTTGTCAGATTTTTACGCTTCTGGAATCCATAAACAACTGGGTGAAATAAAGCATTGAGGCTTTTCCTAACTTTTAGGAATTGAGCATTGGCACAGACATTGATCAAAAGTGAGACCTCTCGTTTCACCCTACGTCTATAGACCACAGCCTCTGATAATAGGAAACTGAACTTTCACAAAGATTCAGCCACTTTTACCTTGGAAGTTTCAATTAGAGAGTAACAACATAATATAAAGTAGAGAGTAAAGTAAATTAGTTTACCTTTCACAGAGAGAGTTACAACTTTCCGTATTTGGCCGTGTTTGTTGTTAACTTCACACGTATAATTCCCGAAATCTGATTGGTCGATAGGATGTATCTGTAGATAACCTTCGTATGTGACCACGCCCGACACTTCTTGGTGACCAATCAGCATCCTGGAATTATTGGTTAATCTTTGACCTCCACGGAACCAGTGAAATACAGGTACAGGGTTAGACTGTGTGCGACAGGTCAGTGTGGCCGCCTGGCCGACATTAGCTGCAACACGAGGACTTGCTGTCACCTGCGGGGCAACTGTAAGAAAACAAAACATAATCAAATATCAGAAAAGGAATCGTTTTTGATGGAAACGTGTATCATTTCCAAGTACAGAATAAAAACTTATACATGATTCATATTTATGTGCGATAGTTTGAACCAGTTAAACAACTTCTACTACTAGAATTTATGAGGATTTGTCATGAAATTACAAGAAAGTACTGAATTCAAAATGCCAGTATCGAAAATTCATTAACATGCAGATAAAGCCAATTTTTTTTGTATATTTTTCTATATTGTTTTTAATCCTTCTGGTCGACAGTATTTCAGTTATATGGAGACTACACAGTACAGGGGAAACCATAAGTAACCATGAACTTATGCAAATAACGAGATTGAGAGTTAAACTGAATTAATTAGAATACTTACATTCTATAGAGAGGAATGTAGATTTGGATACAGGACTCCCGGTCTCTGGTGAGAGTACACGACATGTATAGTTACCCAGGTCCCCAATCTGTAGTCTGTTCTTATCTCGGCCAGATCCTGTAATATACAAGAGAGACAACTGTTACAATCTTAGAAATATGCTATAACAAGAGTTGTTCCCCTTTTCATATTTTTTTTCATAAATATTTGCAAAACTCAGAAAAATTAGAAATAAATGATACTAAACCGTTCTAGTAACAAGTTTTAGTTATGAAATACATTCGTAAAATATATAATCAAGAGGGATATCATGGCCCCTTAAACTATGAGGTGTTGAGAGTGCCTGATATAAGTCTGAAGAACTTATTTCACAAAAATAAAATTCGGACTACTTAAAGTCTAAGGCCCTTGCAGTTTCTGTGAAGATTGATTTATTGACTTGTCAAAGACTTACCATTAAATGTGACTCTCGTGGTGACACTGTATAAGAATTGTTGTTGTACATTAGTGGTTGATACACTATATAGACTACTCAGCGCTGACAATGGTTCACCATCTTTATACCATTGTACTATAGGCATGGGACGTCCCTCTATCTGATGTTCTAGGTAAAGGTTAGACTGTGTGATTGGTATAGTCCATATATCACCCGGTGGGGACGACTGAACGATACGTGGTGCAGCTAAAACATGACAGAAATATAATTAATTTTATTATTTTCATTGTAAAAATACAAAATTTTGGATTGTCTGTGTGCTACAGTTTTTAAATAACATTCATTCAATTGAAAACAAACTATATGTAAAATAGTCTCTCACTATTTTTACCTACATGGTTGTCATCGAGCAATTATCAAAATGAAGAACTAAGAACACTTTTTCAACTCAATTGCATTGCTTGTGAATGTAGTAAAAACATGAAAATATAAAGGTCACAAATGATCTGAAGAAAACAGCCATTTTATAAAAAAAACACATGAAAAAGTACAGCATTTGTTCTATACTTACACTATTAAATCCAAACTTATAATGCTTAGCACAGTCTTGATTTGCTTTCTACTGAAATATGGCAGGCAGTGCACAGACACTAAGCTACTGAGGTAAACAAAATTAAAAAGAAACCACAGGCAATATGTATACTTACAGTTAACAGTGAGTCGTACAGTAGCAGGACTGCCGTTACCCATCATGTTGGTAGGTAAACATGTGTAATCACCATTATGTGACAATGTAGCCGAGGAGATGGTATACGTAGCACCGCTAGATTGTAACAACTGTGAGCTACCGAGACGTCGCCACTGGAACGTGGGGTATGGGTAACCACGATCAGCAACAATACACGTCAATGTTACTGTCTGACCCTCCAGTATCGGGGATATAGGCTCAATGTTCGCTTGACCAGGAGCATCTGTGTATAATGTAGAACAATGATTATTACAGAGAGCGTAATATTTTACCAAATTTCTACAGGGTCCTATCTCTGCCACACAAACCTGCTGAGATGAGTTTTGGTTCAACACACATCCAATTCTTCATGGGACTCCCATAGAGACTCTACAGAAATCAACCTTTTGTGTGTGACAAGATTTCATTATTGGCAAATTTAAAAAAAAATTAAGTAAGGGAAGTAATTCAAATAATTTGATTGTAAATGACAACAAGGAGTACTGTCCCTTGGAAATACAACTTGAACAATTTATGCTTTTCTTATTATTTCACTCTATAGATGCATGCAAGAAATGATTTCTCTCAATCATGTTTTGTGCAATTATTAGCTATTTAAAAGTAAATATGTATGCGAAAGATTGAAACTTGTTAAACACAACAAAATAAAATTATACTGCATACTTACATCTGATTTTCACCATGGTTGTTTTCTTGGAAGCTATTTCCTCAGGGTCCATACCCGACGGTTCTAATCGACTGAATGCTGTACACGAGTAGTTACCATCATAACGTTTTTCAGCAACAAAGACAAAGTTGGGTCCATTAGCATTGATGGGATCTGTTCCTAATTTCTGCCATAATATTTGTGTAGCTGGTGGGTTAGCGTCTACTTTACACGACATATTCACACTGGTGGAGATATTTGCTTCTATGAGAGTGGGTGATGTCAGGATTGGTGGATCTGTAAAAACAAGAAAAGATAACTTTGTAAATCTATATCACATATTGTTAATTACAACCTCCATAGTAAGACCACACTTTTGAAACATTTGAAAAGCTTTTAGAATTTTAGAATTTATCTAAATATTTAGCTTCAACTTGAATGGTTTTAACAAGAAATGGGACTAAATATTCAAATATTCTAATGAAATTGGTCAAATATTCGAAAATTTATCAAATAATTGAATCCAAATATTGTATTTATATTCAAATTAACTATTTTACAAGTCTTTTTTATCAACCTTATGAGTGGACAAAATTTTATTGAAAAACAGCATTTCTGTTTGTCAGTTTTACTGAAAAATGTATCCACACCAAATAATATTGACCATGAAAAGTTACTTACAAAGTACATCAATAAGGAGCCATGATTGCTGTGTATATAGTTGTCCACGTATTGTATTCATTGCCGTACATGTATAGTTACCAGTATCCTGTTTCTTTACTTTATTTATCATTATAGTATCAGAAACTGAAATAAAATCAACATTTTAAATTACAACTTCAATGTAGCATTGGTTTAACACATGGTCATCACAATTGTTTTTAATATTAACCATGAAAAGTTAAAGAAAAATACATATATTACAAAACCTGTGTAACATTTAATAATATCAATTGGCAACGTAATACCAATTTATTACATCAGTTGTATTAAATTGGTATTACATTGCCGATTGATATTGGCGTATAATTAACTGCAATTTAAAACTCTAGAACTTCAAAATCATTAATGAAGATACATTAAATTTGCTATAAAGATAGAAATCATTGTATAGTATTGAATCGTGTGTAAATGTGAAAAAGAAACATCTGGTGTCAATACTTACATGGTAGTACTATTCCATCTTTTCTCCATTCTATAGATTGATATACCGGGTTAGAATCCACGACACATCGTAGATTTAATTGACTATCTACTTTTACTCTATATGGTGAAAAATTAGGTTCAAACTCGATTGTCGGGGCATCTAAAACAAATAGAAAACTTATATCTATATATGATAGATAACTCTGTTGTACTATAATCAGATTTGACAACAATTTCTACAGTTACCTCCCTTGAATCTCATTATTTTTTCTATTTGAATGGTGGGAATTTCGGTTGGACAGGAGGCTAATTATTGAACCTAAACATGGCCAAACCCCCACTGAAATGGAAAGAAATCCCTACAATGGTTGCTGTAGGAGACTTTCCCTATGGAAGACCCAGATTGGCAACCACAATCGGAATAAGGCAACAAGATTCTTTATGATTCTGAAAGCTTGAGAGTCATAGGAACTCTTGAAACTCAAGCTCAGTTTCTGAAAAATACCCAATTCACATCTTGGTCCCTCTCAAAATAGCCTGGAAAACCAAATGTTAGTGTGCCCTAGGCTTTTGAAATATTACATTTCTGATCTTTCTATTGGGAGGGGAAGAATTTTTCTCTGATGTTATAAAAGTTGGCTAGATGTTTGACCCTACATTGAGGACAATAAACCCCACAGCAAGAAAAGATAGAAACCATTTTTGATAAAACCCCAATGGAAGTAAAAACGTTTCATACTTACATTGCACATTTAATATCCTGCTACGAATATGTGGAGTATTTTGATTGGCTTGATTAAACACTTTACACGAATAATTAGCACTATGATCGGTCCGACGTAACGTTACAATAATTTGACTAGAACTTGTGCCGTTATCCGACGGAATATAATTAGCACTATTTAACGGCTGTCCATTTTTCAGCCACTGTATGGTTGGCGCTGGTTTTCCACCGAGCGATGAGCAAGTAAATGATATCACAGAATTTGCTACAAAGAATGAAGAGTTTGTGGTGATTGATGGTGGATCAGGAGGTACTGAAATATACAAGAGAACATTTTATTAGACAAAAATAAAATATAAAAATATAAAATAACATTAAAACAAAAATTTAGACGACTAATGATAATTTAAATTATGTTTTTTCAGTATTGTTTCACAAAATAAGCTTCATAACTTCTAATTTTATTAGATACAATCCTCCAAAATTAAATAAACAAAGTCATTTCAATTGATAACTTTAGTTATAACAAGGGCAAATCTATACGTCTCCTGCAAACTTTGGGGCTTCAAAATTGAATTTTAAATAAAACAAGGGAAGTAACTCAGTGTAAACTTAAGGTTTGAACTTTTTGAGTTACCTCCCTTATATAAAATTAGACAAAGATGGCCAATAGTTGAAATAATTAGAGACACTAATTATCAGGGTTTTATTTGACCTTTGAATAGTCCCTTTGACCCCAAAAATTCCCTGAAAGTCATGTTTTGACCCTTTGAATCCCCACTGAAGTGAAATTTTGCTTTAAATACCAGGTAATTGGCATTATGGCTTCAACATGGTGAAATTCAAATGCTACAAATATAGGTTTATTTAGACCTTTGTACATAGCCCCTAAGGAAACCCCTCATATATAAATAAATATATGAATCTATACTTACATAAAACTGTCAGTTTGACTTGGACATGTTCAAACTGGAATACTGTACATGTGAAGAATGAGTCATCATCCGTTGTTACATTTTGTATAAACAATGAATTCTGTCCCTGAATGGAATATCTGTCAGAGACACCGCCCGCTTTAACACCGTTGATAAATATAGGTACTGTCCCCTTATTCCAGACCTTTGTAAGGTTAGCGGCCCCTGGTCCCTGTACCTCGCATGGTAAACTTGCGTTTCCATTGACTATCACGCTCAGATCTGAGGGTTGCGACACCCACGACACACCTGCAATATACAAATAACAAATACATGTAAGAAATATGAAAACAAAGTCTTATAGTTGATACATTTTTACTGTCGATTCAATAAGTAATACTAATGAGGGAATTATCCCATTGGAAAGAATAGCATGGAATATCGCTAACTCAGCTACACCCAGTTAAACCTAGATAAACAAAGTTTACCCGACAAACAAACTTATGTTTACAACTGTTATCAATTAACTTTGAACATACTGTAGCTGTAATGCTAATAATAATGATGAAGAACTATTTAAACTAGAGTTGTCACCATACAACAGACTAATAATCTCCCTACATGCCAAAAATCTTTGCAATATATGAATTACAAACATTAGAAATATGAAAATGTGTCTTAGTTAATTCATTTCCAACTATTATACTAATATTAACAAACTAACGATGAGAACGATATCAATTATACCGAAGCTATTCAACTAGAGTTGTCACCATACTGCAGACTAATAGACCCGTAACATGCTAAAAATCATTGTTGCTAATTACTTCCTTAAAGCACATTATGAACATGTTTAACATTAAAACTGTCTATCTATACTGGTTTCAATGAAATCATGCAGAAACTGTATGAGTTGCTTTAAAAGCAATTATATAAGTCTAACTCAATGCATAATGAATCCAATTTTAGAAAAAATACTAAAAAATTATATTATGGATGATTTCAATTTTAAATTGAAGTTTGCTACATTAGATAATTTAAGTGATCATTTGTTATAGCTTGGCTATATTGACCTGAGCCTGACCTTTATGCAAGAATATATTACAAGGTTCTTGCTTTGAATATATCAATTTCCGCAAGTAAATCATGTTATATCGGCATTTTAGATTTGTGTTTGTATTACATATCGAGCGACTTCGTGATACTCCCCGATTATGAAAACATATAATCTATCGACTGTTAAATTATGATAATCAAAAGGTCAGGCTCGTGTCAAATTGGCCAAGCTATACATGATTCGTAACATTAAGCAGTACCACTGTACCAAGCTGGACTGAATTGAAAATATTTGATGTCACAATTTTTTTTGCCCTTTTAGGCAGTGTTGGCATAACGGACGGCCGATTGAGTAACGGACAGGACGGCGGGAAATACCGGGAAATACCGGGAAATACTGGGAAATACCGGGAAATACTGGGAAATACCGGGAAATACTGGGAAATACCGGGAAATACCGGGAAATACTGGTCAATTGGACAATACAAGTGGTCGATTGAATTGGTCATGTGAAATTATGCTTCCATACATGTATCTTTATCTATATACCTAGCTCTACTAGAGTAAAGGTTATCAACTTATTATTTGTTTTAAATTCTATTTTTTCATGCAAGTTCTCTTCAATGGGACGCTTGAAACTCATGCACTTTGTGTAGAAAATTGTCCATAGAACATCTTTATTTTGTATTGTAGGGTACTAGGGTTATGACCAGTTATGTAAACACTCCCCCAGACTAATCCTTTGTTAACTGCAAGAATATGACACAATATTGCATAATCTGTTAGTTGTCAGTTTCACACTTCACACTTAGTTGACCTGATTTAACAATGTGCTAAATTAGTTTAAGCCAATTTATACAAGTCTAAATGATTATCAATATTAATTATTTATAACAGTCTCTTTCATGAATGCACTTTCTAGTATAACTAGTATTATGAACATTAAATCAAAATTTAGTTATTAAAGACTAATTGTGTTTTAGATTTTTTTTTTCACATAGAAATTGAATCGACCAATCCAATCGACCACTTTGACCACCAGTTCATTTGACCACTTGCAGATCATACTCTCAAATAAATTGAGGATCTATTCAATGTTATTGAACTGAATAAAGAACAACATGTGAAAACCTGAGAGTTCAATTGCTTCATAATGCATTTAAAATAACCAGTACACAAAAAAATCCCACTTGACCATTCAAATGACCAGTATTTCCCACATTGAAATTGAATCGACCAGTCCAATTGACCACTTTGAAAATGAATTGACCAGTTCATTTGACCACTTGTAGATCATACTCTCAAATAAATAAAAGATCTATTGAATGATATAGAACTGAATAAAGAACAACAAATGAAAACCTGAGAGTTCAGTTGCTTCATAATGCATTTAAAATAACCAGTACACAAAAAATTCCCACTTGACCATTCAATTGACCAGTATTTCCCGGTATTTCCCGGTATTGGACACTTTGGGAGTATTGGACAGGACGGTATTTCCCGGTATTTCCCGCCCGGTAAATACCGGGGCGGTAAATACCGCCCAACACTGCTTTTAGGGTATCACCAGTGGGGACACCGACCCGCACAGAGAGCAATAAAACGGTTCACAGTTCACATAAAGTACACACTATTATCATCAGTATGTAAATCTGTTATTTATATTTGCATAATAAGTTCCCATAATTTCATATTCTCACAGAAATAACTTTGATGTTCATAATCGTGGTTTTTGTCAGTATTTCATATCAAACATGATAATTGTTCGTACAAATTCAGTCTATGTACATACACTAATGTGACTATTCAATATCCCTAACATATACATGTATATACACAAAATGTTTTATATTATACATTTACAGACAGAAAGCGACCGATTCCGCCGCCGAATGTGGATACATTTTTTAATTTGTAGAGCAACCAAACTTACATTTATACAAAAAAACGCAACAATTTGTATTGAACATGTACAAAGGAAACTGTTTGTCAAATATTGACCAAGTAATGTAACCTGACATTGTATTGTATGATACAGTGTTTATAAACAAACATAAAGTATCAAAATATTACATCTTACAGTTATATTTACTAAACACAATTAACTCTGTAATTTTATCCCCGAAACTTCAAACAAATTTAGTCTGATCATAAAGCTAGTTTACTACAAGAAATTGAAACATAGAGAAATTCTAACATAATCATGATAATTGACAACATGAAGCTGTGAACCGAACGGTTTACATGTTTTGACTTCACAAAGACTTTTATATTTTATTTTATATATGGGCAACATACGCCAATTTCAAAATTTATTATTAATTTAAACTGATATAGATTAAACAAGAAATGCATTTTTACCACATGACTTTTTGTATGCGCCGATCACAGCTAATTTACCGTAACAGTATTACAATGCGTAAAATATTTAAATTTCAAGCATGTCTAAATCATAATTTATCATTTGAACATTTTATTCGAACAATTTGCTGTGAATTCAAGACTTTTAACAATAATTTTAAAGAAATATTTCATATTTTGAGCTGCATAATGTTAACTATCTTTGGGATGGTGTCAAGCTCTATTTTAAAGGCCCCTATTTTTTGGCTCCTTTTCCCATGAGGTCATAACATTGGTCAGTGCATTTTAAAACGTGTTTGTTAATAAAATTTAAATATCACTTACAATTCAAATATTGAATATTTATACATTTGATCATAACCTATTCACTGTTACCCCACACAGTGGGGGTCCCTACTTAAATATTTAATCACCTATAAAATATCCTTAAACAGACTGAATTAATTCACCCGCAGGAAATGACATCATCACAACATGTATGGAGTTTGGCATAAAACCAGTACTGGTAATAAATGCACATGTTTACTATACGATGTTTGATCTAGCTAAATCATAATATTCAATGAATTGGTCAACTTTTTTTCGAAAAATATTTGATACACGGTCAAGCTGATATATAGTTGGACAAATTCTGTGTGAAAGTGACCCAAAAATTTATCTTCATTACGACCTCTCTACATAGAGAGAAAACATTTGGGAAAGTCAAACAAGAGCTTGTCACTCTGGATAGTTAAAATTTAGAGTAAATAGTCAGTCCTGTATCAATTGATGATACACATGTATTGCTTTAGTGAGGTTTTCTGCTGTGTGGAGGGACGCTACAAAGAGGTGGCAGAATGATATTTGAAGAAGGTTCAAGACACAATGTTATATCAATTGTTGAAATAGAAAATGGCCATTTTTTCAAAGGTTACTGTTACTCTAGGAACGAAATTGCTCAAGATAGTATTTTTTGGGTTATAATCAGGTTACTCCTACGAAGATATCAAAAGTGGTTGTTGTATTGTTCCCTCGTTGAGTACCGGTTATCAGCCGGTCCTTCACACCTTTTTATATAAACTCACATCATCAGAATACATTTTTTACGCTTTTATTTTGCTGTTCAATAATACCAGAATAAATATTTATATAAAGCCGGCTTTGATGCATTAAAACGGTTTTATCATCAGACCTTCTGTTTTGTTTGATAAAAAACCTCTGACCAAAATCTACACACCTTCACATCCATGCTTGTCCTACCTACCCTGTAATTAACTGGCTCTCGAGAGAGAGATAGAGTATAGGGGGCCTATACATGTGATTTAATTGAATAGTTTTGTTAAAACCTTTTAATAGTTAAATAGTTAAGACACTTGAGAGTGTTTTAGAAATAATGAACAAAAGCCAGTTTATCCCCCCAAAAAAATCTAAATGTTTTTGGTTCAAGTATACCAAGTGTATAAATACAGTCACTGTGTTAATTTCAATTTTAAAGTCATGGAAACCTACCAAGGGCCAACCTGAAGAACATAACTACAATTTAATTTTTCAACACATCAATGTCAAGTGTCCTATTAAATATTGCATTATTCTCTAAGATAGATTCAATTCTTAATGTTAGACAAAAATCGGGACCATCCTATTCAACAAGATTGGTTGATCACTAGACTGGAAAATAGACTTTAATGTAATGTTAGCCAGTTTTAGGTAACTCTGGTTTTTACAGCCCCATAAAGCGAGACCTCTACCTTTATAGTTTACAACTGACTGGACAATTTGCTGGACAATAGGTTAATCTGTGAAATCTCTGACCATTATAAACTTAATTGCCCATCTTCTATGATCTTGTTACCAGCTTAAAGTGATTGTAATTTTATCTTAAATGTCGCTGAACTTCCACCTGTCAATAAACACTGCTTCAATCTTGCTTGACTTATATTACAGTTAAAATTTTCCCCATAAATTCATAATTTTCTACCTATAGTAAACATATTTTAAAGTTTTAATTTTTAATCAGCAGCCTTGGCCTATTTGTTATTTCACGATCAAATTAGAATATTTTTCGAAGCAATTAGAAAATTGTAAAGTGGTAAGTAAAAGTGCAGCTATTTAGTTCATTAAGACAATAAATACATGCTTGTTTCTATGAAACTTACATACAATTAAGGAATTTAAGTATTATAATTTGATTTGTTTTTGTTAGTTACAATACTTTTTAGATGTAGAACTTTGATACTTTGTCATAATATTATTTTTAGCAGCAGCATTTTTCTGTGACTATTAAAACATGATTAAGATCTAACAAGTGGACTTATTATGCTGACTTTTATTATAATATCCCAGGAATAACAAACAAGGGGATATTTAAGTCTAGCCTGATTTTAGATAAATAGCATCTCATCTTTAGAATCAGTAATTTGAATTTGAAGTAGCAAGCAACTGTTAGGGTACTTCACATCTAAGGTAAGGCAATGATCAGGCACGCTTTGAAGACATCCTGCAATTTTTCCACAAGTTCTTCAAGAACCGTTCCCACAGGAAACCAAATTGGCATTTCTGATTACGATGTAATCAGCAACAATGCCTCTATTTATTCCGTAATGACATGTACAAAATATTACACATATATAAAACAAAAAATGTTCCAAATTTTAGCAAACACAGAAACATTTAACCACTTTGATAGAACTAACTGAGTTTTCCATGGGAAACTCTGAGAAATGGGGCGGAGTAGGACGGCAATTCTATGGGTATTCAGATGCCATTCAAATTATCCACACATCATTAAATCTAATTAAAAAGAAAATAAATCTTTCAGATATTTCTCTGTTTTGTAACAAGTATGTAAATCCCTAATGGGTGAAAATTTGGTAAAATTGTGATCATTATAGAAAAATATCTTATAGTATATACATGCTGTGTGTGATTTTGCTGGCAGTGGTTGAAGAACTGGGTGAAATTTTTTGTTTAGCTGCACACATGTTTTTGACACAATCAATCTTAGAAGATTTTGAGAAGGGCTTGGGGTCAGTGTCCCCGACTATATTGGCTTTCATTTTTTCATCCTTCATCTTAGTATTATCGGGCGGGCGAAGAAAGAATTAAACTGATATAATGTAGTGTATGATTTGAGCCGATGATCACAATTGTTTTATTTTGACAACCCTGAGGACATCCTATGATCCCAATATGATCAACTCCGAAAGGCTAGGACAGTTTATAGAACACTTAGACAGACATCCAACCTTTCAGGACCTGATTCCAATGGCGGGGGTCCAGGACAGGCTGCATTCTTTACTCCACCAACTGCACTAGCTACAGTCATGTCCTCCACATGTGGAGAAATTGTCTCGGTGACATCCAGAAATGAAAGTTAGCACTGATTGATAATAAACTCCATGAATTGTGAACTTTCCTCCACCATACATAATTGTTTTATATGAGTGAAGAGGGGTTGAATAACAGCGCAAAACCTAAAAGTTAACAATCTACAAAAAATGTTCAAAATCTCACCTGTGACAGTTGACGTCAAAATTGCCAACGTCAACAAACATTTTAACAGCAGGGCACTGGACTTGACTGCAGTACCCCCATGCAGTTGTAAACACATTGCTAGACGTACTCAACGTTCATCACGCCAAAATCCTTGCTGAAAATCACTCACATTGGCTTCGATAGATGAAAATTCCGAAACTTTTTGTTAAGTTCCAAATATGGCGAATAGCACAATATAACTAATAATTCTCCTTTTTTGTAGAAAACACTCTTTTCCTGTTCAAAACTATGGCACTATTTATTTAAGGCACTTATTTTCCACAAAATCCAGTGAATTTAAACAGAAAATCAGACAGTAATTCCCCTTTTTCACTGTCTTACATCCAACTGTGGCACCTTATAGTAGTATAGTATTTATGACATCCAACAGTTTGTCAGTTTCTGCCACCTTTTTCAATCTGCAATATACAAAATTTTCTATAAATATAAAAAATTATCAAGATTCCCTATACAATACCAGAAATTAACAAGATTTCTAAAAATATCAATATTTGCACAAATGCTGCCAAAAATAAGTGTTAATTACATAACAATGAAAGTATTAAATGCTTCTTTTATCATACTAAGTTCTGTTACACTGTTTTACCAGTTGACAGTAAAAGCGAGTGTCTAACAATGCCACCCCTAGACGTAGTATTGATTATTACATAAACTATTTAGTACCTTTCCAAAATTTCCTAAACCTCCCTAGTACACCAGTGGATGTCAAAACAATTTTATTAATGTACATGAATTGGTGTTAATTAAATAACATTGACGTTTTTCACTACTTAGATACTTTTACAACTTCCAAATAAAATTTACACACCAACTTTAGACATAAATTTCCACATTATACAAACTTCCAATAAACTAAAGTACCACTCGCTATAAGGTACAATTTTAATAAACAAGTTTTAAAAATTTGGTACTGAAAAAAAGCCCCACAAGAGTTTTAAAACTTATGAAAATAAACTTCATGCATATTTAAACATTTTAAGACTATTTATCCATACCATTTACTGTTTAATTTATAATCCACATTTTCATAATCCAAAAACCAAACATTTCACACTAAACCCTTCACCCATCAGGTATCGTCTTAAATTAAACTTTTCCAAAAACATTTAAAATGTCATTATCTCAAAATTCAGAAAAGCACTTCAAATTCTTCTGCAAGTCATCTTGAATCTGTTTATTTTATAGTCGCAATACATCATAGCAGGTATATGTATATTTAATATAAAAGAAACACGACTTTAAATATATTTTTGCCAAAAAAAAATTAATTTCAATGCACAAAACACGACTTGTACCACTATTACACAAGCACGATATATATTTAATCATAGAGCCAATGTTTTCAGTAGAGATTTTAAACCTTCTATTCAATTCATGGTTCCAAATGACTGAGGCTTTTGAAACGAAGGCCTTCCAACAGATATAAAATCTCCATAAAAAGATATCATCTAAAATCTTTGAGATAAAATGTAAGATTACGCGCTGTATGTTTACAGATAAACTAGTTACGGCACATACATTATGATCTTTCATCTTGAAGTAAAAACAAAGAAATATAGAGCATTCTGCAGTAAATGTTTATTTCCCGGAATTTTAGGTGTGAATTGAAAAATATAAATGTTACAGAAGCGTAACCTCGCTTAAATGAGCAATTATATACAATCCTGAGCAATTATATACAATCAAACCTCACAGCAGACCAAATAAATAATCTTCCAGGACTTAATTTCTGCTAATATTTATTCCTGGTGAAAAGATATTAATTCTTTCACAATATGTGGAGAAAAAAACCAATTATATAAAAATATATGTAACACAGTTGTTTTAGGAAAGCATTGTAGATTAATCATAATTATTTTTACATCAGAAAATGTTGGCGGCAGTATTTCAGTATTTTGATGGCAATCTTGGAGGTTGTTCAGATTTGTCTTGCAGGCTGGGTATCCCCGGGAGACACAGTTGATACATTCTGGTAAGTCAATCACCGCGTCCCCCTGGGGGTAGTCACCATCGGATAGCAGAGCTTATCTAGATTTATATAACACATTAATGCAAGTCTTGAAATTCCTCTAGAACTTGATGACTACTGTGATATCAAACGACAACATAATCTAAATAACACAGTTAATACTTATATCAAATATCTTCCTTACAGTCACGGATAAATCCTGGGCTGACATACCGTAAATTTCTGCTATTAAGAAGTTTTGTAGACAACAGATGCAACTGAATGATGTGGGTGGGGCATTTGGAAATATTTGAAATCGATGAAGACAACATAATGTAAATAGCACAGTTAATACTTAATATATCAAATATCTTCCTCATGGTCATGGATAAATTATGGGCCGAGATACAGGAAAGGTCCCCTATTTAGACCACTTCCGAGTATATGCTGATCTGCAACTCTGTCATTATGGGGGGGTGGGGGTGGGTGGGGGTGAAGGGGTCGTAATTTGCAATCATTTCACTTGTCACAAATGTCCAAATTATAAGCTCAATGTGTTTGGACACAGTAACTAAAAACAATCTAAATTTTAACAACTTTAAAGAATATTAAAGCAAGACATTTAAATATAACATTATAGCATTTACATAAAACATTTAAAGATCAAACCATCCAGTTATAGTTAGTTATAATCAATATTAGAAACCCTTAAGGCTTTCAACCTCAATTTAGCACATTACCAATTCTTAGCATCTTTGTGTTATGTTATAATTGATTATTTGCCAGCTAAGCCATCCCGACCACAAAATAAAAACTGCTATTTATCGAGATCGAGCTTCCCTATGAAAAAACGTTTGACTCTATCGCAATAATTATTTTCATAGATTTATTTTTTTACGTTCACACCTGCCTGAGTAGCTTCACTCAGATATTTCCTCGAGATACCGAGTCCCGATACCGAGTCCCGATACTGAGCTACGATACCGAGCTACGATACCGAGTCCCGATACCGAGTCCCGATACTGAGCCTTGCGTGAAATAATTGACGGCATAAATTCACCCGCTAAATAAACAGTAATCAGAAAATTAGCGTACCATGTCGAAGAAATTAATTTAAACGTAACATAAATCAACTTGCTTGTAACAGTTGAAACAACATAACAAAGTTACAAATCATTTGAATCATCAACAAAAGGTGGCAACAATAGAGCAGGTATCGTTTCTAAATGTTATTATGTACAAGGTATTTTAATAATGCTGATTGTTCATGCTCCATCAAAGACCAAAAAATGTTATTGAATTTTTGTCATACACCATAAAATAGACATTCCTGAAAAATGTGTATAATATATGGTCGCTACAACTTGATCAAATAGAACAGCCCCTAATTGCTCCCTCGGCCCCTAATTGCTCCTTTGCAAAGACCAAACATCACAACAAGATTACTACATGATACTCGTACACATCAATACTTGAGTATCACTTCAAAGAAAATAGTTCCATTTGTTTAAATTATTAAGAGACACAGAAATTCAGACAATTTTCTTCCATTTAAATTCTTTGGCTTCATTAATATTTATAAAACCCTGACTGGTACATGAAGTAATTCAAATATCAGACTGGTTCCAGAAATAATTCAAATATCAGACTATCATTATTATCAATTTGGTAATTTCTTCAATAAAAGACATTATATTGTATGCTCATAAAATAGATAAACACACTTCGGAAAATACTTAAAAAATCGCAATTCCAATTTTATCAGATTTGGTTGCCAATGGAAACAAACTTGCATATTTGCTGAAAATTACTCATTTTATAGTTTTGAGATACCGAAACACTTGAAAACTCCTCAAATAAAATCGGAGGAATATATTCTACATAGAATCAAACTTATGTACAGGCAGGAAGTTTCTCAAATAGTGCACTTCATAAATTTCAATTTTATCTTTCCATTACTTCAAGAATTACCAACCAAATGGTTATTTATAACCCCAGTTGTGTGCTGATATCGAAAAACCCATCAAATTCTTATCTTATATATCTAAAATGCCATTCCTGAGAATTCCCTATTTTCAAGAAAAACAACTTATTTTCAAAATGCCAATCAGTGTATAAAAGGCTACAATTTCTTCATTTTTTCTTATTTTTGCTGTTGATACTTTTAATTACCGATGATGAAGTTGATGTGCACTGAAGGTGATATCTTTTGATCTAAATACAGATTTTGGACTAAGTATAAAACAATAAAATTAACCCAAAATTACCCAGAGTGCAAACATATCTGATTGGAGGGGGTACGGGTAAAATCGCAGCTTTGATAATACAAAAATGTATGCTAATTGCTAAAGCTAAATCAGAGTTAAAAAGGTGTTCGGATATGTAGCTAATAATATAATCTCTTCATTAATGATTTAATTGATTCAAAGTACGGAAGATAGAATTGACTAATTCATAAGGAACCATACAGTAAAGAGGGGAGACAATCCAAATATTGAAATGAACTAAAATGACAGTTTTAACCAAGGGAGATAATCCTTGATATTTGTTACAAAAAGCTGCACAGGTGATCATAACAACATTAAGTTGAATTGAGTAATGAGTAAACTTGAGTTGCAAAAACTTAACAGAATATGATGTAAAATATGTTTCAAACTTATAGTTTAAACATAAGTGAAATGATGAAAAAAAGTCTGTGTTACGTAGATTAAGAAATGCATTTCGTGAGGTACATTCAAAATTTAACATGCATCGTGATAATGATTCAACTATGATATATCAAAATAAATTTCTGTAAAATAAAATAAAAATTCTTTTTTGAATGTATTTATGTTTATAAATGAACAAATACATCAGAACAAGATAAGGGGGTTGAGTTTCATCTAAATTGCAGAATTTTATAAACTGATAAGAAGTTTTATAAGAAGGTGTTTGTAGATAAATGACAGCTAAACAAACAGATGTGTAATTCATGCACGAGCCAGCACGTGCTGTGAGAGGTGTGTGTTAGAAGATCATGTAACAGATAACCATATCACATAATATCACACCCCACCCACTCCCTTTATTACACAACAATTCCAGGTAATGTCAAATTCAAAAGATGAATATTGGGATCCAGGAAAAAAAGAAACTTATATGTAAAGAAAATATATAATCAAAGTACTGAAAGTCAGAAGCTTCAATTGGAAAAAAAATGTCCACCTGATGTCCTTTGCCATCTATATTTAATTGAAAGGGAGGTAATTGAATGAAGGTGCTCGGTAGCGATTTTCTTAGGCAACGAACACCTGAGTTTATCTAAAATATTGATATTGAAAAGGCTTGTACAAACCTAAATATCTGTAATTTCTTTCAGCATATAAAGGACGAGTCTTGTCTCAGGGTTATCACGTCACATTTCACAATACTCAGTCTGAAAATATATGAACAAGAAAAAACATTAGATGATTATCATCATATACAACAAAATGTGGTAACCAGATCTACATGCCACCCAGACATCAACACTGACCAGTCTCACGTCCACTCAGATTACACATTATCGTACAGCCGCCACCACTGTAGACATATCAATATCTACAGCTATCTTATATTTCATAAACTCTACAGCAGTTTAAATCATTAATTCAGTATGGTAGTCATTGAAGCGCAGGAAAAATAACAACATTAAAATCTGGAAAACAGTTTTAACTTTGAACATGCTACCGAGATGATCGAGATGACCGTACCAGACACAGAACTGACCGTCCAGACACAATGACCCCTGACCTGACCGGTATAAACTTTCACAAATATACAACTAATGTAAAATACATTCATCAACATTCATGACAGGAAGTCTGCATGGAAATAAAAATATACATGTACATCCTTAATTGATGCATGTACATCCTTAATTAGTTCAAAAACATCCCTAATTGACAGCTAGTTTTGATGGCATACAAAATGGAGTATGCAGGAACCTAAACAAACGTAATAGAAAGTTTTGGTCTAATTCATGTATATCAACATTTCTCAAAGATCCAAAACTGAATCCTGTACATCCTTAATTGGTACTTTTACATACTAAACTGATGCATCATGAAAACATGAGAATGTTTTTATTTTGACAATCCTCATATACTGTAAAATCATTTAATTTCGTTGGGACAAAACTCGTGGTTTTGGTAAAAAAGACAATTTCATTGGCACTTGAGTTTGTGGATTTTGCATTTCAGGTAACAAAACAAGGGTCAAAATCAATGTTCTTTGGGATTAAAGTTTGTGGTTGAAGTGAACCAGGAAATCCAAGAAATTTAATCCCCCACGAAAATTAATGATTTTACAGTACATGGTTTGTTACCAGATTTAAAATAAATGCAAGTATATACATTCAATTCAATTAAAATATACAACATATCAATGGACAATTCTTGGGTTGGACACCTTTAAAAGCCTAATTGCTTATCAATCACCACAGTACGGACTCCATCATTATAACAATCCCCATACTGATATTGACAGACAAGTCAGAGAATCAATGAACCAACCACCAACCAACCACACTATCCCAGCATTGATTGATTATATATAAACAAACAATAAACGTTCAAATAGAAATATTATATTATAGTCAATTATATATTGCCAACAGGAAAATTAATAGAACCATACCTTCAATCTTGTTTTTATCCAATGATTTTTTTTTTCAAAACTTACAAATTTATTGAAACTGTATTAATACTAAGTCACTTTGATAATCACTATTAAAATAACACTAATTTTACAGTTTTTGATGCATTCAAATAAAAAATAAATCTGATTGATTCGGAAATTTCACCGGAATTGTATATTCCATCTGTGCACTATAATAATGAACTCAGTTGTCTATGGATAGGGTTAGCATGATCTGACTAGACTGGCATTAGTTTCTACGAGGTAATAAACCTGCCCCCTACAGCCCCTAATAAATCCCCTACTTTAGCAGAATGTATATGTGCACCAAATATGAAAGAAGTCATTAAACTGCTACCTGATTGGTGCTAACTGACCCTTTGAAGAGGGGCCAGCCCCAATAAATGTGCCAGAAAGATTATATTTATAGATGCAGATCCCTACTGGATATTCTAGTCCACCTGCAGGGTTATAGCTCCTAAGTATCAAACCCCTTATCGAAAGAGGGGTCAATAGGGATCTGGCAATGTTTTTATGACTACAACAGGTCCTTCAGGGATCTTTATGCAAATTATATAAAAGTGTATTGAAGATAATGGAACAGGGGCCAGAGCTACTTAAACTGGACCCCATAAACATGTCATAATGGATGTCACACTTGAGGGAACATATAAACGCCAATAATTATATGAGCAAATTTCCTAGCCCTTTTTTATTATTTCAGCCCCAGTCAACCCCTTACAGCTCAGCTACTTGAGACAGAGTTAGGCTTATTCCAAGTACATTCAAATGCAGTCTTAGAATCCTGAAAAATTGAATAACAAGCATTTTCCATTTGCAACACATGGGCCTGAGTTAACTATACCAGTTGAGTAAGGTGACGGCCTTTCATATTCTACATTTGGTTACATTTCATATTCTGAATTTCAGTAATTGTTAATTTAAAAGAGATATTCTAACAGGAAAACACACAAAAAGAGAGATGGATAGAGCTAATATATAATATTTTTATTAATAAAAAAAGTCATAAAGCTACCCACGTACAATAACATATGACAATTCATTTATACATTTATATTTACATTAATCATAACCTTTTTTTTTCAAAAATTTCTTTTTTCAATTCAGAAAACACCTGACGGCAATAAAAGTAACAATAGAGAATATTATCATTAATAACTGACACAGAAATGGGGAGTAAAGAATTTCTAATTTACTTCCATAATTTTCTTACGCACCATAAATTCAAAATGAAGGTATAAGCGTATAAAATTAAGTGACATTAACAATTCAAATGTAATTAATAGCAATGAAATAGACAACAATTATAAAGCCCGGGCTCTATTCGGGCTCTATTCATAGAATGATAAATATGAGACGAGTTTGTCCAACGAGACGCGTTCAAGTTACCAACACCCAGCTAAGTTTTATTGCGGCTGACATTTTAAATATAAATGAGTTTTATGTTACATTACTTAGATAATATATAATAAGAGAAGCTGAACATTGTCGGTTTAATTGAAAGCAATCTTATTTATTACACTAACAGTCGAGGTTTGCTATACAAAGACAGGACATCATGACTGCCAAAAAATGCCATATTTTTTAAAAAGTTAAAATTTCAAAAAATGTTCGTCATATGATAGGAGTATATTTAAAATGTGTCATAATTTTAAATCCCATCCAGTTAAAGAACTTCATGAACTCTAAAATATACAATACATATAAAATATACAATCTTGAAATTATTAATGTTGTCTTTCACATGTTTTTAATACTTATGTATGTGCTTCTATAACAAAGTATTCCACATAAATAAAATACATTATTCAATATGTTTAAAATATCACTTCTCTACCTTATATAAATTAAACAGTTTAACAATCACAATATGCATTTGTGGTACACTCCAATAAATTCCATTAGAAAAAACACAGAGACGTTTTATAGTATAACATATATTCCAAAGAAACCATCCACATATAAATAATTTCATTCCCTACCTTAGTTATAAAGTAAACAATTCAAACAATCACATGAATTTTTTAACATAATATTCCAATCATTGACTTTACAACCAGAATCAAGCATCCCGATATTTGAGAAAATAGAACGTGTCCACAACAAAAATTTGATAAAACATCAAAACATTGTAGTACTTCCAATTTTAAAGTGCATTCTGTCTGGAGTCTGAACAGTAAATAAATACACAAGAGAAAAGGGCCATCTGACCCCTGAAGCATGAAATTGAGGATTGCTAGCATTTAGAACAGAAAAGCTGGGACAATAAATCAAGTCATAAATAACTCCAGCTATCAACATCCAATTAAGGCTGAATCACAAACAGTATTTGTATCAAGTTTGGTAGCTTTGTGTGAAAGTTAAATGATATAACAATAATCCCAGCTGACCCCATTTAGAAATGGCAATGTGTCCATAATGTGTCCATAAAATAGAAGAGTAAGAAGGTCATTTCAAATTAAAATCTTAAAATCTTACCATCCAAAATGATTCAACACACCATATCTAAGCCCTCAAGTTGTTATTCAGGGTACAGCAAAAGCTGACAATGTATCCAATGCAGCAACTAATAAAATTAACAATCAACAGCCTCTGCACTCCCAAGAGGTGTTGTGATTGATTAACTTTTTAAAAAAGAAAGTTGACAAATCAAGTCATGCAATCATTCTAAATAGCATTTACCCAGTAACTAAGAATTTTAAATCCACAGTGTCACAAAGTATGGCTACATTACAATTTTAGTCCATGGAAAAGACAAGAAAAGCACAACTGTTGGCAAACAACTGAGCACCAAAAAACTCCAAACTGAAGATAAAACTACTCGACCCAGCTGATCGTTGAAGTTCTTGTTTGCCATTAAAAATGAAAGTTTAAATATTCCATATGCTCATCAAAATGTCGAGGAATCAGCTGATGGTGGAAGGAACCATACCCCGGTACTCTGGGAATATATTACAAACTTTCAAGTGGTTGCCACCTTATGACCTAAAAATATTGTTAGTTTCTGGTCTTCCTACCTTAAACCCTTAAAACTTGCAGGAAACCATACTGGTTTTTTTTCATTTGAAAAATTTGATTTTCTCATTTTTTTACACATTTTAAGGGGTCTAGTAGATGGGCTTCTCTCTTTAAAATTAAATACTTGTGTTCTACTTTCCCCATTATTTGTATGGGTACATGTTACAAGAAACAAACCATGTTTTAGGGCCAAACAGAAAAATTTCCTTAATGTTCATCGGCTTAGAGTTAGTGAGATGTTCTGTATTGAAATAAAATATGAAAAATGTCAGAATAGGGAATAAAGCATTCATCACATAATTGAAGTACTTGCCACTTACACTTGCTATTCTAAACCACTCAGCACATGCTAAGGGGCTTCCAGGGGTGTCCCCTAATAAGTTGAGAGACTCTTCAAAAAGGAAAACAACAAACAGTAGACTAAAGTATACAACAACACGCTACAGATTTAACAAAAACGCTGTGAAGACAGACTAGGAGATTTCTATGAAACTGTGAAACACCCAGCAACTTGTCAACACCATCGGCGCATCAATTAAGGATCACTAATTGAGAGATAACTGAAAGTTGTGAACAACCCACCCGGTGTATCCCCCCTCCTGACATCCCATATTGCATTATCATCTTCATAGACGTCTGAACCATCAGGTAGGTATAATAAAACAATCCCAGCATGTAATGTGTAGTAACACAGTTGTTGCTGATGTTGTTTTGAATCATCAATTTCAATCAACATTCTCTTCTACATCTAATTTTGTCATATCACATTCAATCCGGAATTTTGAGTTTTTTTGAGTATTTTCATATCAATTTAAAATTCTAAAAAAAAGTATTCTGATTCTACAGATGGTATGAACAGTGGTTGTGTTGACAACACTTCTGACTAAGGTTCAAGAGGTCTCTTGTTTAATTCGTTGCTACGGAAACAAACTGGATTCCTTGTATCACACTACTGTCTCAGGGAGAAAATGACTTTGTCGCTTAAGACTTTCTCTTTTGATCGCAAACACTTCTACTCATCTAACTTCAGATTTAAAACATCAACCTTTTAAATGTCTAATATTATTTATCTCAAATAAAAATTACAACCAAGAGGGGCAAATATAAGAACAATAGCAACATAAAATATTGCCCACCCTTGACCAGGTGAAATGAAAACTGTACAGACATATTTACGACTTTAAGAGTCCTTATTTTCTCTATTTAAATCATTTTTGAGGGATGGGTTATCATTGAGTTATACAAACTTCAAACTCTCTTGAAAAAGCTCTTAAAGTGTATTGTAGTATCGTTGGAGGTTTTAAATCATAATTTAAGATGGAGTTGTCACAATTTGCGATAAAATGGATGATTTGTGGACGAAGCTATTGTTCCGATTTTATAGAGCTCTAAGATGTACTGTGTAATGGTTTATGTTTGTTATTTACGAGCCTGCCTATTGTTGATGCAGTATCCTATCTCCCCCCACCTCCCCAACCAGTCGGCCAGTAAACCAACGTCACCATCGGCTCTGTGTCATATCTTTTGGCATAAAAACGATTCTATGAAACGTTAGTCTTCTGATATCCAAAAATATTGAATTGAAATATGAACTCAAATACATTGTTTATTTTGGCACACAACGGAATGAATGATTTACAAAAGTACTCGAAGAAGAAGTTTGACAAAGTCCCAAACTCACCAAGCATGACCCCCACCGGATCTTACCACCTCTCAAAAATGCCACTAAATGGAAAAAAACTTCAAGACAAAGACCTAAATTTAAGACAAGACACAAAATTGACATTGATTGCAAAGTATCAAGAAAATACCATTGTATTACATCAAATGGTGACAATGAAATGCCAAATAATAAAACTTAGAAATAAATTATAAATTTCTTACTTTTTATTTACCTGGTATTCCAAGTATCAAATCCTTTGAAATACAAAGTCCAAGCAAATAATATGGAAACAATGAAGTGTGTCGAGTCATAGAAGATCACAAACTGACCGGTTACAGACATTTTATCTTGGGCTCTTCTACCTATTTACATGGTACAATCAATGCCTCATAAACATTTATTGTTTTATTATCGTTGACCAACAAACAACAATGGATCCCTGATACAACATGTAAACAATAACTGGTCCCTTTGATGTGATTTACCTATATCATTGACCGCTGTACACCACCATACATAGCCAGACATAAAACATTTAGAGTTTTAAGCAGCACAAGCAAAATTTCATCATTTCAAGGGCAATAACTCTGCCAATACTGGACAATTCTTAATTCTGGTTTGTATTATTTCTGTTTTCTTCTGTGATTGAATGTTTAAGTTGAGAGTTGCCTTCCCAGCCTAATGTTTCAATATCTTTATGATCTAACTAAGTTAATGTTCAACTAAACATGATAACTGATATTCCTATCAAAATTTGATGACAGTGGCTTCTATAGCAATTACTACAAGACATTCTGACTACAGTTAGTTGTGCACTTTTTTGCCATATACTCTTACCAAGTTTCATGACTATTACGCAAAACTTTTGGATCTCAGTATATTGAATAGATAAAATCAATCTCCAGAAATTCTGGTTACTGAAGTTTTTTATGTTGACTACATTTAGTATTAGTGCACTTTTTTGTCATATACCCTTACCACATTTAAAGAATGGTACAGAATAGTTCACATCTCTGTATATTATATAGATCTAGCTATAATCTTCCTCCAGAAATTCCGGTTACTTAAGTTTTTTGACGTATATTTCTCATTATCACATACCTGATGACTTTTTTCTGAATAAAAATGTTAGATATTCGAAAAAATGAAAAAAACTAGTAGCTGGATGAATCAGTCATCTTAGGCTCTGTTGTTGTACGGTGCTATCTGATCAAATCTACTAACAATTGACACAGATAGCGTGTAGATATAATCAGTATGTTTTATTGTTGTATAATGTCCCTTGCGTGATACATTCAACATCCCGAAACAATCTCGGACAATCTTCGAGGACAAACCCAGGAAACCGACAATGTTACATAGCAATAAATATACAAGTCACAACAATTATCTTGTCTGTACAGAGTTTTATAATTGATTTATAATTGATACAAATGACAACATTACGATTCCAATCTTAAAATCATATTCATGTAAAATTAAACAAATTATATTAAATGTATTTTCTTCAGAAAATAAATCTATATTACATAAAACATGCAGACTTTATTAATAAAAGTTTTCATTTAGTAACCATGATTTTTATTGAATTAATTTCATGTTAATAAAGAGCTGATATTAAAAAAATATATATTGAAACAGTATTTCTATACTGCTTTTATTAAAACTTGAAAATTGGAGACCTTTATCCTAGTCAAGTTTATCAATTTTGTGTGTGTTTTTTATACAAAAAATATACCGGTAATACAAAACATCCAGACTTTTTTTATTAAAAAAACTGAAGAATTGCAGACTTTTTATTGAACAGTTATCTTAAGTAATCCTTTGGAAATTGTCCATATATGTATGTTTATACTTTATATACTGTAATAAAAGATTTTATATTGATGTGAAAAGACATAAAGTTATGTATCAGTTTGTCTGGCTGATCTGATTTTATGGCCCCGAATAGGGTCCTAGGGGAGAGTACTTCAAACATAGATCAACACTAATTATCTTATTTACACAGAATGTGAGGGGGGCAATTAAATGACATGAAAGTTATAATATTGCACAAGAAGTCAAATAAACTGGAGATAAACTATCCGAATGTATTGAAGTTTGTGTACCATGGATAGATTAACAATATCTTGTCAAGACAGCTGGACACATTCAACAGAGGAAATTAAAGGCAATAAAATCTATAGAAAATGATAATCCTTTTATATTATAAAGTTTAACTTAAATCAACAAAGATAAATAAATGTTCAAAGTATCAGTATGTAATTGTTGTAGGTATCATTATTACAGAATAAGACAAGAAAAATGACAAACAAAAACTGTTACCATAACAACTATTTAACAGAAATAGAAATTCTTAACAACTTTTCTGACAATTCATAGAAATTCTCCAGAATCATGCGTTATCGAAATAAAAATATGAGAGAAAATGTAGGACAACTTTTTATTCATTGTAATAATTTACCATATTAAATGAATGTGTATTACATTAGTATTATGTTACACCAAGACATGAAGAAGTATCATTAAATTGACACAAAACATTCAACACAAATGGTATACAGTCAAGAACCCTAAAACTGACAATTCACAATAATCAGAATTGACAAGAACATTTATAAAGTCCACTTGAACAGGAAGAGGTCTTGGCTTCGATCTCAGACCTTGACATAGCAATGCCATTTACAAATGATACTGTAGTTGCTGGATCCTGATAGTATATATAGTTCCCAGCAACAAATGGTTCATGATGCAGGATAAAATATGAAACAATTCCCCTGTACCTGTTCAATAGAATAAATCCCACTTATTAATTCCACATGGCACAGTTCAATCCTCCTTACACAATAATATACCATTATATCAAATATGTGTCCAGTCTATATACCTACTCATGTTCAGACAGAGCTCCCTAATATCACGATCAATAAAATCATGTTTCAAAGATCAAACATCCTTGAAACTTAACAAAATATATTTCTATCCTCTAGCTCATTTTTAAAACCAAAACAATTCAATAAAAGTTCACCTCTGCACGGAACAATACATAAAACATTTTATATACAATACATGAAACATTTCAAAATGTTTAATATACTATGTCTACGTTTCCCTAATCCAGCCTCTTAAAGTTTGAAATTATCATGCTCTGGGATCATAATCTATAGGTTATATTTCTGACATGACGGGAAGAAAACATGTAAGCCCTAATCCTCCTGAATTCTCAATAATCTAACAGAAATAGAAAGCTACTTAAAGGGATTTAAGGGGTCAGACCCAGCATGCAGTTATCACTAATTGGGGTTAATTTATCTGATAAGATATCATTTCATATCTAACTGGGAAAGTCAAATTGGTTGTAAATCATTCTATATAGTGCACTTAAAAGCGAAAAACACCAGAGAACAAAATAGAACAGAAGTGTGAAGAGACAGTGTTGTTGTTTAACAGAGTGCACATTGATGCGCTATCAAGGGAATGTCATCCAGTTACCGCTGAATGTCAAATCAACAATTGAAAACATGTCACATCATCACCAAAGGTGGAAGGCAATGATCACAACAGCACTTTGGGAAGCAGCCTAAAGGGGCAGTACAGCGCTCCTTTGACAACAGCACTTTAGGAAGCAGCCTAAAGGGGCAGTACAGTGCTCCTTTGACAACAGCACTTTGGGAAGCAGCCTAAAGGGGCAGTACAGTGCTCCTTCGACAACAGCACTTTGGGATGCAGCCTAAAGGGGCAGTACAGTGCTCCTTCGACAACAGCACTTTGGGATGCAGCCTAAAGGGGCAGTACAGTGCTCCTTCGACAACAGCACTTTGGGATGCAGCCTAAAGGGGCAGTACAGTGCTCCTTTGACAACAGCACTTTGGGATGCAGCCTGCAATGACCAGCAAGACGTTCCTTCGGTAACAATGCTTTGGGATGTAGCCTGAAAAGGACCAGCAAGACATTCTTTTGACAACATCAAACTTAGGGTGGCAGCACATCCATTGTAGTTTGTGATTAAAGAAGAACTGAAAATTGACCATTAAAGACTGTAGACACCAATCATAATTTACCAGGCTCTATTGAAAGCAGCACATCATTAACTTTATTACAATATACATGCAAGTATTAGTAAACTGCATTAAACTAAGACTCACCAGACTTGAAAGCATAAGCTACAAGACTCATTTTATGGTGGTCAGGCAATAACTTGTTATGAGTATAATGATTCCATGGTGTTTTTATAACCAGAATAATAAAATCAACAATTCATTATCAACTTCAATGCCAGCGGAACATTCCGACATAGTAAATGTAAAGACATTTATAATGAAAACATTTGTATGTGAATGTCAGTTATTCCGTCCTGACAGGAGTCACAGGACCAATAGTGTTTGCCACTTTAATCACAGTTTTAATCTTTTCTCAGACATACAGCGGCAAACTGTGGTATCAGTACCTACTTGGCCCCTGTACGTACCATGTGTCTCTGGTACCCCTTAGTGGGTATATATATTATCTGGTTCCCCTCGTAGTGATGTATTTTATCATCAGAGACAGCTGTTTCACGAAGCTGTAAACAGAACTTCAACACTAGGCTTCTGTGCTGTACTTTCCACTATCTGACTTTATCAGAAACATTTTGTTGTTTTAATGGAAACTTGTTGTTTTTATTTCGCAATCACTGATAAGTTTATCAGTATCATTCGAGTTTATTGTCTGGAATTCCAGCCTGCACACTGTGTGTCTATTAACTCACAAGCTTATTACATAAGGTTGCAATGATAAAAGGCCACTGCCAACAGCAGCTGCCCTCGGCCTTTTACATTGAACAAGTAGGTCTATGTATTGGATGGGAAAAATGATTTTCTGGAATAATGCTATAAAAGTAGGCTTAAAGAATGCAACCATTAATGTAAAAAATATATAAATCTTGATGTAACTATAATGTAAGAATGACAAAGCTGTGTTTAAAGCCCACCAGTGAACAAATGCTACAACATTACAAAACTTGTCCTCAAAGACCAAATTTTGGTCTCCTAATCATTAGACCATTTGCAATGATATTCGACCTGTGCACTTATGCAATATTATATATTCATATTTTTTTCTTGAATGGTCACCTGCAAACCATAACTGTTCCCAGCATGAAGTTGTTAAAGAAAAGTCGATAATTTGAATTCTAGCGTAAGCTTATGATTTCCGTAAATGCTTTGATAAAACAGTACCAAGCAGTAGCAGTCATTACTTGACCGTACTAACTGACCAGCAGACCAACAGACCACCGTGAACCCTGAGAATGTAATCTATGTTTATGTATGTTTTACGATCATTTCAGATTCCAGAATACAAGATGCCCAACATTAATGAGAAAATATGAGTGAGGAGAGATGGATTGTGCATTAATAATAACCGTACCATTATTCCAAGAAACATCCGGAGTTATCAATGTGTCCAATAGCACTCATTTTGGGGCATAAACCAAATAATAAAAGTTGTCAGGACAATTTGATCCAAAGTGAGCAGAATTTTTTATTTCATTTACAATATGTCAGAATAATCAACAACAGCAACAACAAAAATATGTTTCATATACTTGGATTACAAATACCAACATTTCAGCTTTATTCTTGCAGAATTTGTAACGGGCATTCTCAGACTTTTAAGTATTTGCTTTTATTTGTACATCATCAATATATAAACCTTTTTGCGTATTTTTTCTAAGTTTCATATTTTGACAAATTGCAAAAATGAGTTACAATCTAATCCTGTGAGCATATTAATGTAGGGTCAGATTATGGATTTTTTATTTATACCCAGGTCATAGGTTGATAAACATGCACACTTCAAGCAGCTCCCGAGACCTTTCAACATGCCCTTCATGCATGACAGACAAGAAAAATATGATGTTATTTTATAAACAGCCCTCCCAGACACAGTAACCTATGTTTAGACACGGTTATGACAGGCATATATATTTTTGTAGATTATTTGTATACAGAATTATATACAGATATGTCCGCCAGCTTGTAACAGCTGTAATCAGAGGCTCACAGGGAAGACCGGGCCTGCCCAACTGTGTTGTCTATTTAATAAAGTCTTTAATTTACTACTACACAAATATTATTATTCTCATTATTCTAAGTCAAAACAAATATGTGTTCAATGCAACCTGTCCCTATAGTGCAAGATTTTGCACCTGTAGTGGGATTCAAACCTTAGAATACTGTATAGGTGCCCCCTATCACCTATCAATGCTAAAAAGGAATGTATTATTTACAACTCAGCTAATACTAAATTTCCATTCTGCATTCTTGAGAACAAAGCGGCAACTATATGCTTCACCCAATTTTGGACAACTATATGCTCCAATTTTTCGGGTGCATAAAAATCAAATGAGCTTGATCAATGTTGTTCCTACTACAGCTGTCTAATATACCAGCTGTTACCTATATACTGACCCCGGCTGCTGTCTGTTATTTGCTTACAGAGAATTTGTTACAATCGTCTATCTTTATAGTAAAATTATTCACCTACAAAAACCTTTGCTGGTAATTATCATTAGTGTTAATGTCTTATAAATGATACATGTACAAATTGCTCATCATTGTACCAGTTAATACCAGGAGATGTGGACATACCAGTCTGATACCATGGTTTGTGATAGAGGAAGTATGCGGAGGGGTGTGTACATGTGGAGGCAGCATGTTACCAGGCCATGCACTCTCTGATTGGTCAGCTGCTGCAGTATCGTAGGCCAAGGAAAAATATTAGTGTGTTTAGAGCTAGGGTCACCCAAAAGCAAGGCAAGGGAGTTATTATCATATCAAGTTTCTGACCCCTAATTTGTCAATTAAGGCCAAATAAAAAGAATCAGCATATACTAAGCAGTTTTATTACATCCCAAAATTTCATATACATTTACAAATAACTTTTATCGTTATAAAGACAAGAAAACAACAGGTTGCTATAACCTAATCATATCTCTAAATCTAGTAAACAATGAGTTGAACTTGTTATGACATCAACAGGGGAGATAACAACTTTATCAGTGTAAATATCAAAGATCATACATGATATTATAATCAGACAATGATGAAGCATCTAATAATATATTATCATCGAAAAGATTATCTTGTATAAACAAACATGAACTGTATATGACAATGATCATCAATACGATATTGAGAGCTTTATGCAATATCAATACAACTTATTTTAATGAAGAAGACAAAACTATTTACCATAACAATAAAATCAAGATCTTGGAAAAATTTCAAGTTCCATACACTCAACATTTTATTTAATGAAAGTGGAGAAATCAATTACAGTAAACAACAGAATAAGTTTGATCAGAACAACATTTATTTAGCTTACTGGTTTAAGTCTACAACATTGGCTTCTAACTTTTAGATTTATGCAAAGAGGAGCATCCGGATGTTCCTTTGACAACAGCACCATGAGGTGGCAGCCAATAAAAGGTGTAGGCCGATTACGCTTTGGACTACAGCAACGTGAGGTGGAAAACAACAGAAGGGACAGATGGATGGTGTAATAGTTTACCCTATGTTAGAATACACATGGTCATAAAATGAAATATTAAAACTTCAACATTTATGAACAGATTTGTTTCAAACGCCCTGTTACATGTTTGTGAAGCATTCAGTGGTAACACGTTCACACATTTTTGTACAACAAAGACGAACATATCTCACGTTGATAAATGACCGGAACACGGCGATGTCAAACAAGGACAAGTAGTTGGTAGCGTGGGGCGACAGGTTGTATACAGATCTACTAATTATGTTAATTATTGCACTTCAGACACTCCAGTGAAATGTTGACATGTGTAATAAATGTACCTATGTGTGTAACAATTGTCCTCACAACAACTTTAGTCCACAATTTATTCTCTGATCTCAGAATAAACAAGCATGTCTACCAGGTCATTAATAATAGGGAAACTATAACAAATTATAACCATGAAAGTAAAATCTTTGTTAGATATTATGTTTTACAATTACTGTCAAATCCCTATTTTTCGATGGCATTGATTTTGGCGGATTTTGGTCAAATGCAATTTCGTAGGGTAAAAAATTTGAAGGTTATAAAATATAGGAATGAAAATTCTAACTGTAAGTATTTGGGTTGTTGATAAGTTGTCTGGATAAGATTTTGTATTCAATTCCTAGCACAAGCGGAATGAGCGAAATTAAATACTAATGAAAAATTAACCTTTTACAGTAATAAGTACTGGTATATATTTTACAAATAAAGACAATGAAGGTTGTTGTTCAACAAGACAGTAGTGAGATGTTAACAACACTTTAGCCTATTGAAGTAACAACTCCATACAAGCATTAAAATCTCTTTGATTTATCTTTGATCATTGGACATCCCATCTCACCACTAGTGCTGCACCATTATAGGGTTGACAACATTTATCAGGGATCAATTATTATCACTTATCTTTTCTCAATCAGGGACCAATTATTATCATCTTTTTCTCTATCAGGTGGAAACATCAATATTGTGTATTGATATTATTGATGGTAATTAGTGAGGTGATTTGATCAACAGAGATATTTTCATTAATTATATGTATAGGTTGGTATATGAGTTTATATTACACACAGTAAATACACGCAGTAATCGACCACAGTAATAAGACGAGCATTTAGGACGAGGCCCCGAGGGTTCATTTCTCATCAGTGATCGGTGATCAGTAATTAAAGTATGAAATGAGTAGTAAATCTGTCAATATGTGATAGATGGACAAGTGAAATATCGGTGAAGTTACATCATGTATCATTGATACTGGGATACACTAAATATAACATTTATACTGACTCTAAGTCAGGCTAAAGATGTGCATAGTAATTAACATATTCTGGACAATAAATATTAAATTCATTTTATTTATCTTTAAGTATATTAACCATACTTGTGGTATATACATGTTACTATTATTGTATATACATGCTAGTTGCTGCAACTAAAGGTTTAAATATTAAATTGCAAAATAAAAGAAATTTTCATCAAAAATGAATGTAAAAAAACCAACTTACCCTAAACTTCCCAAAGGAACAATCCACCCCAGTGCTGTTAAGCTCCCTGGTTCTTCTAGGGAGGCGTGGCCAATCCTGAAAATATACAATACTGATAATTACCACACTGTTAATCACCTATAATATACATGTATGTGTTGCACATTTTTGATATGAACGTTATTAATCTTAACTTACAATGACTACTTGATGAGGATAACTGGACCATTAATAACAGATTACATGGATAGCCAATCAAGGTCTGCTAGAATGGCAGGCAGTTAAATGGTCAGTTACTGGTCGCTAAAACTCCCATAAGAACTACCAACAGATAAATGGTCAGTTTTGTGCAGCTAGAACTCCAGGCTGTTAAATTGCCATTTTCTTGTCGCTAGAACTCCCGCTAGAACTCGGAGCAGTTATATAGTCAGTTACTGGTCATTATTTACTGCGGTCATCTATGGAGATAGTGCAGGGACATTTAATTGCTGACCACTACAATAAGTCTTGAAGCTACATGTCATATAATTGCTGACCACGACTTGGTCTGGACACTAGATGTCTGGAAGCTACATGTTTGCAGGCAGTTTCCTAGATGATCCATTGTTAATATACTCTCTCATACTCACACAGGTTCATTCCAAGTTCATTTACAAGCTTATAATTGTGTGTATCTTATATGACAGAAGTCTGAGGACAATTGGTCATGTCGGACAAAATTTGCCAGACATTATTGCCAATAAAAAATGCCAATAAAAAGGTGGCTGATATAGACAGGTCATGAAGAAACATATAATGTGTTAGTCTGTGTATACCCTACTATAAGACCACCTGTCTTGTGACACTATAATAAAGTCATGTGACACTAGTCACATGGTATAGTGTCACAAGTCACATGGTACAATAATTTCACATGACATGCTTCTAGTGTCACATGACATGCTTCTAGTATCACATGATTAGAATAACAAACTCAGGGACTTACGATATTTGTAGGATGTAAATAAGTAGTGGACATAGATAAGTTCATATGTTTTTCGATTAAATGTGAAAACAATTAACTTTAAAATTGCTAATTAAATTTGCTGCTGAAGAATACATGTATGTACATAGTATTTTAAAGATTAACATCTGGTCATTGAGTTTCATTTGCATATATAAACTAACAAGTCAAGAAATTAATTGAAAACAAAGCGAGGAAACAGCCTATGAATAAATTATGTACCAAATTCAGGATCCCGTATATGCCCTCTAGCCCCTAGCTCCCTAAATTAATCAAGCGAATTAATCACGAACATAGTTATCCTGACACGGGGTCTCAATGATACTTCATATCAAACTCTGTACAATACTTGATGGCATGCAATTGCAAGAAGAACTAAAATAGCATTATACCAATCCCAATAATATGAAAAATTGCTAGTGGACGATTTTATTGTATTATACGGCACATTTGCCATTTGCATTTGCAACTCTTTCGTGGACATGGATTTCCTCTGATAAACATTAAGGCTGTTACTGAAGATAAGTTGGTTAGCCAGTTCTTTCTCATCACATGAGAAGTTTTAAAGCACTCAAGTTGCAATGTGACCATTAAAACAGGTTTTGATTTTTCATATACAATGAGATTTTGTTCAGAAAAGATGCTTCATTTATTAATTCAAGGTAGCAGCTCCTTTAAACAGGACAATCACATTTAAACTTAAGATAACCTGTTCTTAATAAGTTATTAAATAAAAATACACTCAACTACACTCTCAGCCCAGTCAAGTCAATTTAAATAAATTGTTATTAAGTGAAATTTAAATATACAACTTTTACAAGATCAATTAAAACTAAACTTCATGTCTTACAAAGTTACATTAGATGCTCAATATTTCATGCACTACGTAAACTAATCGGGGCAATTATCGGGATCTTGTTTAAATAGTTGACTCCTGTTTAATGATATACATAGCCTTGTAATGTCTCCTAATTGACAAATTACTCAACATAACCTTCCCCCAAATTGATCTTTAATTGTCCTAATGTATAATTGATTACATACACACAGACATACACAACTTGTTTGCTCATAAATTAAATCAGCAACAGAAATATTTCTTTAAAACCGGGTAAAAATGAAGCAATGAGTCTATATTTGTATAAAACATGAGCTAATTGGTTAAAATGAGCTTACATTTAAATATTTACCAGAAAAAAGCCATGCAGTTTATGGTTTTACAAGCTAATTGGACTCTTATGTCAATTAAGTTCCTAAAAACAGTTGTTTAATTGTTGAGCAACCAAAACTGACAGACCAACTTAACGTCAAAGTCAATTTAACAATAATCAGTATAACAGAGAAAATTGCATAAATACTTAGTAGATGTAAATAATAATAATTATCCTGATGTTTAAATACAGAGGCTGACATGTGACAAGTGCTTTGACAGATAAAATACTTTCTATAAAACATCTCCGATATGTCGGGAGTCTCGTTATACCCCTTTGGCAAAAATGAAAAAGTTGCAAATTTAATTAAACACATTTAGTACAAGTGTTAGCTTCCATCAGCTGGGTGACACTTGCTTCAAATCATGTTTGCTTGTAATGTGAGTAATTAGGGAAGTCCCCGCTGAAACCGACAGTAGAGGGCGCTAATAAATTACAGACCCTCGTGTCACGTTAAATATCTCCCGAAAGACCACTATTGACATTATTACAATATGTCCTTGTACATTTGACCACTCCATATTTAGCGGTTACCCCACCCACTGTGATATCACAGCAAGCATGTCACACTGAATGCCGTGTATTATGTCACCAACATCGTAAATGTGAGAAAGTAGAAAGTTGTTGTATAGGAGCGTACTATCGATGGTGTAACACATAGAACAGTTTTTCTAACAATAGGTTCATTAACAACATTGTATTCCAACTACAATACCCAACACTACCCCATCATTGTACCTATACAGACTGGCATCTAACACTTCTCCCAACACTTCACACGATTCCAACAGCTAAGGAATGCTTCCCTACTCCAAAAGAGAGGGAAAGTTTCAATATTTTTCAAACATCTAGAAAATGTTTTCCCTATACCACCTTTAGCTATTACCAAATGAGAGGGGACCACAGCCACAAAGTATGTAAGAGCAGTATGCTTATTCTATATAAAAAATATTCCCAAATCTGACCATTTTTATCTATTAATTGTTACAAAATGGTCTGCCTTGAAAACAGGTCAGGGGTTTGCTCATTGGCCATGAAACAGAAATGGTACTATCATTGCCTATATATTTGATGCCTAACATTTCAAAAGGGGGAAAAATAGTTCCTGTCTCATACCCTTATAGATCGAAAGAATGTCCCCTTATAAATAAGGTGGTAAGTGACTGGTATTAGAACTTGTTTAACATTCAAACTAAAGAACATTTAAGTAATAAACAAAGCCAAATATGGCAACAACAAATTTCCCTAACACCATTTACAATATTAATATCACCATAGTACAACATTTTGGTTTCGGCGTCAAGATTAGTCGGAGGTTTTTGTCCTTTCATTCAGTACACAAGTTATTATATTCTAAGGAAACATACAAACTGCATTAAAACAAACAGATTATGCAACAAACATATTTACGTCACAACTCTCCAGACAACATTAGGAGAAAACAAGACAATATTTTATATTTTATGATCCACATGATGCATTCTGGCAATTTGCATATATTGAGATCAATACGGAATTGTTCCAATATTCCAACAAAGTGAGGGGTGCTGACAAGACTGTAGTAAGTCATTCTTTAATCATATGTAGATACTACAGTCTTGCAGGCACCCCTCGAAAGATGAAATATGATGTGATTATGGAATTCAGAACGCAGGTTTTGCCTCAGGTGACCCTGTATCAAATTAGCAAGTTGCGAATACCAGCAACTAACCTATACAGTTGATAATTAATAATTGGTCCCTTTAGCGCAACAAGGTTGTTACTCACGATATCTTTAATAGTAAAATATAACTTTGTTGCGCCAAAGGGACAAGTTGTCAACTCTCTGTTCCAAGAACGAGTCACTGTCAAGAATTTCAAGCAAAACAGAAGTCCTATTTATAATTATTCAATAACAGTATGAAGCCAATATGGGCCATGAGCGGCCATGCAACAAATGTTTTCAGAATTGAAAAATATTCAAACAAGCATAATCTCTTTTTTTTGGTCCCTACTAACATACTAAGTTTCATAACTGTAGCTAAGAACCTGTTTGAGTAATGACAAGATCCCAATTTCAACGAACAGACTGAAGAAAACAGATAGAGGGCAAAAATATAGTGTAAACTACCCGTAATAACCAATAGCCAAAAACAGCTGATTTTGACCTAAATATCATAAAATACAATTTCAGCGCCAGTGTGTGTATAATGTACCTCCAGCTGTAGAGAGCTACCGTGTAATTACAGAACGAGGTTGTATTTACACAAGTAAATTATATGATTCTATAACCGTATTAATCTAACAAAACCTTAAAATCAATTACCCGACATTAAAATGTCAACAGTGAGCGAGGATAATACAAAATATGGTCGGTGGATTTTTACATAAAAAATTATACTAACACGATCAAAAAGCTTTCAACAGAGGCGTAACAGAAGGAAAAGGAAGCGTATTTCAGTGATAATTAAACTATCAATATAACGAGAACATTTGAAAAAGAAGTTTTAATGTTTAATCACAGCAGCAAGATTGAGATTGATATGCAATAGATATCATGTTAAGAATTGTCGCAATTAGTTTAATTGTTTCACCTATTTTATATACCTGTAAATAACACAAGCCCCGCCCCCTTGCATTCATCATCACATCAAATGCAGTTACAAGATATGAACTAGAAAATCTGAATGAATAATACAAAAGCATTAAAAGTTTCATCAAAATTGGCCAAGGGTGAACCACAATGAAAATAGGTTTGCCAATTATACTATCCACCAGAATATAAAGGTGTTTTATTAGTATTATTATTGTAAGCCAAGTCGTTCAGGAGGAGAAGTCGTTTAAACAATTTGTTGATGGCTGATAGACAATTTGATCAGTATTTCAGCTCAGCATCAATAGAATTAGTTCAGCTCAGATGAGCTTAGAAAATCATAAGATACCATATTAAATCATAATTTTATATTATATGGTTGCAAGACGACGATAAATAATATTTATATGTTTCCCCCGACTTGTCACCGACGCGTACAGCGTTTTCACTACCTGTTGTTTACGGCCCTGACGAGAATGTCGGTTCTGTTTGAGTAAACTTGAGGCCGCCAGGTGCCAGTGATGTTTGTTTCATGTTTGATACAAAAATAAAATTGAAGATGAAAATTCAATTAAAGGGACAATAAGGGGCCATCACTAACTGGTAATTAAATGGATGGATGAGAGATAACGCTTCGACAGGATGAAATATTTTAAATGGGATAAAATCTAACAAAGGTTTTTTTTATATAAATGATAAATTTCATAGTTTTATTGTGTTGAATTTGGTCTCGTAAGTACATTTTTTATGGTATATTGTACTGATTGGCAGATCTGACAATTCAAGGATATGCAGTTACTATAACTACCAAATAGATAAATTTTACAAGTACAAAATTACAAGTACATAATTATATCAAAATATCATACATACAGGTATGCGCACACTCATTATACATGGGCTTAAGACAACGTTATTTCAAAACCTGCCTGCACAGACCAGCATTTTCAATGATAATTTGAACCTGTTAAGAGAGACCACCTGTCAATAAAGACCAGTTTTTGCTGTTCCTATATAGATGGGTAAAAATACAGACATCTTTGACTACATGTGTACAGCTATGAAAAATGCCGTACAAATGTTGCATGTTACATCAACGCAGCCGATATTTCATTATTCAATTATTTAATGCATCATGTATAAATGCATTATATAAAACAATTAAGCAGGTGTAGGATTTTATAGAGTGTGAAGTTTTTGTTTTATGAATTTATTTCAACACTCAATTATGCATTATATGTATCTTTATACTTTATATCAGACATAAACAGATGAAGTGTTGATGTTTTGATCCATGAAGAATGGTTTGTGCATTCTGCAGGCTCCATAATAGTGGCAAAAATTCTGATAAAAGAAATGTTATATCCACAGCCATGTACAATGTATGATTCATAGTTATACAGTGCTGCCTCTGTAGGCAACACCCCCTTTTTTAAGCTGCAGATATTGGCTGTTCTTTAGAGGTTGTTGCTCTACAGAAGTTTATTTATACTAAAATATCAGCTTAGGGAAAGTTTGAAGGTGTTGAAACAGAGGTTGTTGCTTTATAAAGCGCTGTACTGAAGAGGTTATACTGTCTTTACAACTTCAATATATTGGAAAGATTTAAAATTTAATACTGGCAGTATAAGATATGTAATTCCTTAATTAAAATGATCAATGAAACATCTTTGAATGTATATTATAGCAAGGGATCTTTTGCTCACAACAATGAATGGTCTCATGTGAAATCCATCAAGTTATGAGATTTGCAGATTTGAATCTCTTAAAGATTTCATCCATGACAAATATACATTGTAAGCGTAATATCTTACACCATGTGCACGAACGTAAAGACGTACATATTGTTCATTTGTAACACGTTAGGGCGCACACATGTGTAAATACTGAAACATGCAAACAAACGTGTTCATTGTTACGTAATGTTAAACAGTGCAATTAATAACGTTCGTAAAATTCACCAAATTTCATAATCAAGGCACACATTACGTGAACATATAACTGTCAGAATTAAATAGAAATCTAGAAGACACGCAGTGACGGCTAATGAAATGTTCACATTAAAAAACAGCCATTTAGATAATAACACCATTGTATGTACATACAAAGTAGAAAACGAAATTCAATTTTTACCGAGTCTGAATCAGACTAAAAAACCTGTTTTCAAACAAGTATAATTTGTAAGAACACCAAGAAATACAAAAATTGTAAAACATTGAAAATATTTAATGACAAAGAAGTTATTCTACCGACGACTGTGACAGGTTCGTATGTCGCTTATCAGACATAAAATCATTGTCTAAGTCCTAGGATGAGCAACTCATCAACGAAATTTTTACCTCGATAATTACAAAAAAAAGATAATAACAAATATCTTAAATAATTAATTTTTAAAAGCCCCTTAAGAAATGGAAGATGCGTTTGTATCTAGTGTCATATCTATGTCAAAATCAGATTCAAGGTACACTTAACTCCTTGGTACACCTGTTTAACTGTAAGCCAATCAGATTAATTCTCACATTATGTATCAACCAATCAGATTACATGTTACAATTAAACATTTATCCAATCAGAATCATCATTAGTTACAAAGTTCAAAATTTGAAAATGTCAATTATCATGGGATTTTATCAGGTGTCAAAATGCTTTCAATACCAGACACAAATAATACCAGGTATCAGGTTATACTTGGAAACTTCACGATAAAATACACAAATGTGAGAGTGGGGTATCATTTCAATATGGAATCATCCTATCAGATAGCCATTGAATATTGTATAACTGTCACATTGGATAAATGGGCGAGAATTATACAATAAACATAATCATATGACACCATTATTTTTTCTGTAATTTTCCATTTTCATGATTTATAATTCTGAAAGTAAAGCAGTTACTATGGTAACTACGATAAAGTTCTGTTGTTAGGAATGGACAAAAGGGTGCGACTTTGATAGATGAAATTGAGTGCTACCTTAGCTCTATCAGAATAGATTCCTTAGTTCTATAACCTGCCAGCAGCTACAAGCGAGACTGTTATATGGGATACCAACAAGTTATTCTCTAGAAAGAATGAAATGCTGCAACAGTTTAAGAAATAATCAAGTGTTCAGGCCAAGATTCAAACAAGCAGAGGCCTCTAGATCTGTAGTCTAGCAGGATACCAACTAAACTGCCCTGGATATCAACAATTGCGAAATTCAGCATGATTTCATCATATCATAACAAATTTAAGTAGTGCTTTATAATAAGGCATTAAAATGGTTTGTTTCAGACCATCAAAACATAAAAGATCATAATATATTTTAAAGGTAGCTTGGGTTACATAAACCTACATTTTTTACACCGAACATTTTGTTTTAATAAGACAGTCTTAGCTACAACTTTGTATGAAATATACACCATTGATTTATTTCCAATTAATTCATCGTTAGCAGCATGCCAATTAAGAACTAACGAGAGGCTAATTAACAAACATTGATGAGTTGAATATATTTATCATATTACAATGTACACATGTAGAGAGTTATCTAATATTACATTATATTATGCTCAGTTAGATCATCATTAATCACAAGTACATAATTATACAACAAGCCAAGTTCGAGTGTTGAATTTAAACACTTCTTCAAAAAGGAATTAATATTGCAGCAGTCCTGATGCTTGACAGCTCCTATTGGAAGACTTAGATATTCAACAATTATAGTAAACTCATATTTTCATCACATACATTTTTAAAAATGTCACAATTATTAATTCCTAAAACCGTATTGATATTTTCATTCAAATCCCAAGTCCAGCAAATATAGCAACAACAATGACGAACCATCAGGGGAGACAACTCCATGACAGAAATCAAGAATTAACAAAATATCATATCAAGGAAGATTACTCTTGATATTTGTCACAAAAAGCTGCACATGGGACGTGTACATATTCTAACTCACATCATATCTGAGCTACGAATAGTGTGAAAGTGTGTTTGGCGTAATGGGTCAAGGGTGGAGACAACTGACTAGCAAGTTCACGTAGCATTCTGAATAGACTGAACTTTCCCAGTATTTCAACTTGGCTGAAATAGTGTTATTTCCGATTTTCTAGGTTTTCACTCTAAACATACAGTACTGTGGTGGTGGTAGTAGTTTTATTTATTTAAGTTTTATTTGGGTCAAACAAAATGTGTGAAACAAACTTCAGGTGAGATTTTGACAAGAGGACATGAAGTTACCACCACCCCTGAACCAACGACTGTAACCTCCGACTGTAACCACCATAGTAGTAAACATATCGATGGCTTAGAACAAGAAGGTCGTAACTACAAAATCGATATATTGAGAAAACAAGAGAAAACTGTATGCAATTTACTCTTTACCTATGGGAAAACACGTTTTTAAAACCTCATTTTGGTCAACATGACAATTTCAGATTTTCATGACAATATGCTCATAAGAAGCCCTTGTGAAGCAGATTTCAAATATGTATGAGTCTTATAAGGCCGTAAGAGGTAGTTACGACCTTCTGGTTCTAAGCCATCGATATAGTGAAAGTGGATACACATACTGTAACATATACACATCAACTGATGTCATCAATATTGAAATTTCACCGTATTTAAAATGATACCGATCTTCACTTAGCATTCTTAAATCTTCATTTAGAAGAGCAGAACAAGTCACCTGACACATGCCATAATAATTACTGGACAAAAGAAAAATGACCTTAAGTTTTACCGACTTTAAATACTATATGGACAAATGAGCTTATATGCCGTACAAGATTACACTAGTTTAGTCTAGTAGGGTTCGGGTATACTAGGCAAGGTGTCCCTTCTTATACAGAAACAGTATTGTAAGATTAAATCTTAAGGTGGTCTAACCACAGAACTTTTCAAGGATTATCAAACACACCTACACTTCTACCTTAATTTATCAAATATTGACAACAGTCATGAGTAACATGTTCAAATATTTTAATACATAGGAAGAAATAAATCAAATTGTGTGGTAGTAACAATAGATGATTAGCCCCTTTTATAGAACTAATAGATTAACTAAATATGTGCAGGATTTTACAAATTATACAATTTTACAAAATAATACTAAAATCCTCCTGAACTGTCAAGAAAGAAACTACTAAACCAGAAAAAATCAAAGATCACATAACGAGTAAAACAGAAAAAAATCTCTGATCATTACATGATGATCAAAATGCAATAAAAACAAAGAAACGAATGTTATTTCATGAATCTCTCCGGAAAAGCTATTTTTTTCGAAGGAAGAACATTTCAACCGTTTCTGAGATTCAGCCTACATCAAACCAAATAATAAAAGTTAGGGGAACCAGCCTTTTCAGATGCTTTAAGATGAAAACTGTTTTTTATGCTTTAATGTGGAATCAATATACATATTAAGCTACGAAAATAGTTTTCTTCAAATTATTCCGCTAATGACACGACTTTGTCGAAGATAACTGAACCATTTATTACAAATAACGACTCAATTCCTGGTAATATGAAAACCATTTGTTGCCAACACAGACAGAGTAATGATGTTAAAGTTGAAATAATTTCCTCATAACGTTTTACTCTGAACATTAGGCACTTTTCGGAGAGGGAGCAGAGTGCGGGTTTGCATATATTTGATTTTGAAGGGCAAAATATTTCTAACTTACATTTTCTACAAATAAAGACAGTTAATTTAAATTTAAACAGGTGAATGAAAGGTTCTAGTATAAATATATCCCTAAAAGGGGATCACAATACTGTTTGCAGAGAGACAATAGTTCTGCTCCAAACTGAATGAAAGGTTGTTTCAAATAATATGTGCAGTGGACATACAGAGGCTTAATGGGGAATAATGCTCAATCCTGAAAATAAGATGCAAGTCTGGGAGTGTTTCGAGTACCATTAGAAAACATCCCTACCCTAAATACTCTTTCAAAAAATTTCTCTTTTGAAATTCAGCTTATAAGCTTTCAAACTTTAAATAGTCAATACTTTTTCATCTAATTTCATTTTATTTTCTGTAGATAATTTCATAATCTTTCTAGTCCAGCAAATACTGCATTTCCGAATCGAAGGACCCCTGCGTATAAATGTTTACATGACATTCTAGATCGGAAATAAAGTGGCAAAAGGAAAAAAATAAAATTATCAATGGTGGTTCGTGAACACAAGGCAAGTTTTATCATCGTCGAGCACTACCAGTGTGTATCATGACTGTACACGGTAAATATGATTTATGGGGAAATATCATACACTACAATCAATTAAAACTTGAAACTCTATTAAAATAGTTTTTTTGCATAAGGAATAAAAACGGGCTTAGTAATGGTTTAATAGCGTAATACAGCTGTAAGCTTATACCCCGACGTATAGAAATGTCGAGTCTATAAAAATCATATAGATAATCAGGATGTTCGTATAGAGGGCTGTCGTACAATGAAATATGTCATACAAACCACGCCGGGTACTTAATTTTATACTCTTATTACAAAAACATCTAATTTATTTTATAGTAAAAAATGTGGGGAATAGGGAAGGATAATGTTAAATTGAAGGCTAAATGATGAAAAACTGTTTCTGATTACGTTGTACATGCTCAAAAACTCAGAAAAGTATATAATAAGATTTTGATTTTTTTCTATAAAGAAAGAGCCAATTACCTTGATAAAAAGATTTAAAAAAAAAAGAAATTAAAACAACATCGAATTTCGTTGGCCGCCACCATTAAAACATTCAGGTTTCGCAGCAAATTTTGTAGGTTAGTTTGGGACACCAGAAACAAAGAGTTGTTTCGTTACGGCCTAACGTAAGTATACGGTCATACTAAAGAATTCAAGGACTACCGTGACTTAAACCACTACTTTATTGTTTGATTTCATCGAGGGAACAGAGAGACGTCTATAAACATATACACAACTAACATACAGCAGCCATTGTGCTCGTGTTTACCATACATGGAAAATCAAACACGTAAGTAATTAGCCGCAAAGTAAACACAACATTATACGATAACTTGTAGAATAAATCATTAATTTTGATTGAATATATCAATAATATTACAATGAACAAACTCTCTGGTCAGCAAATGTTACATGTTACTTTGTCTGGACGATGGTCAAGCAATATTATTGAATATTGTACTGGACACAGTGGTCAAACTATAGGTTTTTGTAGCGGTCACTTTAACATGTAACATTTGTCATATTTGCAACAGAATCAGGATCTCTCTATTCGAGATAACTAACTGCATTAATGTGTTGCACACAACCAAGTTTAATTCAGCATTTAAAGTATAATAGAACAACCGCTCTCTATAGAGTAACAATCTCTATAACGGCATGCTCATAATTTCCCTACGCTGATCTTGACTCGAAATTTAAGCAACCTCCTCTATACAACTTCCATTACTGCTGCTACCAAAGTGTGTTGGTCTGCAGAGGTTGTACTTAATTGTAAGTGTTTTAACACTGATGCTCTGAGTTATTAATGCTATTGCTACAATTTTGAATAGTTTATAGTGACTAAGTGCTCAGAGCTAATATGTAAAATCAAGATGATCATTTAAGGTACTAATAGACTCAAATCATAACCTAAGATCTCAAAAATCCGAATATAGTAAAACATCTGAGAACATACTGTGGACAAACTGTTTTATTATTAATCAAGTTATTATTGACTACGTAGCATGTGCTGTATGGAGAAAGGTATAGAAGAACATCGAACATTTAAACAATATTTGTCGAGTTAAAAGCTTCGTGTAATTGAGTTGTGACTCCAAGTGACGGGGTGTCTGACATCTTGTTTTAAGGGATCAGAAATTATTGAACTTTGAACATAATGACTACCAGGTGATGAGCACTCGTTGTCGACTCACTGCTGTTGGGTTAACTCTCTTAATTTCTTGTTATTAGTATCGCGTGCGGAGCCCGATAGCTCAATGCCCAAACACTAACTCAAGTGCGTTGGCTCTAAATTCAACGAAACCTGTCAATTCCTTGTGAAAATTTTAACAATTATTTTAAGGCCCGCATGGTTGAAAGAAAGTGTTTGTCTTTTATTCCATGTTTATCACCCATCATGCAAGGGGCTGATTGTTAGTTATATGACAGGAACAGGGCTCTGTTAGGGGACATGTCACACAATTTCTTCATTAATCTAAACATTATTTGGATTAGAAGGTTTTTTTATTTCTTGGTTTCTATTTCAATAATCAGCCACTGGATACTGGTTCTGTAGAACACATGACTTTTGTTGGTGTTAAACTTCTATAGATTTGCGTAAAATTTGATTTTGCGAGGTAAAACATTTTGTGGATTCAAAGGAGGTTTGGTTTACCCTGATGTCCTGTATTTAAATGCGGGTGTTGATGCCATTTGAAAACACTGTCAATTTCTTCCACATGTGGAGAAGTTGCTGGTACCATTTGGAAGGGTATGTTTAAGTCCTGGTTAGGATACAGTCAGGGGTAACTATTAGCTGAAGTGGCCAACATATGCAACTTCAAAATTGTTGAAAAATGTTGTTATATGCAAGTATACATCATATCTGGGTGTATAATAACGACCCAATAGAAATACTGGTATAGTCGTTGTTGTTGTTAGTTTGCAAGGTTAAATGTGTAACTGTATGTATTTCAATTACCAGTATGGTATTTTTTATTTCTACCCAATCATCATACAAAAACGTAGGTCTGACACTTACGTGTTACAATCTGTTACAATCGGAAAACTGAAAATTACATGCATCAATAAATCAATTAATGACCGCCTCAAATATTTAAACGGTGAGGTGAAAGTTTGTGTAAGTAAACAGTCTAATTTAGCGAAATCATGAGGTGAAGTAATTTAATATCTAATTTCAAAGTTTCAGAATTATTTATGTAGTAATAAAATGATTATACCCCATAGTTCATGACTTGTTTGTATCCTATTTTATTTAATAAATCACATAAAAATTGTCATTTTGTATAATATATATAAGTTACAGTATATACCGACAATTTAACACATTGTTATTACGCCTTTTTGATTAAAAAATCCTAAAGTATATTTTCACTTTATTAAAAAAATCCTAATAAAGGTAAAAGTTGAAACACAGTTAAATATGAAAAGCACATTCCATGAAGAAGATGTCTTCCTTATTTCTCTTTATTATTACTTACTAAACTTTTTTTCGTATAAAAGCCTTTTATATACAGACATAATATAAGTTCACTTTGCTAGAATCATCAGAAGTACAGCCTGAGTGCCTCCAAGTTTTCGAGAAACATTTTAATATTTGTCACAAAATCACAAACAAGCTTAAAATGGCAACAAATGCCTTAAAACAACATATTAACAAAATAATATACCCTACAAGGGTTTAGATCAACAAAATGACAGGAAAAAAACCCCGAAAATGTTACCACATTGCTGATAAATGCCAATATTGTAATTTTAGAACAACAATTACACCAACAACCTTTGAACAGTTTTAACTCTCAATTCATGTACAAGGAAACACCATGTAAACCATGCATAATAAATGTGTAACATTTACAGAAAACCGCAGATTTTTTTGAGTTATTAAAAAAAACATTAATTGACTAATTGCCTTTGATTGATAGAAAGGCAGTATGTGTCACTTTCACAGATTAGGCATGTTAGTATTATGACACGTTAATTGATAATATTGACATAGCATGCAGGGATTTCATGCGCTCTGTCTGGAATCCTGTCTCTCAAACGCAAACTCAGATTCCGAGAGCTGTAAAAATCTCAATTTGGAGACTTGAGATTTCTATTTCAGATTCAGTATTTGAGACTTTGGTGGCAAAACACAGCAAATTCTACAAATTTAGTAAACATAAGAATCTCTTTGACATAAATATCGCCAATTTTCATCCACAACCAAGAACATTATCATAATAACCTTAAAGACGTATAACTCTATATAATCATATGATTTGTGATTTATTTCTTTCAGCGAAACTGGATACAAAAGATGCAGGTGAAACAATTTCCTTTGAAGAAATCTCAGAAAATGGATACTTTTGTCACATTAAACAATAGGGTTACCATAGCAACAGTTTTATATGGCAAATTTCCACAATACAACAAGATTACAGAGAAACGTTTTATGGCTATAAATACAACATTTTATTGTAGTAGTATTGAACAGACAAGAATCTATTACAATATATCCCTTCAGTTTCCCACAAACCAAACATAACTCATTTTTTCATACAAGCTGCCGTTACAGCACATATAGTTTTGTGAGAATTTTCCTAAAATAGCGCAAGTTAGAATTTCCAGGAAACGGATCGTATTCAATGTGTTATTTCACACTTAATTAATACTTTTTACAACGTAAGATAAAATTAATCAATAATGAAATATTTGTAATAGAAAATAAGAGATCTGAAACATGATGCACTCACAACTATAACAGATTTGAATCAGCCAATCAGAAGCCATCTTACTAAAGTCAATTTTCAAATTGACCAATCAGGAGATACCTAACAAAAGTCAATAATTGAACAAGCCAATCAAAAATAGTCTTACAAAAAAAAGACACTGAGCACTCAAAGTCACAACTATTACAGATTCGAAATTAGATAAGTAATATTCAATGATCTTGGTATTTGATGTATAATTCAGAAGTTAAAAGGAGTCAGAGAGCATATCAGGAAAATCATGAATTCCAGAATTATCAAGAGAATAACATACTACAAAACAACAACAGTTGTAGTTACGCGGCGTTATGATGAATGCTCGGTAAAATACAACAATAAACATCAGAGCACATATAAGGGCATTTGAAGTCCTGAGAAGCAATAATTTACAAGCATATAAACATATTATATATACAACTGGGGATAGTGTTATACATGGGAAATTTTGGTATAAACCTACAATTGGGAATTATCAATAATCATTATGATCTTAAAACTTTGAGATTTGTGAGAATAAAATTGACCATTATGACTTTAGTATGTTGTTTGTTTGCAATCAGCTAAGAGAGAGTGTGGTCATTTAATTTTGTCTCCTCCAGGATTGTCCAATGTCTTCAAACTTAGAGGAAAGAGACAGTCGTGTGATAGACAGAATCTGGGTATAATACCTGGCACTTTGAATAGACACTTTTGAGTTCTGTGTTCAGTATACAGCATCAACCCATACTAGACTACCTATGTGTTACCAACCTGCATGCAGTTCATCTCTAGTTGGGTGACAAACTCTAGTTTGTCTTAATATCAAAATTGTGTAAAACTGATTTTTAAGGAAGAAAATTCCTTCAATTTAAATAAAATAATATTACATGTATCGTGACATCTCATGCAAAGGTTTTGAACAACCTCCAAACTCTGACTCATCAATTTTTTCAGTTTAAAGTTAAAATATCTTCTGTAAATATACATTCCCACGCAAGAGTCATTATAATAGTTTACTTTATACGTACAATTACAGCTTTCAAGAAAATTATACGGACCATTAAAATTTAATGTTTATAAAATTGGTACACAACAAAAAAACGAATGACAGTACCACCATAAACACGAAATATATATACATCAATGAAAAAATGTAACGATAATAAATGAAATAAAGTGTTTAGTCCCCGTTTAACTGATAATTTAAACCAGTTACCACCACATTATCAAATTTAATAGTTTAATACAGTCGTGCTGTAACCAACCATAGACTGTATGATTTATTCAAACAAGGTTCATCATCCGAAATCATTTCTTGTTTCTTAGTACAAGAATTTCGAGTGGTGCAAGATCAAGCATAATTACACGGGGCTGTAAACCTGTCAGTATATAACCTATACAGATCATGTACGAGTGATCACCACGATCGAGGCAACAGCAAGCATGTATTGATACGGTGACACATACACGCAGATAGATTACACACCAAGTTTAGATGGACGAGACACCTCGAAACACCTAGATTGATAACTTATCAATGTTATACCTAGATATATGTTACAAACAAATACATAACTCGCGGTCATTACCGGTAAAACTAACAGAGTCTCGCACCATTTTTATCCAATTTAAGTTTATAAATGTATACTACCTATTAGACAGGTACTCTGGCGACCTCTTAACAAACATACGATGGAGACACGCAGTGGAAGACATGAAATTCTATCACATCGAGTTTCAATAAAACGAAATAGGATAAACTCTAATTTATTGAGGCTTCAGAAAGTTCTTTACATCCAAATAAAGTTTGATACGATTAAAGTGGTGAATCTAACATGCAATGGCAGTTATATTATACCAATCATGCAGAAAATATGCAGACGGAACAAAAACAGCAGACGACAAAAACTTGAAACGTTGCTGGATTCTACAAAAGGACCACACAGACATACATGCACAGTTGCAGTCTACAAACAATACAAGGCATGTCAATATAGCTTACTCACTGAATACTACAAATGAACAAAATATACTTTGATAGAACTAAACTTGTTCAAAGTTTGTCTCATGAAGCCTTAAGCCAACAAAAATGGCAAGAATGACTGAAAATGGTAGAAACATGTGCTCATCACAGAAACGTTTTGATTTCCCTCTAAAAAGTAAACAAAATTGGAAATATGAAACTAACTTCTACGTCAAAACAATATTGAAACGGTAAAGAATATACAGAACCTAAATTCTTGCGTTCTCACTTATGAGGTACTAAAAAGTGAATTTTCTATACAAATGTTCAGTCTGCAATAATTTTGATATTCATAAACTAAGGCATTTTTAAATGTTGTTCATGTCAGTAAATGACGTCCTAGACTGATTTTCAACATGTCAAGGTGGGAGGTTGAACATTATGATATACATCTGTGTCAATACAGATTCAATTGATTTAATTAAACAATGGTAACATACTGTATGATTGAGAAAAAGGCGGTCCTTACTTAATTCTTGGTTAGAGTTACCCTACCAACTAATGAAAATCATTTAACTATTATGCCCAACTTTTTTCGGCCTTTCAGGGGAAAGTTACTTTTTAACATTTTTTGTGTATGCCAAAAAATATCCATACCTGCCAATGCACCTTAGCATTTCTGGGACAGGTAACTCAAAACAAAGATTTTTTAAGGTTGGCCAAATGTTAAAATGTAACAATATTCACATACTAGTAGAGCAGTTAGGAAAACAACGATATGTGGTGCAAGATGTTGCCATCTTATAATAACATGATTTGTCACTGTTCAGTAAGTCTGTCAGCGTGACAATAAAATATAGACAGGATAGTTAGACCTGTACTACCAGTAAGACATGTATATAAACAAATACCCCATCAGTGAAACAATCAAATATAGACAGGACAGTAAGACCAGTACGGACAGTAAGACATGTATATAAACAAATACCTCGTCAGATTCATCAACAAATGACATTGTTTTTAAGACATTTGACAAGTAAACAATAACTAGAAATAATCACACAATTACAGTTATAGACCTATAGGCTGACAGCCAGCACACACAGCCCGAGTCATACATCAAACAATACAGCCCCTTGTCACCTGCAGCATGTAACATGTCAATATACAAAATCTAATACACATATACTTTTTTGTATGATATATTATGATACTAATCAATTACCAAATTGATTCACGAAAATTTTAATAATTTCATAAAAAAACTATAAATTTTGCAATATTGAATACTTAAAAATAACCAAGGAATTTCGGGAAAAGTAGCTAAATTACTGAAAAATCTTGGAAGATGATCTCAGTTCTAACAATAATGAAATTACTGTAGTTGACAATATTCTCGCATTTCATGCATATAGTCATCAAAATTTGGACAAAAATGGTCAAATTATTGAAATCTGAAGAAAATTGGATCTTTACAAAATATTTCTTCAAAATCTTAAAGAAGAGCCGAGTTCTGACAAAGAAGTAGTTATATATCAAATGTTAAGCCAAACCCTTGGTTTTAAAGATTAGGGTAAGAATGAAATTACTGTAGTAAACAATGTTCTCGCCTTTCATGCATATAGACATCAGATTATGGAGATAGGTAACACACACATCAATCTGTGTCTCACCCATCAGCTAAGTGAGCAAGGCTTAATTTCAAAAACAAACTCTCAGTTCAAAGGATTTTCCAAGAAATAAAATAAATTGTTCATTTACATCCAATGTATGAAGTATTTACACCAAACTTATGAGTAATTATTAAACATGCTTTAAAACGTATAAAACTGCATGAATATAATTTCATAACCCAGCGATGGTAAATTAACAGTAATCCATTGTAATTTATCAAAATTAACGTAAACGTTGGGAGTGAAAAACAGTAAAATATTAAAAGGTAAAAAATGCAAAAAATGATTTGCTCGAACATAAAATAAAGACCACATCCTTTTCAATCTTACGTTAACAAGGTTTGTTCAAATGTCAAAAAGGAGACAAAAGGAGACATAATTATACAAAAGTCAAGTAAATTACACAAAAGTCATGTTGATCACATATCAAACCAATAACAAGGCTACATAATAACAAGACAGTTTTTCATGGTTTGAACAGTAAAAAGGTTTTTAATTGTTTAAAGGTTGTTTTACAAGAAACAATTAAAGCTCTGTACAAACAATCCTTATCTCGATAAAACTGTTGTAAGTCAAATGAAAATACTTGGACTTTTACTGACTGAAGGAAATAAAACAGTAAAAAAATATAAATTTTAACTTTAAGTTTTTACCATGTTGAGTCAACCAAAATTTAGTGAACCTAGGCCTTGATATAAAATTTAGTGTTGTGTTACCCAGACTGATGTATACATGTTATAAGGTGACCCTTAGGGAGCTTAGGGGAAATGTTTACCAAACTTTTGACAAGTTTAAATGATTACCTCTGACCATCTCTTGTCAGGCCAAACACCTCTAAATGTTGGGGGACCACTGGTCAGGCCACACACACATAAATGTAAGAAGCTAATTTCATATACAAAACTCAAATTTTGTGTATTAAAAATGTATTATTTGCCTTTGCATTACTATTCAGCATAAAAGTACCATTAGGCCTATCTTAAGTCTAAGACTGAAAACTTTACGAAAATTTCAAAAACCCAAATATATTCAAATCATTGCCTCATAGTTTGACACCTTGTTTATCTCATATTTCCTTAAGCACTTCATCTTTGTAACGAATAATTGTTTATATTTCCACCATAACTATTGTCTTATCATAAAGGGGACAGTTTTTAGATGGACAAATTAGGGGATTAAAATTGATAAGGGGATAAGAACCCAAATTGTGCATATATCGCCATACTGATGTATCACTATACGAAGTAATCAGCAAGATACAATAGTCTTGCATACTCTCTGATATCTGAACAATGTTTATACCAAGTGTAGTACAAAGTAATAACTCGTTATCTCATAAATTGCAATATTACTCGAGATCATTGAGAACATCGTACTATCATTGTAGTAAATGAGTCACCAATGGTCAATGTTTGGTCAAATTATGAATTTATTTACAAATATTAATCTTTATTCGTTAAATTCCCATATAGTAAGACATTCCCGCCACCAAGCAGCAAACCAAGCCACAAATTGAAGTTCACACATCTGGCACCTCAATTGTTCATTTGGAGAGGGGGTTTGGCCCTGTTTCTTAACAAATTTTAACTCCTATAAACGGTCAGCTCAAATTGAGATTTTGCTCCAATTTGAGTCTGAAGTTCAGGCAAAACTGAATTTGGAACTCTAGTGATTGTATGCTATAATAAAGCTCAGACAGAAAGTATATTTTTATTTAAAAATACAAATTTTCAGTGTGGTATGAAGATGACCGAGATATGTTTAAAGTCCTAGAATAGCGTGTTGTTCCAACTAGTAAACCAGTATGTCATACGATGTCAGACGTACAATTATCCGACACCTGATATTACACGACATTTTATACCCTGGGTATTTATACCCCGGCATGTTATTATTATTATTGATTTAACAGGTTATAGATTATTTTTGTTCTATTTTACCCGACATCACCTTTGTTCACCAGCGTAACCAACAAACGCTACCAACTCACTGAACGTAAGCATTTCCCCTGCCACATTGTGACAGCATAATAACAACATAATAACAACATGGTAATAATGAAACTATGAAAGCAAAAACTGAAATCAATAAATATGTAACTTAATAAGCAGTTCCTTATACCAATCAGGTCTTGGTTGACAAACAGCGAGGATCAGCAATTAGACGTAACATCAATGGACCGAGTGTATGCTGCGGTAATCTCCGGGTCAAATCACTTGTCAGATTTTTCATTTAAAACTGTTAAACATGTACGGAGGAAAGCAGGTTTTGATATTTATTAAGAGTTTACTGAGTTTGTTGTTCTGGTACAAGGTAAATAACCACTAAATGCCTACGCGGACCAAATTCAGATACAGTCAAATAGTCCGTTAAAAAACTTTAAAGCGGCTGAAAATGGGGATATGTCTTGACAAATCAGCATCAGAATCATGAAATTGGTATTAAATGCTTTGTATGCATGTATGTGATATAGTGAAATGGTTTTATTCAGAAATATTTTGTATTCTGGCTTAAATATGAAAGTGAAAGTAAGGTTGGGGCTAACGGACAGTGAGTAAATCCGTACATGTGAGAAAATCTGTTCACCGCGTTTGACGAACCAAATTTTTCTTATATGATACATGACCCCCTGATTTTTTTTCATTTTCTTCAAGCTGGATGCTATTTCTATTGATTAAAAGATTTTGAGAGGGCCCCATGGACAAAAAGTTGACATTTTTTTTGGCTGACCTAGGTCACTTTACATTGAGTTAAAGAACAACTCTATTTGGTGGTTTGTGACCTAAAGACATGCAAAATTCCTTTAAAATCATGTTTTCATTTTTTTGCATTTAAATGAATGGAAATGCACTCAAGATGGGGTTTTAACCATTTTTATCTGTGTAAAATGTCTAAAAAAGTGAAAATTTAGATTTTTATCATGAAAAATCCAGAAAAGTTCAGATTTATTTTTTCTTGAATTGACATTTTTATGTGAATGTTGCCCTCATTTTAGTACCAGACAAGGATAATTGTGATTTAAAATGAAGAATAGACAAATAATTAGGCATCTAAAGCAAAATTGGGGTTCAGAATACCATTTTAGCACAATTACAACCCCATTTCATGTCACTATTCATACCATTTGACAGGCGCTGACCAAATTTCTCCTTAAAGGCGCATATGCGGGTTTGTAATTTTTTCTGGAATTCATGCCCAATTTGTCTAGAATTGATTGTTTTGTGCTGCATATATATAGTAGCATTGAAAAAAGTGCAAAAAACACTAAAACAACCCAAAAAGGGTTGCCTTAAGGTAAATAACCACTAAATGCCTACGCGGACCAAATTCAGATACAGTCAAATAGTCCGTTAAAAAACTTTAAAGCGGCTGAAAATGGGGATATGTCTTGACAAATCAGCATCAGAATCATGAAATTGGTATTAAATGCTTTGTATGCATGTATGTGATATAGTGAAATGGTTTTATTCAGAAATATTTTGTATTCTGGCTTAAATATGAAAGTGAAAGTAAGGTTGGGGCTAACGGACAGTGAGTAAATCCGTACATGTGAGAAAATCTGTTCACCGCGTTTGACGAACCAAATTTTTCTTATATGATACATGACCCCCTGATTTTTTTTCATTTTCTTCAAGCTGGATGCTATTTCTATTGATTAAAAGATTTTGAGAGGGCCCCATGGACAAAAAGTTGACATTTTTTTTGGCTGACCTAGGTCACTTTACATTGAGTTAAAGAACAACTCTATTTGGTGGTTTGTGACCTACAAGGATTAGATATACATCTTGCAGATTGGTGACAACCGGGTTTTCACATATAGGATATCATAAATAACAAAATCGCTCCCAAATAGGAGCTCACAAAATCGACCTTATGGTCATTTGGTGATGCCCAACCAGTTTGGTCAATGACCTCTTACTTTTCATTGTGCCATGTGACTGTGGTTATTTCTGTTTCCTGTGATTGGCTGTTTCAGTGGAGGGCTGCTTTAACTGTCTGATTTTTTATTATTTTTTCAAGGGAATTATAAAAGAGACAGTTGTGTGATACAATAAATTTGGGTGCCAAAACCTAACTCGTTTTAGATTTCTTTTAGAATAGACTCTCCTGGTTCTTTATTAAGCTCATGAGTTGAACAGTTCTCAGTCAAATAGAAATATATCGAGAGGCTTTAAAAAGGTTACACTATCTACTACTCAGTCCTGTATGTAACCACCAAAGTGGGTGGGGTATTTGCACAATATAATGACACCATTTGTCTATTGTAGTTTAATCATAATTTATAACACTCGTAATAACAAAATAAAGGATAATTTCAAGCTCAGAGTTATACCCTGCTGTGTATTGATTTGATCAAATGTATAATTCAATATTTGTTTGTCTAAGGTTTTATACTTTTTATACTATTATAGTATGTCTTTCAGAAAAAAGCGTTGTTTGAATCGTTGGACAATGGAATATAGAGAAATATAATGAATAGGCACACTCCATGATTATTGACTCAGTAATTATTAACTTTGCGGATTATTTAAGCATTTATTTAGGATGGAACACCATTTAGGATGCAATGACTTTTAAGAGGTTATTCATACAGGGATATTGAAAAGACACGCTCGTCAGGATTTGAAAATCAAACAAAACTTGAATAAAAGTTTAAACTATCCGTGGCATAATCAAGTTGAAATATTTATAAAATTATTGAACGATATTTTATTGACATGTGGAATCATACGTTAGCTAAATTTGCACAGACCCACTGAAGTAGATGAAGTGTGCATTACAGGCTTCAGGCTTCACTTCGTAATTCTATACCGGGGTAAAATCAGGGTGCATATATTTATTCAGAGTACATTACATCCTTATAAGAGAATATTTCTATTTATCTATCTATCTCCTTGGTCATAATTATGTCTTCTACTCTTTAAGAGTGTTTTATATATAGATAAAGACATGAATATTGTAAGTGCTTATAGATTTGAAGAATATAAATCCTCCGAATTTTTTTTATCCTGTGGTGATTTCATTGGGTTTGGTTTTGGTTTTGATTTAGAGGTGCTTCAACCTAAGCCTGTATATTGTGCATATACTACATTGGCTTCTCATACCCATTTTGTGCCTTATAAATATCATATGATGCATGTGCAAGAGACTAAGTAGGAAAGTGGTAGCCATTCCAGCACCCTCCCTTTAAAGCCTCACAACCACAGCAATTACATTGACTAAAACATGAACATCTTTAATGAGAACCTTTGTATCTGGTCACAACAGTACAATAGAATGCACCTTTCTGTGTTGCTTTATTCCTGATGAGACTGTACTAGTAAAATACTGTCTTTGTTAGATTTTAAAAAAAAATCATAACACCATAAGATTAGTATCAATTTTCAACACATACAAAGACATACATAAATATTTGAGTACACGTCTACAAATGCTTTACTAACTATATTCTATGTACTTTTCTACTTTGTTCAGATATGATTAAAAATAGACATAATAAAATTATCTTTAACATTGGAAGCCATACTGCTACAATAAATCAAATATATTACTGTCTAATCAATAAAAGATTGAGTTAAACGAGCACTGTACATAATAAAGTCTATAAAATTATGAAATTATTTTACAAATTGAGTATCATTAGTATTTAATGTGACAAGTAACAGGCAGGGAACTATTAAAATCAAAGTTCAATAGATAGTAGTATCCTACATGCTCAGCAAAAGTACATAAGAAATCTTCATTTTTAAAAAAAATATATATATTTTTTTATTAATTTCCATGAACAATATCAGATTAGCTATCCAGTATAAAATTAATTATTTCAGTATCTAAACTACAAGTTCAGCAAAAGTACATTTAAATTTTTTATTTTTATTTTAATACTTGAGCAATATCAGATTAGCTATTTAGTATAACACTTAACTTCCGGTGGTATCTTATATGGGTATCTGTTTGTCAGTGTACAGAATAGGGGTTTATATTTCTAGGAAATAAATTTACCACAATTTTAGGGAAGTTATTCTGTGATATTGTATCGATGTACAAGATAATTTTCAAATTAACAAGATTGAACAATCAACTAATTATCCAAGCTGATAAACAGGAGTATAATGTACTTAGAACAGTTAAAACTAACGAGCAGACCTGCACATACCCATATATAAATGTGCATAGTTTCTATTTAACTAGGCAAAAACAATAGACCAATTCAACAAATGAAATTACACTTAACTCTAAAAGGACGATTACAAGAATTGGTGCATTCATTAGCAATACATCTACAGTATAATTATATCATGCATTTTAGCAATTAAAACATAAATGAGATAAGATACAAAGCATTTTTGTGAGTAGAGTGTTCTATGTATAGCGAATATAGGAGTATGCCAAACAATGTCACTACTGTATAATAAAACATCTTAATGAATTCATGCTATAAATATAAGACAAGAATTAATTAATTTAAAACAAAATAATTTTGCGAAAGTCAGAAAATTTCACGCATATGAACATTTTGTGACAATTATGAATGTTAATGCTCGTTACTGACAATATTCAGAAACAAATATTGCTGACAAAATATTTAATAAGGTATGCTGACGAATATTAATTTTGATAAATATTCAGTAATTCAGTAACAAATATTTACTTCAACAAAATTTAATTACATATAATGACAAATATTCAGCAAAAATTATTTCATGCTGACAAATATTCAGTTACAAAATTTGAATATTTTCGCGGACCAATATTCAGCGATAAATTTCGAGAGAGTTCAAATATTTTTATCAGTAAGATACATGTACGTGTGGACAATAGGCATACTGCTCACTGAGCATTTATTTCACTGAATATTATATTTACACCTCCTAGATATACTATCTTATACCAACTTATTGTCCTATATGAACATCATCATGTAGACATGTATATATATACTATCTAATCTTCATAGTGAAATTTGACCTCAATTTTATAAAATTTTGTTATTATAAATTTAGTACATTACTGCAGAATAGTAACTTCTAAAATTAAAACCATGAAAAGTCCTACATTTTTATCTTCATATTACAGTGGCTAAACTCAACTTATGATTAACTGAATAATGTATGTTTTTTTAATTTTTTTCTAAACATCATGTACATTTCAGTAAGTTTGCAGTTCATTTTAAAAAAAGCTAAGTTTTTACAAACATATTTTGAAATAACTACAGAGATTTTTTCCAGTGTGACATTGTCATCGTAGTTGTTTAAAATTCCACTTTTGTCTCTCAGTTTGAAATTGTCAAAGTTTAATACTTAAAGAATTAATCTACTTTAAACACAAAGTTTCTATCATAAAATTATGAGGAAATAAGTAAGGCTTTCCACCATTTTGGCCTAAAAGGGGAATCACAACAAGAAATGTATATTGGGATTAAGGGTCATCCTTTACAATGACAAAATTCAATGTAACATCAATGTATGCAAAAGTCAACTTCAAAGACCATTAAATTATTTCATGAACAATTTTACAATTTAAACCATTAAAACATCAACTTACATAAACTGTGCATGTTAACTGAACAATAAACATAGTATATCTCTTACCTTGATTTTGAAATTTAATCCACAAAATGCAATTAAGTTTCGGTTAATTGCAATTTAATTATCCGAACAAAATGCAAAACGATTGGTTTAATTCCAATGCAAATGTTGTTGAAAACTTGTAGATTAAACTTTTTTTACTAAAAATGAACATTTATACAATCCGAAAAAATCCATAAAAATCACTGAAAATTTGAATGTCCAGTTGAATGTAGACACTGAGTCCAAATGTACACAAATAGTCGAAGAGTCAACAGTAGAACGCAACAATATCGACACAAATCCAAAATGAAGTAAATTCAAATGAGACAGAAGCTTTATAATCAATACACAACTAGCCCTCAACTGTCTTTAAAATATCAATATTAATAATAATTCATCAAGTTTAAAGTTTCCACATAAAAATAAACTCCCTTAATTGATTTCTCGACATCAATTAAAACTCTACACAACATAAAACCAGTCCACCAACGAGAAACAACGTCAGTATAAACACAGTATCATGTACCTCAGGTGTATCGTACAAGCACAAGGTATAGAGTAGCTGATTTTACTGTCCTTTACTAAAATCCAATAACTGACAAGCTAGTGGAGCTAAGCCCCGCCCCCTAGCGTGGATCGCTAATCTGTCATATCAATAACAAATGATGACAAACTGTGTCATGATACGTGAATTGATAGGAAAAAACTCAACAAATTCACAAAAGTGAGTCACATCCTAGAGTAAGTATGAAAACATGTAGGTATTCAATTATCGGAAATACAGAATGCACATTTACAAACTAAATACTCAATCGGGACAAATTAATGAAATTAACACTTTAATTATACAGGAAAGTTTCAAAAGTCAAGTGATTGAGAATGCAGTGTATGGTTAGGGTTAGAAAAAGTTTGTCAAGTGTGTCAAAAAAGTTCATTAAAATGTTTTACATTGATTACATGTTATGTTAATTTATATCCACTTCACTTCATTAATAATGACACAGGAAAATTACAACAAATGGACTTGTGGAATATCAATTAACATGCTTCTATAAATTCAAGTAATAAATTCACAGAATAACAAAATCTTAAATTTGTGATCCAACTTCTTAAACCTTTATTTTAAATGCCACAATACCAAAATTCGGTACTATAAAAAACAGTCAAAAGAGGTTTTGTGTACACAAATAGTATTTTTGGGTAACTTATTAGAAGTCTAGTAGAGCAACATTCCCCCCCCCCCGCAAAAAAAAACTTGATAAAAGCAGTGTGGGTTTTTTAATTTAAGAATAAATCCACTCAAATATAGATTGTTTTCGGAAAATGGGGAGGTACTGGAATTATCTAAATAATAAATCTATCCTGAGAAAAAAAACAAGAAAATATAATAATAATGACACTTAGACACTATAACAGTACACACAGCATGGTGTCACAAAAATATCACTTCCTACAGAAATGCTTCCTATTATTTTCTGAAGTATTAAGATGTTATCAAATAAATGAGTTTTTCACCTTGTAACTCGAATTTTCAACTTAGAACTTGAGTTTGCTTGCCATTTAATAATGTCAAGAGCCTTAACTTTGCAAAAACTGGATAAAATAAAATGAAAATACCTAGGTCATGCAACATTTGGAACTGACTGATGCACAAACAGGCAGCTAGACAAAGGCTTTTCTTTATATGCGCCTTAAACTTATTTGAGCGCTGCAAAATGATATTCCAACAGGATTTGAATCTTTCAACAATTTAAGAGAAGTTTTGAAATATTTCATATTTTGTCATCTATCAGAAGTTCTGCCTCTTTAAACTGTAAGATAGGTAAGGGTAACACAAAGCAGGCACATCATTGCCAAATTTCCCAGAAAATCATAACCGCTTTATGTTGATAAATAATTCGATAAAATATGCATAAATTTCAAAGGCTAATCTTTGTGCTTACCATGGCAACAGAAGCAAAATGTGAAATACAAAAAATGCTTATCACAAAACGTGAGTGTATATTTCAGAACCGAACCCCCAGTTCCCAGCATGTAGTATGAAACATGCACAGATTAAACGAGGAAATGTATCAGTTTTTTGGGGTAATTTTAGATTTTTGACTGACATTCTTTATCGCATTAGATTTCAATATAGATACCTCACAGTAATAGAAACATCACAAGCCTGTGTGTTTATGATGAAAACTCTTCATACTAAAGTCAGACTATTTATACCTCCATACTTTGATGTTCCAATAAAGCAACATTGGAATCCTGAAATCTATCTGATAAAGAATATGGTAGCAACTTCTGTAATCTGTTGAAACTTCAATTTGGTAAACTTCTCCTTAGTTTGTCTTTTATTCCTCAACACCAGAGCTATAATGTATATTTTTCTTTTGAATTCATCTTTGAATCAGCATCACCCTGGTCACTACAAGAAATGAACAAACATATTCATCATCAATATATTACAGGCTTAGAATGAGAAGGTCATAAGTACAAAATCGATATATTGAGAAAACATGGAAAAACTGTCCGAAATATACACTTTACGTATGGTAAAACAAGCTCTTTCAATTTAAGTTTGGTCAACATATGTGTCAATTTTCATGTAGATAGGCTCATAAGAAGCGCATTGTGAAGCATATTCCAAATATATATGAGTCTTATAAGGTCGTAAGTAGTAGTTACGACCTTTTCATTCTAAGCCATCGATATATTTGTACTTCAAAATATTCTTTTTTACTTTGTAAAGCATAAAATGTCACTTTATTTATAACTTTAGAATTGGTTCTAAAGAGTCTTCGAGGTTTAATTCAAAATCTAAATTGTGGTTAACACAGAAATACATTGATTTTGCCTACAGAAAATTGGACAGATGGACAAACCCAAAAGTATGACCCCAATACAGCCCAATAACTGAGACTTTTGAATGGTAAGCTCCAATACCTGAGACTTATGACCATACTATGGTCTGTAAGTATGGCTCAAAACATAACTATAAATAAATACAATAAAGTACCGATCTTGAATTTTTCGTTAAGACACATTTAAAGCTTCTTCATTAATACTTGTATTATAAATAAATACACATTTTTAAGTATAATGTGTAAATGAAGCACAAACTTGTATTAAGTCCATTTATAGTCATACATTATGCTCTTTCATCATTAAATACTTATAAAAATATCGTTTACAATAGAAATTACCGACTGTTGTACAAAAAGCCCTCCAGCAACGGACAGTTTTCCCAGCGTTCCCGGCTATCTGAAAGAATAATAGACAGTATTTACTTAGAGTATAATACCTTGACAAATTTGTTTTTATTTTTACAAGCAATTGGTTAACTTGTTACAGTAGACCACGGGTAATGATATTAAGTGACTAATCTTGTTGACTTTTGACCGTATGTTGCCAGTAGCTGTTGATCAAAGAAACAAAAATTATCGTAAAAATACCAAACATGATTATGGGTCTCCGTTACAACCAAAACTTTGTCAGTCGATGTATGATGGTAATACACTATGGATTCTCGAACCAAAACTTTGTCAGTCGATGTATGATGGTAATACACTATGGATTCTCGAACGGAAATAACTCAATAACAAAATATGACTGAGTTTATACTCTCCATGGAACAAAATGCCATGACCCTAACCCATGATAAAATTTAAGGTACATGTATCAATGACAAAATTTTACTCCTGAACACTACACTTTTTTTCATCATTTAGGAATTTTTAGGGAAGAAATAATAAAAAAATCCTGGATTTTTCAACATCAAAATATGCACTGATGATTGGGGTCATGAAAGAGTACTAGATTTATATAAATCAAGATGCTTCAACCAGAAATTCTTCTAAACTTTGAATTTGAAATGAGTCTAAATGTACCAGTAAAGAATAGAATAGCACATTAGATCATTATACATTCCATAAAATCTGAAATATTTGAAGCAATTTGACCTTCAGTTATGAAGATCTTCCTAAATGCAAGAAGGGGCACATGATGCACCTAACCACGGGACTCTGGGTTATCATAGAATTTAGACTTATTTTAAATTCAGGATAGCAGAAGTATAGCCTATAGTGGTTAAGGTTAGTGGTAGGGCATAGGCTTCAAGAGCAAGAGGTCTCGGTTTGATCCCAGACTGTGACATACTACAGTTGTTAAATATTGTACTGTGTAACATCCCTTGCTTGACACTGACAGCATAGGTAGTGCCAGCTTAGTGCTGTTTGACCTTGTGTCAGTATAATGTGATTGGGTAGTCTCCATATGAGAGTAATACTTTTAACCATTGGGAATCAAAACTATATCCAAAACAAGTTAGTTTAGGACTGAAATAAGATACATTTTTCAAAAGTAAGACCTCAATAACTATGTACTTACTTTAAATCAATACACAGCCTAGTATAATATTTTTATCATCTGTTCAGATGCAAAGATTAAGAAGAAAATTTAGTTGAATCTTTGCCGATTATTTTGGGTTTGTTTGATCCCCAATTAAAATCATTCACCATGAAATTTGCCAGTGTGGTTGTGTATTTATATTGCCCACAAATATCCACCACAGACAGACTTGTTACCCGACTTGAAGGAAACGTGACCCCAGAAAATAGGGAAATATAAACAAAACTGTTTGCCATCTTAAAATTTAATGCAGGTCACAATTGCATGTGACAAATTAAATCAAGATTTACGAGGGTGTCTCAATCGAAATCACTTGATTTTAATGTTAGTATCAACTAGACAGACTGGTACTAAATGCAGGAACATAAACTGGGGTCCTTTTCTATCATCGTAAATAAAATGTGAAAGACAAGGCAAGACAAGGGGTCGGAAATCTGTCAATGTAATATAACCCTGCCAGCTTTCTATAGCATGTATGTGTAGGTATGGTGTGAAGTAGGTATGAAATTGAATGTGAAAATGAACTTTGATTGATTCTTTCATGACTGTCCAAAATTTACCAGCAATGTAATTAATGCATAAACCCAGTTTTTTTTCTACAATGATATTCCTGAAGAACACTCAATTAAGTTGAAACATTGAATAGAGACTGGATTTTGTTTTTGTATTAACCAATATGAATATAATTATTCAAAATTAGCATTGATTGCTTTTTGTCCAGAATTTAACATTAACTAAGGTTAAACTTGTGTTGAAGTGTTATAAAATACCACCTGAAAATCAAGACCATTTATTACAAAACCTGTTTTCAGAGATCAACACATTTACAAAACCTTTCTACAAAGACCAGAAATTCTATTTTCTGTTTTCACTGAGAGTTACTAAAAACCTGTCGAGATGGACCACCTGCCAATAAAATATCACTTTTTTCTGCTCCTAAGGGGTTCTATAGAGACATAATGCTAAATCATGAAAATGAGTAGCAAGTCTTGTTTCGGGTACCGTAAACACACATTCCAATAAACACCTTAACAAGACTAAAAGTATTGTTTTATTGTTAAAATTTAGATTGTGACTATTATTGTCAATTCTTTGAATTTTTTCATCAATAAAACATTATTTTGTGCCGAGAAAGTAATCCTTCCTAATGCAACAAATGCAGATTTCTGGATTAATCTGGAATTGCAAGACCCCCAGGACTTCATATGTATGACCAGTGACACTGCTTGATTGACCGTCCCTGAAGAATCCAGATAAATGTATCACATATTTTCAGGAATGTTCGCGTCACAAAATTAAGGATTAAGCCACAAATTTCGCAAAATTCCTAAAAAGGTGATAATCAATTTTCCCAAATGGAAGTTTTGTGAAGAATTGACCTTTTCCAGCCTCTGAGGTATTAGCGTGGTCACATTCAATATGGCCGTCGTCCAACCGAACTAATAATACAATGAATCTCAAAATCTAATTTACTTTGTTACTCACTGGAGCAAAAGATTAAAGCTTTCATTTGCTCGTTTAAGTCAGGCCGACGAAGATGGGGGTCCAAGTTACACGCTTAATACCTTCATCCATTTGTGAATAAAATATTGAAAATTGGTAGAAAATTTATGAATTATGATTTAGGGAAACAATCAGCTTATAAATAAATCAGTTAAATATAATGACAAAAAAGAAGAAATTTGACCCTCAAATATGTCAGCTTACACTTGACAAACATTCATAGAAGCCTATTGTATCAATTCTTAATCATATTGAAAGTAAAATCAACACAAAGGGAATATGAAGATTTTCTTTATCACAAAAAATGAAAGGATTTGAATATTTTATTATACACTTCAAGTTGGAGCAGACAGAATAAGACCCCCAACATAGAAGAAAACGCAATAGAAGTCACAATATGGAATGGAAGAGGAAAACAAGGCAAAGGCATAGCAATGCACACTATAACACAGAAATGGTAATTTAAAAGTAAACAAACAGCAAGGCACAGAAAGGCACAGCAAAGGCAAGTTAAATCAAAGGCAAAGCAAGGGCAATAAAATGTATATCAAAGGCAAGTTAAATCAAAGGCAAAGCAAGGGCAATAAAATGTATATCAAAGGCAAGTTAAATCAAAGGCACAACAAAGGCAAGTTAAATCAAAGGCATACAAAGGCACAAGACAATGCAAAGGCAATGCACATTATGACACAGACATGGTAAAGCAAAGGCACAGCAAGACACAAAATGGTTAACATGCACTGTAAACTTAAGTTTGGCAAGGTACTGCAAGCCAAATCTGAAAGTATGTACAAATGGATATGGTGCTAGTATTTGGCATCACGTAACAATGCACATCAAGGTTTGGCAAGGTGCAGTAAGTCAAGCAATGGTGTAACATTTTCTCTACACATGAAGTATACTCCCCCACTGAACCAATAATTAAGGCCTTAAATAACGAAAAACCAAAGATTTAATTTATAAGAAAATGACCACAGTTATACATGTATATAGTCAATCTACCTAGATAAAAAATGCTAACAATATTTCAAGTACAATTTTCCCCTTAAAAATAAATTAGCAATTCTCTGTACTATATGAATGTGGGTGATGACACAGGATGGAATGTCACAAGTACCCGATACAATAGAGACCCACTTTACCATACCAGGATACAATACTGACCCACCTGGTGTGGTCAGAATTACTGCTGGACACTGAATATAAATGCTTAAACTCCTGAGTAAATCTATGAGAAAATAAAAATTGTGTTTGTGAATATCAGACCTTGAGATAAAAGGCTTTGAATAAAGTATTATTTGTTATAGATTTGTCCATGAGACTTTCATGTGTTGATCTAGGATCTAGCATGTAATCCTATCTGTGCTTTGTTATGTTTTATGATATATACCAAGGAATAAATAGTTTCTCAATGCCTGTAAATTGTGAAACAAACCGAATGAATACATTAACACTTCTGTACTTTCAACTGTCAAACATTTGAGTAATTGTATCATAGGTAAAAGAAGACTTTGGGATTGTTCTTCTACATTTTTGTTTACTCTCAATTTTATTATTGTTGGTTGTTCATCTAAGTATACCATAAGTCCATTGCAACCATCAAGGCTCTAGCTTTTATATGCTTGACTACCAATGGCTGCACAGGCTGCAGTAAGCATGAAGTTTGGTTTCATTTGCCATTGTTAGTTTTGTGCATTTTTGTTGTTCATGTTACAGCTGTTATACTGTTTGTTTTCAAACCAAATTTCACTGAAAGGAATATGACACTACAATCTATCCAAAAACGTTTTAGAACCTTTATCCCAATAAAATAATGTAACTATATTAGGTGTCATTGTAAAGAGACCTGACTGAACAGGTATCACATGCATCTACCTTTTGGATGATGCTTTAGTTGCAAGATCTGGGGTCGGTTTCCTAACACGAAGCGCCACTGAGCACCTTCATTCAGTAGCCATCCGTTCAGTTAAATATAGAAAGCATGAATTACCTACTGTGGAAAGTGCTTTGTAAGGTATTGCTAAGGAAACGGACACATGGTATTTGTTCCTAGAGCGAGTAGTCTGACCAGAGGATTTTCATTTCTAAGCTTGAACATTTCAGGACTGTTGCATCCCTGATGAACTTAATGCATTATTGTACCATGACAGTACACTTAATTAAGTTTTCATAATACATATTACATTTCAGTGCAATATACCCAGTGAGGCGAAGTAATACATGAGATTACAATCATTGTATCATCACTTCTCGTGATAAATTATTGATCGGAGGAAATATAATCTTGCCACAATCGCAATCGGAGAGAAAAACTATATGATTTTTATCATAACATATTGAAACTAAGCCAAGGTTAAAATTTCATTGTATTTTATTTTCCGTACTCTGCAGAAAGTATCAATAATATGACAATATTTATAGGTGTATAAAATTATCTGGAACACGAGTAAAATATCCATATAATTCTATATTGTTGCAAAAATACACCATTGAACTATTCATCTGCTTTACAACTTCTGAATACTAGAAAATAATTGGGTTTTTTTTAAACCAATTATAAACTAATTATAAAATAACTCAAGGAAGTTCGAAAGCAGCAACTTTTGATTATTATACATGGCAGCATTAACCCTTTATTCCATAATGCCCATCACCATCAGTATGCACTTTACTTGTTTTATATCCCACTGGTTAACAGTATTTTTGTCATAAGACATATCGATGGCTTAGAATTAGAAGGTCGTTAGTGCCACTTACGACCACATATTTAGAATAAGCATCACAAGGCGCTTCTTATGAGCCCATTTTCATAAAAATCTGAACTTGTCATGTTCACCAAAATGAAGTTATAAAAGTTTGTTTTACCATAAGTAAAGAGTAAATGTCAGACAGTTTTTCCGTGTTTTCTCAAAATATCGATTTGGTAGTTACGACCTTCTTGTACTAAGCCATCGATATTCAGACTATTCCGTCAAATTATCCTGAGACATGGCAATTGGCCAAACAGTGATTACCTTGATCTATGCTCATATACCGAGTGTAAAACAATGGAGGTAAACCTGTACCATTTTGTAAGAACTGCAGTGCTCAAATCTACAACACTCTGTTCAAGAGGCGCATGCCTGTCCACTCTGTCATCAAGGACAAAACAGTCATGTATATACAGGAATAAACTGAATCACTTGTTTCAAACCTGTATTTGAGATTATTTTACACATAATGTACCTCTCTTTACGGTTCTTACAGGCTTCCCTCCTAGGAGTAACGGAAAATGTTGGCATGATCATATCTCAGTGTGTCCAAACCACCACCATGTCCTTTTCCTTATCACTTATGTCATACAAAATACCATACCTGAAATAAATTTTAATCTGTTCTATTCCGAACATCAATGAAAGAAATCAATTTGATTTGTTGTCATAACTCAAATTCCTACAAGCCATCTACAGCTTATTATTCTATTATTTCTTTGTGAAATTGAGTCATCCGGCATTTTTTTCGGCTTTCAATTGTTTCTTTGGCTTATGTATGGGCATTGCTCAATGTAGTTGTGTTGTGGTATTTCTGATTTCAGCGCTCGACTGGTTAGGTTGAGTGCTACCTTCCCTGTCTGATTTCCTCATACCTTTTCTTAAGGATGTTGTTCTTACTTCCGTGATCAAAGGTTAAGGATATTCCCCGTGTGAAAGCAACAAGAAACCAGGTGACGGAATATAGATTTGAACTTTATGAGTGATCGCTAAAGACAGAACAACAATAATTTATAACACCATAAATACAATATTGCACCTACATGTATATATACCAACATAATAGCAACAAATATAGCAACAGTTCACACCCATAACTCGAAGCTTGTAAACCGTAACTGTGGATAAATCGACACCCAATAGTTTCACCATATACAGAAGAAAATAGTTCTGAATGAATAAGTGAATAACAGGTCAAAAAGTTAGCGAATGTTGAATTTAGCACATTTAGCATGCAGAAATAATAGCAAATTTTTATATTTCTTCATAGTGTTGTTTGCAGGCCAAAATTCATACCAGAGATAATGTTAATTATTTCAGTAATTTTCTTGTGGTGAATGTTTCAGCGGCACTTGATTTTTATTATAATATGTAAACTACATTGGCCTTGTGATATTACCATGTCTATGACATTTTAATTGAAGACAAAGGAAAGCAACTGCTGATACTGTCATCACATGTTCTGAAAAAGAATGACCTAATATTTTGTAATGCAACATTTTTCAAAAAATAATTCGGCATATTTAATATAATAGAGATAATTGATAGTTCCCATCATTTATTGAACGACCCTCATATGTAATATATTCGCAGTTTATCTGACATAGAAACCCAGAATGATGAACACTATGAAGAAATCAGAATGACAATTAATGTCAATAATGGCAGATTCTCTAAAACTGTACCAGACATAATCACATTACACTTTCTATATTTACAAGTTATGTTTCTAATATAGAGAGAACGTTGATATAAGTCATCTGTCTGCGAGACTTCTTAATAAAAACATCTCACCTAATTCTCGAGAATATTGTCACAATTTACACTTAGCAAACCATTCAGGCAGTCTGTGAACTTAAAAGTAAATTTTTTATAATACCAAACTTGCTTGATTTTAACATTCTGAAGTAGTTTCATGGTAAATGTTCACAATAATATTTTTTGTGTTTGCACGAGTACTTGATTGTACTTATCGACCAATCAGGTTTCTTGATTTCTGTTAACGTATAATTTTTCAATAATGCATATTCACCAAGAAATTATTTGGAGGCACTGTGCTTGTGCAAGTAGATTGTGTCTCTTCATGAAGAATGTGCAAGCCAATACAGACAGTTCTAACCATGGATTATGGATGGGTTGTATCCGTAAAACAACTATTCATAATACATACATTTTATAAAAGGACTTTTCTTTTCAAAAGCATTGCCTTGATGGACTTAGAAAATATTTGAGTTTCCAATATTTGAAAGTTTTGGTTAACATTTTGAATAGGAAAGACAAACGGACGGACAGGACAATAACTACATGCCTCCTCTATAAGTAAATGCGACCCAGTGCAAAAAGACAACTGCAAGATATTATGCCGATACACACAGCCAAAAACAGTCTCTATGGCTCAATAACGGACACACAAAATTATATAAACATCCAAATTTTTTGGATTTTCAACAATTTTCAACAATACTTAAAACCATTCCATAGATAATGTTTGTAGATATAAGATAATGAGGAGCAATGAGTTAGGGGGGGCTGTCTACAGTGGAGGACTGTATGATTATAAATGATCCGGGAGTTATAGTAGAGACATACCAGATACCCCGGGTTATATCTATGGTATAGTAGAAGTTTTGGACATCTAGAGGACGTGCAGAGATCATCACCAATCACCCAATTCTCATCATAATATTCACTTCTAACATTTGTAGTACAACCATCAAGGACTACCTTTGCATGTCAGAACACTATACTGGCACTTATCTGTACAATACTTGCACTGTACATCTTTATTCAAGTTCAGGTCTTCTGTATGCAAAAATTTCAAACAGCAAATTTTTTTGTCGGGGGTAAGGCTCCTTTTTTCCAATTTTATTTCAGCTCTTTTTCAATTTTATTGGTATTTCCATTTTATTTGGATTACTTTTCTACCTGATTTTAATTTTTCAGCTGTCCAGTCTTTGTTAGTTATTGTCTATTTATGAAATGAAAATAACAGGGATGTTTTGCTATATTTTTTGTTGATGATAAAAAGGAACTTACATACCAGTAAAGAAAACATGTTTTTCGTACTCGATCTGACCCAATCTGAGGCAACAGTACTTCCATATAACCATGAACATCGACAATTTATGAAACTTCAAAGAACAATGCAGGTCCCAAGCAATGTAAAACAGTACATGTAGAACAATGCAGGACATTATTCGGACATCATACAGTGGAGATGCATAATAAAGGCTATGCTCGGAGATGCTCACAAGAGAAATAAAGCCCATTAAGACATGTATAATCATACTCTACTATGACAGAATCATATCTCGTTATCTGGTCAGCAAAAGATACAAGATTAATTTCTGTCCTGTCCAATACAGATACACATCGCTTCTAATCAACTCATAAAAGGGCCAAAGGGCCATAAATATCATAACCCCTGTACGAAGACATTCATTATACTCTTTTGATGAGGGCTAAATGAATTTTTGAAAGCCTGTTTTTATCACTTTCTTGTAAAGACCATTGATTGTAAACGCCATAAATCATTGATATCATCGGACATTCGGAAACCTTGTAAAATGAAATGTCTACTAAACTATGAAAATCATTTCGCTAATTATTTTTCTTTTAAAGGAAACATATGTTTTATTTATTCACAATGTCACATACTGCAACCAGTGAACAGTATTTTTATGTTATTTGACATTTAACATTATGACCATTGGAGATGCAATGAAGCATTTACTGTGGAACAGAATGAGACATTTGCTGCAGAACTTAAACCAATTTCCTGTAGTATCTGTGGTCAATGCTGCATGTTAATTGGCTGGATAAAAAGGTGATTTGTAAAATGCTAATAGATTATTTGCTTTTAAAGCCACGTGTAAGCATGCATCCTCAACAAAGCATTCTGGGCAACTTGAAAAGTACGAAACCAGAAACAATTTGTCCAGTACAAGCTTGGTTCATGTACTTCTAATGTAGCACGATGGAGTCTTTTGTTCACAGCTTTGACATTACTTTGCCATTTCCGATGGATCAGAGGCAACTTTCACCACAGATACTGGCTTAATAGTGTATTGTTCTGGATTGTATTTTCATTGGGGGGTCCTCTTAGGCGACCACTTTCCGTACTAGTTAAATCTTTCCGGGACTTTGTACACTTTCGGCAGTTTTCAGTCATTGAGTTCATTAGTTGAGATGCATTGCAAATGGAGTACCGCCAAACGAATCACCGCTTATCAATTATCTAGTCTTTATGGCCCCTCATAGCTTTTTTACCATCAAGACCATTAAAGATAGAAAAATACAATATTGTTGGTGGTGGTTATACTCTCTGCAACGTTAAGGCAGAACAAGCATAGTGAGACTAACACATCAATCAAAACAAAACTTCTTAAATATGTAAAACACAACAAGTACCAATTAACTTTAACAATGGGGCCAGCATGAGGAGGCTTTTTTTCAGTTTTAACAAAAATTTGATAAATTCACAATTTTATCTTTAATCAAAGTTTCAATATTTCAACGCCCTCATCAGTATATTTATAGAAACATTGTTACAACAAGAGGGCCATGATGGCCCTATATCGCTCACCTGATTATAAACCCTGCACAATTTTCACCCAAAGGAATAATTTGAACATCTTGGTAGAAAACCACAAGATGATGCTACATACCAATAATAACAAGGATTTTCTAAGATTTGACCCTGTGACCTAGTGTTTGACCCCACATGACCCATATTCAAACTTGACCTATATATCACTGAGACAAACATTCTGACCAAGTTTCATGAAGATCAAGCTTCAAATGTGCCCTCTAGAGTGTTAACAAGGATTTTCTAAGATTTGACCCTGTGACCTAGTGTTTGACCCCACGTGACCCATATTCAAACTTGACCTATATATCACTGAGACAAACATTCTGACCAAGTTTCATGAAGATCAAGCTTCAAATGTGCCCCCTGGAGTGTAAACAAGGATTTTCTAAGATTTGACCGGATGACCTAGTTTTTGACCCCACGTGACCTATATTCGAACTTGACCTAGATATCATTGATACAAACATTCTGACCAAGTTTCATGAATATCAAGCTTCAAATGTGACCTCTAGAGTGTTAACAAGGATTTTCTAAGATTTGACCCGGTGACCTAGTTTTTGACCTCACGTGACCCATATTCAAACTTGACCTATATATGACTGAGACAAACATTCTGACCAAGTTTCATGAAGATCAAGCTTCAAATGTGCCCCCTGGAGTGTAAACAAGGATTTTCTAAGATATGACCGGATGACCTAGTTTTTGACCCCACGTGACCTATATTCGAACTTGACCTAGATATCATTGATACAAACATTCTGACCAAGTTTCATGAAGATCAAGCTTCAAATGTGACCTCTAGAGTGTAAACAAGAATTTTCTAAGATTTGACCTGGTGACCTAGTTTTTGACCCCACATGACCCATATACGAACTTGACCTAGATATCATTGAGACAAACATTCTGACCAAGTTTCATGAAGATCAAGCTTCAAATGTGACCTCTAGAGTGTAACCAAGGATTTTCTAAGATTTGACCCGGTGACCTAGTTTTTGACCTCACGTGACCCACATTCAAACTTGACCTATATATCACTGAGACAAACATTCTGACCAAGTTTCATGAAGATCAAGCTTCAAATGTGCCCCCTGGAGTGTAAACAAGGATTTTCTAAGATTTGACCGGATGACCTAGTTTTTGACCCCACGTGACCTATATTCGAACTTGACCTAGATATCATTGATACAAACATTCTGACCAAGTTTCATGAAGATCAAGCTTCAAATGTGACCTCTAGAGTGTAAACAAGAATTTTCTAAGATTTGACCTGGTGACCTAATTTTTGACCCCACATGACCCATATACGAACTTGACCTAGATATCATTGAGACAAACATTCTGACCAAGTTTCATGAAGATTGAGTCCAAAATGTGACCTCTAGAGTGTAAACAAACTAATTGTGAACGGACGACGGACGACGGACGACGGACGACGTACGACGGACATCCATCGATCCTAATAGCTCACCATGACCACTTCGTGGTCAGGTGAGCTAAAAACAATTCAGTTATTATAAGGTGGGCCTTAAATGATAAATTAAATACAATCACGGCATTACAATAACGAAAATTACAAATACGAAAAATATTCACACAAAAAAGCAACCAAACGATAACAAGTCATACAGGGAAGGCAGAACTCACCAGAAACAACAGAACACCAAACGCACAAAAAGAACAGAGGACAAATTTCAGTCAGGAGATTATTTGTACTGAACGAAGTTGTGAAGTAGTACGGTGGTATAATTTGGTGTTTCCTTCAATCATCATTAAATGCCAACAGCCCAGCACCAGTAATTGGCAATGAGTAATGCAAATACCGAAATACAGCAGGCGTTGACTGAATGACCAAAGAGTGGACGTCAAGACATTTATATTACCGATGTCCAGCGTAGAGAAATAAAGCAGGGCCACACTCCTTGACATATTTCTAATATTTCAAGCATCTACGAACACGTTGAATGAAGCATATGTAAATGTACACCTTTTTACTAGTGACAGTGTCCGCCCATGTCCAACCATGTCGTGTCAACGTTTCCGACCTGAAGTTGGCATTCGGACCCTGCTGGGCTCCTATTAAGACGAACAATTGGCGAATTTGACGAGCTGAAAACACATCTTTCATCAAACCACACTTTCCACAACTGCTTTTATTCTTCACATAAAATTGCATTAACATAATGAATGGACATTTGGTTCGTACAATAATGTCTGAATGAAGGGTCGCACATTGATAAATCATTCACTTATAATAACTTCACTAAAGAAGGGCGGGGAACATCATATATACGGCAGATTATCTATATACCCGGGTATCGATTTTTATATCAAATAAAATATTCTGTCAAACGTTCACCCGATTTTTTATAGTTTAAATAAACTCCAACAAAGTGCGATGAAGACAATTTACACACAATTTTGTGCTCCGATAAATTGAAATAATTTACGAGCGATATAAAAGGCGATCACCTATACAAGACAAATATTGTAATTCAGTTTAATTGGGAATGATCAAAACCAATCTGCTTTTGATGACTATATAAAATGTGCTTAAATAAATATCCTTCATTCATTCAATTCTTACAAATTTTTCAGTGATATATAATGAAGATATTGCTATCCCATACACACACTGAACTGCCAATCAAAGCCAACAATGGATAAAACACATGTGTTACACCATAGCGCCTTTATTGACATGCACTCATACCACAGTTTAATTTGATTGCCTTACTTTTTTATCACATTAAAGGCAAATACATAATCCCACAAAATATAAGAACTGTCCAACAAGCAAATGTTCGACAAAACAATAATGTAGGGTTAACACATGTCTTTTTGTGTTTTATCATTTGGAGAGTCCAAAGAGCTCAAACTCATTAAAGGGAACCTGAAATGCACATACTTAAAAATGGACGTCAAAATCGTATGAACCATTATGCTCACGCATAGTTTTCAACCCATTAAAGTATGGGCAAAATATAGGTTTTTGTGCTTTTCAAAATACATGTTTCTCTCTTGGCTTGGTATGTGTAAGGTCTGAATTTGTAATAAATCTCAAATTTACCTGTGTTTCTATACCATGCAGTACTATTTCTATCACATAATTTATAGGTTATGGTGTTGTGGCCTGGCATCAAACACACTGCCCTCTGAACCCATGCCATGCCGTTCTAAGCATAATACATTGGAGCCTGTAAAAGAGTAAAGGAATATCTTGATAGGTCTCGAAACAACAATGTTGTTTGTTTCAAAGAAAAATATCATTGAAACAAATTTGTTTAAAAATCCTTTTTTGGATAAATAGCGACATTTTGGCGCTAAATTCAAAGGCAATTCCACAGGGCCTGTCACCATACCACCATAGGCTGTATAGCCGATAATTTCTGCTTTGGAAAACCTACCTTCAAAGCCTTTTTTAGAAGTGGCCAGTGTGCCCCAATACTTGTACAGGACCTTGATCATGTGATATCCTTTAGTCTGGGATGCATGTTTATTGATGACAGTTACATATCCAAATTTGGTCATTATGGTCATAAACGAAGCCTGAAAATGCCCTTTCGCACATATACATTTTAGTAAACTTTGTAAGAGGTGAGGAAAGGACATCAGAAGATATCAAGATTTGCAACACACTTTAAGTAAGAAATTTTATTAAAACGCCCGATCCAGTCAGACCCACACAGTTACCTTAATATATTAACAAAATAAAACAACCTCAAGTTGGTCGAATCCTTTGATCATGATCGTGGAGGAGCTTATATTGAACGTTACATCATACCATAGAATGAAGGTGTTAATCCAATAAGGACAGGTTGAAGTGTACCTTACTTAACTCCTATATTGTATTAGATCTTATTTACAAGTCAGATTATATGTTTTATATAACGTGTTAAAGTCTTGAAGAACTTCATTAAATGTTGAAGGCTTGTTGAGGACTTGGTGCAAAACTATGGTAACTACATAAATTTATAGAGGCATGTACCATAGTTTTGCGCTGAGCTCTTGTTGTGGAACTTCATTAACTGTTGAAGGCCCTATATAATGGTACCTCAGACAATTTAACATGTATGATATAACTTTACTGCTATATATTTACATTCCTAATATAAACATGCCTGTACTGATAATACAACAACATTATGATCTGTCTCAAGTACTGGGGGACCTGACTAGCCTTAAAGCTATAAGCGCTACTTCAAACTGCAGCTGCAAAACATAATGGTTTGAGATATTTCTGTAAAAGGAATTGCATTAAATACAATGTCATTTGAATTTATTTAAAATTCATTCAGTGCTATTTTAGGTTAATTGTAAAACAAGTTCTTACAACATATGTAGATAGTTGACAATTCTCTACACCTCATTCCAGATGGTTACATAATGCATGGATGTGAAAGTAAAAAGTCTGCTTTCCCTTTTATGCTGAGTTTCTAGCCATTTCATTTTCACTTTTGTATGAAGCCGCCAAAGATCAAACCTGTGACCTGTCACTTTACCACTGTTATGTAATGGGGGGATAGTATTTTTTCCATTCTGACAATTTTATCAGTCTATTACATAATTATAAACTGAGAAATAACAAAGTTCTGTATAAAATTTAGTATTATCAAAAATGCATTAACTGCAGAAATTCTAATTTATGCAAGTTATAATATTTTCTCCGGAAACAGAAAATTTCAAATGTTCAAATGATATATACGTAAATCTTATTATGCATTTCCTTTCACATGAATATGTATCTCATATTTTCAGCAGCTGTGTCAAACCCGTCCGTTATGCAGTAAAATTCTATTTGTATGTTCACCGACATAAATTTTACATTTATTATTTTCTTTTTATATTTCTTATCCAAAATAGAAAAAATCCAGATTATTATCAGCCAAGGTTTTTATAATTTACTGTAGAAAAATTTATATTTGAATAAAATCTTTATTTCCCAAATTATGGTAACATACTTTATTGCAGAATGATGAACTTTTAGCCAATGGTTCCAGGATTATGAGTCCTGCATGACATGATAGTAAGTTTACATGGAGATGTTTGTATTGGGGAAGAATCCAATTACCCAAAAATTGCAAAAACATAAACATCGCCATTAATACCTGATTTACAGCAGTTATAAGAACTTTCATCAACTTAATCTTGGATGCAATAAAGAAGACAGAAATAGAGATAAAAATCATGAAGACATGATTTTATCTAACTCCACGATTTTTTACTTAATCAAAGACAAATTAATTAATATTCCCAGCAAATTAATTATTATATTACTGTAAAGTTATGTGAAATGATTTGGAGTGCCGCCACACGTAACTGACAAAATCATCGCTAGAGTCTGGGAAAGAAGTATCATATCTATATTATCATCGTTCTATTGAAATGCATGAATTCCATCCATGGGTAAAAGTGGGTTTAACATTTTTTTCTATAATGTATCTTAACTAACGATCAGCTTGAAGAAAAATCTTCCCATAAACTCTGATTAGTATCTAAGAAAAATCGTAAAAAATGGATATTTCTGTTTTTTGGTCTCCATCAAACTTTGGGTACTTTAGTGATATGTGAGATAAGGGGGTATGATGTGATAACACGAGGAGTTTATACACTCGTACCATCGTACTCATGCTGTGATATGGCACTATTCCATCACAATATCTCTACATATCGCTGGCTCAGAATGAGCAGAATGAGAAGGCAACTACTACTTACGACCTTATAAGACTGATACATATTTACAATCAGTATTACAAGTCGCTCCTTATGAGCCTATTATCATGAAAATCCGACTTTGCCAATTTTTTGGACATTTTTTCTTCTTTTCTCAAAATATCGATTTTGTACTTAAGACCTTCTCATTCTAAGCCAGAAATATATAAATGGTAAATTATTCTTACATTGTTGCTTATTTGATTCAATGTTTATTAAACCCCCATATAAGATATGCAGCATCATAATTATGATCATTATACCAAATGTTCTGGCTTAAATTTTTCACTGAGAAACATACTAAGTACATTTTTCCAAGTACCACTAAAGGAAATTGTCATTGCCAATTGCTTACTGATCATAGCACAATCATTTAACAACATGCATGTAACATTTAGTATCATGTTCTTGAGCAAAATCATGATAAACTTAAATTAATTTTCTAATGAATTTGATGACCAATACAACCACCCAAACAACAAATCAGCCCCGTACAACAGTATGAATTTGATATCAACTTAAATATTCCTACAAGACATGAAACAGATTAAGTTTCTTACATAATTGGTGTTAATTAGAAAAGAAACGGTTTGTTTAAGCTTGTTTTAAAGTTTAAACATGGGTTGATGGTATAACATGAACATCCGGACAGAGTCAGTGTGTTGTTTGAATTAACCAGACTTTCACACCTGATAGTTAGAATGAATGTAAGATTAATTGCTATGTTAATCTTTAGTATACCTACCCAGGACACAGCTGTACATCCCCTTCTCCCAGCTTCCTAGGTAACGGTTAAACCAAAGCACTTACGGCAATTTTTTAAATTTCTTTTTAACTAATAGACAACTACCAATATTAACAATGCCTTTCAAAATGCCAATTCAAACCAATTATCTAATTTTGCTACAAAATACTGCTGCAATATATGGCTTTGATTTTTTTCAAAGCTTTTAACAATGCAATACCATACATTTATACCAAGCTTAGAATCTGTGAAAAACTCATTTGATATTAATTAAAACAGTTCTGTTCTTTAAATTTGTCCGAAAGTTGAAGGCACTGATCAAACAGCCCCTTATTTTGATCCTAAAAGTTTAGTCACAATCTATAAATAACTCTCCAAATCATTGTTGGACCACATGATTCATTTATTTATCAAACATTATACGAGAATTATACGAGACTATGTAACTATGGTAGAAAACGTCTTTAATGGAAACAATAGGGAATGTTTTAGCGTAAATATTTGATGAAAATTCCGTTTTACAGTCACCCAATCTTAATGAATATTCCGTTTCCCCGCTGGTAGAAATTATCATGACCCTAATTGGATTTGGTCCCTAATTTATTGACATAGGACATGAGTTATGACCAGTAATTTTAGACAGGCACATGTCAGTAATGGAAGAACAAACAATTATTCGGGGGAAAAACATATTCAACATCGAGCTGGAAACAAAAAGGTCGACACTTTGTTCCGGTTCCAGAGTATTACTGTATATCATAACATATTAAACTACATGACTTATGGATACAATAATCATAAATGTTTTAATTTCCGCAAGAAAATATAAAACATATTAATAGAGGAATGAATAAATGGATCAATTTATTAACACAGATTGGTATTCTGACAGAGTAAAATAAAATCATGTACATAAATCATTTTTATATTTTTTTTCTCTCACAGAAAAATAAAAATATCAATGCCTTGGAAAAAATTTAATCAAAGAGAGAAATTGCAGATATTACCATTGGAAGTGACCTCTGACACTTTGAAAGTCAAGTGAAATAAAAACACAATACTGTAAAATAATTAATGTTCGTGAGGGATTTAATTTTGTGGATTTTGGGGTTCATCTTCAACCACAAAATTTAATCCCATCAAACAATAATTATGACCCTTGTATTTATTACCTGAAATGCAAAATCCACAAATTCATGTCATATAGAAATGGTCTTTAATGGCCAAAACAATGAAATTTCATCCCTACAAAATCAAATTATTTTACAGTAAGTGGCAATGTGAGACTTTTGGTCTATTGGTACCAACAAGTATAGTACAACATTAAACTAAGAATTGCAATTAGTACAACATTAAACTAAGAATTGCAATTATTGTACAGACAGACAGCAGTGAGGGTATATTCTATAACATGACTTACACCGCGTTATATCTGATAACAGCAGCTGCATTGAATATATCAACACTAGAACAATAGAATTGAACAATGCATTCTGGGATAGGGGAAAAAAACAACAGGAAACTTTCGGAAAATAGATGAATCTGAACATATAATTCTGCCAGATTTAAACTGAGAAGCACTCATAGAAGCTAGATTATCCATTCAACGTGAAAGACCATCGGACGACATGTCATATTCACGCTTTATGTCAATGAAGACGCATGCAGGGGGTCTCGTACAAGGCAGCAATTTTTTCCGCAAATATGATTATGATATTGACATGTATCGTGTTAAACTAATTACGAGTCGTATTGTGGACACCAAGAGGAGTCTGGGAAGATTTAAGAGGCTTCTGAACAGGAAGTACAATTATCCCGAAAGCAACTTGTAGAACTCCCTCCAAAATGAAGAGTCAATTGTAATACAAAATGTACCTCCAAAAAGAGATTCAATTCCCTCCAAAATGAGAGAGTTAATTACCTCCTAAACTGAAGAGGAGTCAAACTGCATGCCAATTACTGGCAAGACGAATATATGAAATGAATCATTTTCCATGAAAAGTTTGTTGTCAACTGTGAGTCCTATTTGTTGATGTACAAGTAGATCTATCATGTAACACCAGTATAGAATTGAAAGATATGATCATTTTGGCACAAGTTCCCTCTGAAGTTATAGTCAACTGAGAGTCCCATTTGTTCATAACAAATCTATTTTACATATTCTATAACAAGAATACCAGTATAGAATCGAAGAAATGTTAATTATAGCACATTTTCTCTGAGATAGTATATATAGGTAAAGAACCACTAAATGCCTCCGCGGACCAAGTGGTGATACACTCAAGTAGTCCTCAAAAAAACTTTGGTTAGCCTGTAAATGGAGATATTTCTTGACAAATGTGGAGTTGAATGATGAAATTGAGTTTAAATGGTTGGTAAATATGCATGTGGTGTAGTAAAACTGTAATATTTGTATTATTCCACTATTTTGTTCTTGATACCAAAGTGAAAGTAGACTAGGCTAATACCCAGAACTCATAAATCCGGACATGCGTAAAAACTGATAGACTGTGTTTGAAGGACAAAAACTTTCTTAGAAGATACATGACCCCCCTTTTTTATTTCATTATTTTGAAGCTTAAATGCCCCTCTATACAATGATATATGTGGTCCAGGTGGCCATAGACTAAAAAAAGTTGAAAATTGGGGCCTACTATGGCCAATTTACATTGAGCTATAGAGCAAATCTATTTGGTGGTTTCTAACCTATAGTCAATTGAGAGTCCCATTTGTTTATAAAGATATATTGCTACATATTTACATTCTCCACATTCTAGAATCGAAGAAATGCTCATTACATATTATTTTCAATTATTAATAAAGAACTATGCTATTGGAAGGATAAACTATAAATAATGCATTGAACAAAGTGTTGAAACCAAAGTATGAAGAGTATGATAGAAAACTCTCATCTATATATACCCAGTCATGCATGAATTCTTATTTTAATTGAAATAATAGAAATAATATCAGTTTAAGAGTAAGAATAATCTTCAGACTAAAAGCTTATTATCATCATCATTAGCAAAAAGCGTTCCCTAGGAAATCAATAATGGGTTAAACATTTTGAAGTTGCTAAGCTTGCATAAAAAATGAAATCTATCTTAAAACTTATGAAAAATTTATGATTTTTAGAATTTCTAAATATTAAATTCTGATTGAAGATGAGGCTTGAAGTCATATTGTTCATTGCAAATCAATGCATGTCAAAACATGAGCATGTCGGTCATCTATACCTGTATATAAATGTATGTCAACAGTGGTACACATACCCAAGGACTTTTTTCACAAACTTAATAAACTATCCTCTCAAACTTTTACAAGACCTTTTGGCAATATAGCACTGAATCATTCGGTAATTGCAATTTTAGAGATTTTAGAGATTTTTAATCAGCTCCTTCATGATGATTGGCTCACTGTAAAGCTCAAGTCAAAGAAATGTTCTGTTCCGCTCACCAATTGTGTCACAATTTTTTAACATCACTTTTATGACCTTTCAACTTAAATTAAGACAAAAAAATGACACTGAATGATTGAGAAATTACAATGTACAGTCTGATAGACTTAACTCAAAAATCATTTTTGAAAATTCAAAAAAAGATTTTTTCATCTACATGAATGTCAAGTTCTGTGTCTAAGAAGCTCAAATTATGCTCTGAGAGCAGTTTTCCTTCAAAGACTGCCAGAAAACAGTAAGTGGTAGTTATAACTGGCTCAATCAATCAAAACTGTCAACTTTAAGAATAATTTTGCAACTATCAAAGCAAGCACCTGTTTTAATCTCACAGACAACCTACCCTGAAGGACAGCCGGCAGTATGGCAGTATGTTTGCGGAGAATTAGCAGTTTACGTCATCATTAACTACAGCTTACCATAACTTTCTCAAGTCTTCAGAGGTAAACTGACAAATTGATATTTCATGGTGTTTTACCCCCACTGTTAATGTAATCTAAATCACTTTTCACCAACAATATTCTGACAAGTGACGACTCTGAATGCTATATTACTGCCGGAACAGTTTACATTTTTCTGCCGGAAAGTTTACATTCCGCTGTAATTAACTGTTTATAAACATGCTCATTTGTCAACACTGATTGCTTTCCCCCCTCAATCAACAAACAGAACAATTGCATGTAAGAAAATATAGAAATTTTCATCCAATTATGTCAAATTAATTGATTAAATTGCGGAAATAGAATTAATTTACAGGAGCTAGAAACATTCAAGACCATTTTTGTTGTCAGTTTACTCCATACTCAACATCCGGAACAGTTATTGCATGTAGGCAAATACAGTAAATTTAACCAATTATGTCAATTAATTAACGAATTCATGGAAATACAATTAATAAATAAATTAATTTACACGAATGACAAACAATACAATGGAATTAGACAAGTAGGCATATATTTCATTATTCTTGATGAATTGTGAAATCAGTTCTGGAAACTTATATGAATTACTCTTGACACTTCATTTCTGCTGCATCAGAGGTATGTCTCAGAGAAATATAAATCAGCTTTCACTTGTTTGCTGAACGTCAATTTGACACTGGCACCACTGGCAGTATTTTTTATTTTCTCTTTGGTTTGATGCGACTATGCAGATCTAACACACCAAGCAAGTCCATTTCAAACAAGTTATATTCTGATTAATTTCTTCAAAATATTTCCCACACATTTATCCAATCAGAATATACATGTTACCAAAACTTGGATGCATGCATCCATATTCTTTTATTGCGTTTTCACTATTTTTTGTGTCTGACTTTTTGCTTTTGAATTATCTCCCCTTTTTACTTGTGTCTAATTCAGAGCTGTGTCCAATGCTTGGGCAAATACAGTACTGTTGCATAAAAACAACAGAAAATCTAATTATGACAACATATTAGATTTCCCCTTGTGAAATTAGATATAAACTGCACCCACTGAGCAAATGTAATTCCAGCATTGTTATGTAAACTATTCAATTATAAATAAGAACATGACTTTTTAAGCAAAGAAACTAGATTTTAGGTATTTTATTGTTTTTACGAGGAGGCAATTATATATTCAACATAAATATATTTGTCAAATTACATAAGAAACATTTCTGACCTATAAAATCCCCCCAACACAATGTAATTTAATCATGGAAATGATACAGGGGCCGACCAGGGACACAACATGGGGTGTTCACGAACATAATTAAACTTAAAGTGAATTTTAGTGAATAATATACGAAGTCTTATCATGTGACAAAATCTCCCTCAAATCTTGAGATAAGTGAAAGTGAAACAGCATGGAAACACTGCATGAGATTTACATTCATAATATTGCATTGCAACATGGCGATTCAATTGGATAAAGTTGACCTGAAAGAAACGAGTAGGGGAGTCATATGAACAATCAATTTAGGTGATTTTCCAAGATACGACAATGTTAGAGATTCGGGTATTTTTGCACTGTGTTGTTCTTTATTTTGGATAACTGTCACAAAATGTGCTTTTATTTGGAATGGAATGGCTGATGGACAGAAAGACATGTCTATATTTGGGATGGCTGTTGTGCTCTAAGTGTTCCCTAATTTTGGATGACAGTTGCATTGCATTGAATTGTGATGCATGCCTGTCATACCTACAAGGACTGTTTTTACATAAAATGAATACAATTCCAGAATATAACTGCCATATGCATTCCTGTCATTCCAAAAACCTCTAACAGAATACCTTAGATAGGATCTACCATAAAACAATCATACGGTATTCTGTAAGAGCCATGTTTTGTAAGAGACACCAGGATTTGTAGCATCAATGTTTGCTGCCAGAATATCTTCATAATTCAAATACAACAACAACAACAACAACAACAACAACAACAAAGCAACATACTCCAAGACTTGATTCACCATGGAAACGAATTAATCAGACAAAATCTTGACATTCAACATTATTGATGCAAATGTTTGATTTCATAAAATAGCAGCATTTCTAGTCATTAAATACATTAAACAGAGTAAATCACCATCTTACAGACATTTCTGCACAACTTCAATAGTGATAGTATCATACAAAGTATCAATCCAGACTTTAGAAGTATGTTAAACATATTTATCATGAGAAGTTGATACCCATACCCCACCCATTACCATCCTACTATCTGTAACAAGTCTATAAATAGCTACATGGTTCACTGGTAAAGGTTGCTTATGTTTGCAGAAGCCTGTTGGCATAGCAAATAAATGAGGAAAACAAATGGCATCAACATTTGCCATCACCAATCATATTGCTAAGATATTAAGCATAGGTTTTCTGGTATAAAGGAAGCTGTGGCTTTGCACACAGCAAGGTACAGACATGCATGTTGGGGTATATATACTACAGCTGTTGGTGATGTACCGATAGTGTCGTTGGTGTACCTCAAGATCTGCCCGTATTCCGATGATAGTGTACCACCGGGAGACATCCGGCAAAATGTTTGATACATGACAACACACTGACACCAGCACATGTTGGACAGACTCACCGAAACATTCAAATGAGCTGTTGCCATTTTAGACATTATACAATTCACCTGACGACTCCTTTGGTTGAGCAGACTTTGCTCAGTCTAAGGAGTTGTGTGGGCATTGCTCAGGGTAGTTGTGTCGTGGTGTTTCTGATTTCTGTGCTCGGCTGGTTGGGTTGAGTGCTACCTTCCTGTCGGAATTTTTCATACCTTTTTTGTTACTCGAAATTCAGAGATCACAAAAGTGGAGCCGAAAATGTTATGACTTGGGAGCCCTGCAGGTCGTGACATGGAGCCATACTATGTATTTTATTAGAGGTCAGCAACTTCTGAAAATGTGAAAGAGATTATCGACAATTTGGTCCAACAAGCAGAGAAGGTTTTATCACCAGCAGTGACGTGAGATTCAAACTTGCATTGCCTGGGTGCAAGTCCAGCGCAATAACCATTGGACCAAAGGTAAGAAACCTAGCCTTCGACCACTCAGTGTACCGTACTTAATCTATAATATGACTCATGTAGAAATGTTGCTATTCTATATTCAACATGTTAGTATTCCATTATTTTCAAACAGCCAGTTTTACAAAAATTATTTAAAATGATCAATGCAAGTCAAACATAGGATACGAACAACTCAAATAATGGGTACAAAACAATACAATGTTACAATGACCGGAGAAAATAGTTAAAAAAATTGACACATTTTTTTACGAAAAATCTCACAAATTGGTCTCCACTGACAAGCCCCGATTATTGACACAGATTCAAGGCCCTGTCATCGGTCTTAATTATGTGCCCTTAAAGTGTCATCTCAATTAATGATTTGTTTACTCAAATCTAACTCATTATCTCGTTCCATGCAGTTGGTGAATCTACAGTAAATATGCTCGCGATTGGAATTGAAAAGCTACATTAAACAACGACACCAAATGTAAATATTGAAGATAAAGCAATTTAAATAACAGCCGTATATAAAAAAATAAAAAAAAAATTTTAAGTTGAATATTGCCTTTGTGCTTCAATGTTCTATTATTCGCCACATGCAGAACATTAAAAGCAGAGATTTCATCTTAGTACACATGTAAAACTTGAATAGGATTTCTATTGTGTAAATATTCTAACAGTCGACCACTTCAAGTTTATTAACACTATGTTACCTGTTAATCAAACCTGCCGAAAAGATATTTTCGAAAAAATATTTTGTAAGGATTTGAAAAGAAAGTTTTGAATTTTTGAAAAAAATATCTTGATTTTTTTTTCGAAAAAATTTCAAGTTTATTTCAAACATCAGCACATATCATAAGATACATACTTTCTTCATTACTGTAAAATCATAAAATTTCGATGGGACGAAATTTCGTAGTTTGGGTAAAAAGACCATTTTGATGAGACATTAATTCCTGGAATATGCGTTTCAGGTGATCAATACAAGGGTCCAAATTATTGTTCGATGGGATTTGATTTCATGGTAAAGGTGAACCACGAAATCCACGAAATTTAATCCTCCACGAAAATTAATGATTTTACAGTACATATATTTTTAATATGTCAACCAATATTGTGATGACACTTCACCATCTGATTACATAAAGTCTCAAGTTACGATTAATATAGCCTGACCCCTAACATCTTAGTGACAGGTTCCTATTATGCAAAGGAGATAAATTTTGCAAGTTTTTGACACCAGACATAGATACTGTAACCTGGTCTATTCATCGGTACCCTAATAAACACCTGTGCCAGTAAATGATGTTTTTAGCAAAAAGCAAATAAAACTGAAATTTATCTTAAAAGCCGAAAGTCTATTTATGAAGCTAACAAAAGTATCTCCTTGCTGTATTATATAGAACTAGGATATTTGTTTAGGTTAGATAACCGTTTGTCAATATAGTTTTTTTACAAAAGTTTAAAAGGAAGATAGGAAACCTCATTTTATGAAATTTCGGAATTTATCAAATGTATTTAACGCCATAAAAAAGATTCCCTCGTTCAACTCATTTTAGATTTTTGAATAGCTTACAACAAAACACACCAAAACTTGCATTCATCAAATCAAGTAAAAAACTTTTTTCAATATCATTAAAACTGCAGTTGCATTGATTTTGAGAGTGTCAGCAATTTTTACAGTGAAGTTAATATTTTTTTCCTGATTAAACCTTATATCATGACAATAATGAAAAAAATGAAAAACCTCCCACTGCGAAAAACGAAGAAGACAAAAATGAAATGAGAAAGTATATCTTTCAACAGTCAGTTAAGAGTTTATCCGGGGTTAACTTAAACAAACATGATCCATTAAAACATCCTGGCGAGCTTACGAGCATACCCGAACTGGTGTGAAATGGTGTGAAATCTACCCGAATATGGAGACCTGATAATATCATGCCAATGTATCATTTCTAGACCGTAGTCTCTGGTTACAATGTATCAAATTAATCATTGTCAGAATTAAAATAGCCTTAATTAGTTGCTTGCTAACAGATAAGATGCATAGAGCAACAAACCAGAGCAGCAGGCCCGCTGATGGTGATAGGGGCATGGTGTCAGATGTACAACCAGTAAGCCATAATGCCTGTGAAAATACATCAACATTTTGATAAAAATCTGCAAATACAAAAGTCAGGCCACTACATGATTTGATGGCTTTGAGCAAACCTAAATCAACATGTTGAAAGCCCGAAATTGTATTGTTCATAGTTTTGTTGCCATCCATTAAAGGTGTTCGTTGAAAAAGTTTTCTGTATAGTATATAGAGAAATGATCACAATTGTTTTCAACAGTTTGCTTTTTATCTAATGCGTATAAAATTGTGAATTTAAAATAATACCATTGTAGCAGCAGTCTGGTAAAGTTTCACCAATATTGGTCAACCAGGCCAGGAATTTGTTTTTAATAAATTGTGGAGATGGACAACAGATACTAACAAATTACATTACTTCTCCATCAACACTTTGAGCTCACAGATGAGCTAAAAACAACAAAGCCTGAAGCTTACCTCACCTCATTTGAGACTGCTTTTGCCATAACCACACACCTTTAATACTTCATACCCTAGCCAAGTAGTTTGATGTTTCTGTGTAAATCTTAGATCTGAAATCATTTGGAAAAACATCAATTTGACAAAAGCCAACAAGCAATACTTAGCACCCCACCCACTATCATTTATTATCAAAATGAACGGGAGTTTTCAAGCAATTTTCTGATTTTTACATTTAGATTAAAATCACAAATTGTGGAATTTTAACAATGACTTATTCTTGTGTCAGATGATCATAATCTGCTCTTAAAACAATTTTTCTCTCGTTCTGATCTTCAAACATTGTTCCTGGAACCAATAAATCAAACTCTGACAATTGTTCCAAGTGCCCTGATAGTGGAAACGTATCAAATATCAATATAAGGCATGTTAAAACAATACTACAATATTTCAAATATAGCCTAGCTGTCACAGTGCCCCAACATCAAAGTAGTTCAACTATTTTCCTGTCATATTTTCAATATTACTTAACCAATGCATCAATAAGCAAGACTGCATTCAATAAACGCTTATGCCCCAGTCAAGTTGCCTTGTCAAAGAAAACTAGCTTTAAGTCAATCAGAGGACTAACTAGCTAAATCAATTAGGGGCCATTATAAATTCTGTTAAATGTTGGATAGTGTCACATGGTGTTGAAAATGCAAAGTTTATAAGACAGTAAATAAGTATACCAAGTTTAAAAGAATTGCTTTGATGGACTGAAGAAAGTTTTGGATGCCACTTTGAGTTTGACAGATGGACGGACCAACAATGGACAAATAAACGGTTGAGCAAAAACACTTAAAACTGAGTACAGAAAAAATATAAAAGCTTGGTATCATGACAAACGGAAGTTACAATGAATCGACTGTCGGATCCACTTATATAAAATCATAATATAAATGAAATACGGGAACCGATCAGACATGGAACAAAGATTTATCATACGCTGGTACTCGGCTCAGACATTCAATGTATTTGACTCACCATTTAAATGTCCCGCAATGACTAAAACCCGGCACTCTATCAAGTATCATAACCAATCATGAATTTCTATAATGAAATTCAAAAATTCCATGATGCAGAGTACGAGAAAATGAAAGGTTGCTGTCAATTTGTGTTAGTTTAAGGTAGTAAAAGTTTTGATTGAAAGCTATAATCTTCCCCTTAAGTCTGGCAAAGCCTATCATTACAAATATCCCCCAGATTCAAATTTCATTTTTTCATTCTTTCCCGCTGAGATCACGGTGGTTATATTGATGAGGGAATATTGACAGGAGCGCTGTTATGATTCGGCTTTTGTAGTAATATTGAATTGTACCATCATATAATAAAATAGCTATCATAATTAATTAAGAGTAATTATTTTCAATTAAATTTCAACTTTTATCATAAACTTTAAAGTATTTTATTTTTTAATTGAATATGACAGCACAATTACCTAACAGGTGATGGCCGGGTGCTTGAATTAACCTCTGGAGACCCTTCATGTCTTAAACAATATTACAATGGTATTATTTAACTATTTCATTCAAAGCATGTATTTAAAGACCACCAGGTCCAGACACCCATTAAAGACCACAACAAACATGTCTGTAAAAGCCTCATGGGGACAAAGACCAATATACAAAACTTGTTTGCAAAAACCACCTGCGAAAAAAGACCACTACATAAAACTTAAAAACAGAGACCACCAGTCCTGCTAACAATGCTCACTAAAAAAACATCAGCAAAGACCATCAAATTTTATCACAAAATTTAGATTCATTTTCAAATATTTTGTAAAGAGAGACAACCTGTATTCAAAGACTACATTTTGCCTTTGTCCATAGGAGGTCTTTACAGATGGGTGTGTCTTATAGATAAATTTTAATGGTATCATCATTAATTTTAATGGTTAATAATTTTGTGGATTCTGAAAAAAATGCAATCCTAGATTTATAGATATTGAATATTAGAAGGAATACCTGTTGATATTTGTTCTTAGAAATTGAATCAAATATTTTAATCAACAGATTTATCAAAGGTGTCTAATGTTAGCGAGGTGGTGAAGACGTAAGCTGTGGTATACATGCTAGAGAAGATAATTAAGTATATAGCCTCGCAATCTATCAAAGAACTGTAAACCAAGAAATAATTTTGCGCAATTTAATTTGGCAGAGTTTGAAAATGGTAGAAAATTGTTAAATTCACCACTTAAAGTGTTCAAAACACTAATATGGACATCGTGGGAGATTTAAAAACGTGAAAAAATTTGTACACTGGAATAAAGCTGTGTTCAAAACATTAATATGGACATTGCGGGAGACTTAAAAATGCCAACATTTGTAGACCGGAATATACTGACAATTGGCAAAACATGAAAATCAGTCTAGTAAATTGGTTTACAGGTAAAACAGAGACAGAATAATTGAACAAGATCAGAAAATCAAAGGACTGTAGATACATGATGTATACAGCTGTTATATCTATCAATACAGACCTCAGGTAGCCCTGGGGGTCCATGGCTGATTCATACTTTCATCTTAAGTTTCTTACAACAAAAACTTAAGTCAACTCAGTAGTTCATGTTTTGAAGATCTGATCAAGAATTATTCCCAATATCAAGAGGGAAACAGGCTTCACCAAGGACCATCGTTCACAATGCATCACCGATGGAAGGACCATACTGAAAAGATATATATCACATGAATTTCCTTGTATCCAGGTGAGCATAACCAGTATGTATAACTCTATACGTAACGGGTGTAGTATAACTTTTAAATGTCATCATTTTATCTCCCAAGTGACGTCATTTTGTGCTGAAAATGACATAGCGTTTAGCGTCTTTTATACGGCGGAGTCGTTTTTTCAGCTGAACGATGCGCTTTTTCCATGTTATTAGAGTCCTGTGATATAAAGAATCTAATACTTGTTGTCAATTGATATAATCTTATATTAAAATTTCCCAAACTCGTTTAATATAAGTCTATATCAATTGACAACTTGTGATAGATCCTCTATGTATCACCATGAGCACCAGTTCTTTCTGGCAATATTCTAACAGAGTGGTACCCATACTTCACCATGATACCTTGCAGTATTAGAGACATAAACAACAATACAGAAGTGTACATGAAGGGTTGCAGGTGGATTGTTTCATGGGTAGATCTGACTGTATGATCGGACTGCCACCGTATCAGGTGTGGAAGTAACAACACAAGCATGCACTGTCAGTCAACCACGTCTAGATTATCTCCCCCTGTCTTATACTGTTGTTTATCATGTTGTTTTTATGTTGTTTAAGGTGATCCAACCCAGCCTGTGTGTACATGAATTAATCTTACTCAGTATTATTTATTGCAGGATAAAGAATGAATTATCTGGACATTGAAGGACAGCACCATATGACTTAATAAATCAAGTCAAATTTAATAAAAAACTTCCATTTGTTTGTGTTTCATGAACAACATACAAAATATTAGTAATTGGAAGTGGCTGTAAAAAGTTGCCCATATGTAAATGATGTGTTGTTGGAAGTTGGGACTTTCAGTGATTTATTTTCATTTTCTCTTCAGTTGAGTTTATGCCATGTGATTGTGCACTGTGTTATTGCTGTTTTCTGTGCTTGGCTGTTCCAGTTGGGTGCCGTCTTCCATGTCTGATTCGTCATTATATTTTTACTGGAATATCTGAATGCTGTGGTCAATGGTCAGTCATCAGTCCCTAGTACAATCTCCATCAATATGCTATCCCGTTACAACATTCCCTTAACATCATTTCAATACTGGATCCATTTCTACTTAATCTTAATAATAAATTGACTCAGGTATTCTTCATATGAGGGGCGGTCAGCAAATATTAAAACTTTAAAATCACTCTCAAAAACCATTCAACATTTTTCAGAAATTCTTTCCATATCTTAATCAAAATATTCATGACCTATGTCTATGCACTTTTGTCATTTTCATGGAGCTTCCTGATGTCAAACATGAAGTAAACCTATATTCTAGTTCATAACTGTGACGGCCGATATTTGAAGTCCAGATACTTTCTGATCGCCCCTCTTATATTAAATTACCCTTCTTATTCCATGTCAAAATAAAAACTAAACATGCCAGATTAAAATTAAGGGGCAATGTCCCTTTTAAAGTAACAGCCCCATGTTTTACAACACTGAAAACCCCTTTTATACCAAAACCCTGTAATTCCTTGTAATAAAAAAGAAATGAAATTTTCAGCAGAGGAAATTCCCATAAATTTTGTAGTCAAAAAGGGGTCAGTATTTAAGCAATTTGTAGATACCCCCTCATCCCATCCCTGCATATTTATAAAAGTGTTAGCAGTATTTGCGCATGCTACAATATAAAAGATTGAATGCATAAATTTCAATTTAAATCTTGTGTTGACAAAAGTAAATGAAATTTTATACTAAAATTGCAGGTTTCAAATATACTGTGTCACGGAAATTTGAATCTTGTTAAAGACTGTTGAATTAGACAGGTAATTTTACAATCCTATGGAGCACTTCGGATGTACCAAATCGACAGAGGAATGAAAAATTTGAAAATTGAGCGAACAAAAGCCGATTTGACCTTGTCGTAGGTACAGTACTACAGTCTCGGAACATTATAGTACGTCTCTATGATCATGATGCATCACAGTCACCTAGAAGCTTGGCATATCATTTATATTCATGAGATCAAACCCAGTGATACAACGAATACAAACGAACACAGCGAAACACAACGCCGTTGATAATTAACGTAGACACTATTTACGAAAGATCAAATTCTGCGGTAACCTTACCCATAATGCTCGGACCAGAGTTGCTCGTTTCTATAGATCATCGGAGAGCTTGCGTTACCTAAGATTACAGAGCTTAAAGATGGAAGTTAATGCCGGCCGGGTGTTTTATAGTCATTAATCATCATAATTAGTATTTATTATCGGAAACGACAATATCGCCACCGTATACCTAACAATAAAATATCTTCACGTTTCATTTTTTATGTCCACCATCTTAGAGACAATTCTTTATGCACGGAGCACTGTATTGAGACGCTTCCTTTATGTCGGAACTATTTTTTATGTAGCCAACATTGTAGTGTTAGAAATGATTAAGTGAATAAGGGTCATAAAAAACTGAAACTCTACCAAAGTTGAGCGTAATTATTCATGTATTAATGCAAATCATCATGCAATAAAGTTGCCACCAACGACCATGAAGTATTTTATACGGGATTCATGCTACGTGAAATATAAAGCCATGATTTGTGGTCACTATGATTTTATGACAGATAATCATATACTGACCATTGACCAGTAACCAACATTATTCATCATCTCAAATATTAACCAAATTTATGAAAGAATTAGTAATCTACCGTATAACCTTGTAGCATTGCTCCCTGGGCTTAGATTATGGGGAGGGTGCGCTTGAATGGGCTAATACGGTATATGATTGATTCATAAATGCAAATTTGGTGAAAATGATGAACATAATTAAAATTTTTGTGACAAAAGCAAGACAATAAAATTTAATATATCGACAATAAATTATATGCATATGGGATAAACTGATTCCAACACAATTAGAAAAAGGATTTTCGTTGAAGAATAACTTTAGTTCAAAGACATTATTACCTACTTTCTAACGTAAACATCATTATTAATCAGTATTACTGCTGCAACCTTCAAACCGTTAATCCTGAAAGTATACAAAATAGAACTTTAAACCTCTCTATAGCAGCATCCCTTTCAGAAACACAGGTGTTACTTATTAACTTTTCAAAGAAACAGCCTCTTTACAACAACCTGTGTTAATAAGTATAACATAAAGTAAATGGTTACTTCTGAAAAAAATTACAATGATGCTCAATAGTTTGTTGCTCTCTGGAGAGTTTAATGAAATGTCATATCAATGCAAGTCTTAGTAAGAAAACTACTGGGAGCCTAAATCTGCACATTTATAACTAGATAAATCAAAGTATTCTTTATTGTGATGGAACTCTATACATAACTCAACTTAAAATAAGAGAAAACTTTCAGAGAAAAGCTGGAAAGGTTCAGTGCGAGAATTGGAATTGATGTAAACGTAAGATTAATACTCGTGCACTAGACAGTAAGCCATCAGACACGGGTAACTTAGACATCAGTAATTTGTACAATTTCACCATCATGTAAATCCTTACATGGTAACATCCAGCTAATTCTCTCATAATGCACAATTACCACCAAGTTTCCTAAATTACCACCAAACTTCAGACATTCCGGCAGCAGACAACATTCAAGATAAAATTTTGACTTTAACAAAGCTACAAAGCATTAATGCACCAACGGGTCACGTCAAATGCAGACGTGAAATTATCCCTAATTATTTTGTTAAAATCATTGTCCAATTTTACACATTTTAAACTCAAATTAGTATTTTCGCCGACAGCTGGACACGGGACAGCAGTATGTGTCCACAACTTGGCCGTAACGTAGCGAGATAAATGACCTCAAATAACGCCCTGTCATACTAAAGAGGACAAACTAACTTGCGAAAATATGCAAATTTTGAAAAACAGATAATTATTCAAATATTCAAATATTTATCTAATCAAATATCAAATCACTGCAATGTAATGAGTTTATTTTTAAAATAATTTCTTTTTAATAGCTATTAATTTATGAGAAACAGAATTATCAAAATTCATATAACACAAGCACTAAATGGAGTACCTGACGACATGTGATTGCAAAAGGGCTCTAAACCACTCACCTGGGTAGAATGTTATTTTGGCATTATAAATATTTTTTTCTTTATATAAATATTGTGACTAACTTTTGAACCCAGGTGACCCAGTTGCAACCTTAATTCAGTCCCATTCTCACTTTCCTGATTTTGCATACCCAACAAGTCCCAGTTTGTTTGTAATATGTAGGAAACTGGGGAGACCAACCTAGTGGTATCATGGACATACAGGATCATCTAGAGGGATCTGTGATAAACCATGACCAGCCCGGTTCCATTAAAATATTTAATATACTGTAAAATCATTTAATTTCGTTGGGACGAAATTTCGTGGTTTTGGTAAAAAGACAATTTCGTTGGGACTAAAATTCGTGGAATTTGCATTTCAGGTAGTAAAACAAGGGTCAAAATTAATGTTCTTGGGATTAAAGTTTGTGGTTGAGGTGAACCACGAAATCCACAAAATTTAATCCCCCACGAAAATTTATGATTTTACAGTAATTGATACACCAGGGTAATATCAAGTCAATCATATGTAGACCTACCCAGTCTATTATTCTGACACTGGGCGGACAAACAAGGTGAGCTACAAATTGGGGGCAAAGAATGTCCTTAATGCAGATATATGCGGCTGATATCGTGAGACATGGGGAGATGTCGGTTGATACAGGTAGATAATGATGCTGACATGTGACTTTGTTAAATTTATTAACCAGAATAAATTTTCTGTGGTAAATGATTTTAGAGATAACTTTTGGCACTGTGTTGTATTTATCGTAGATCGGATCATTATGACTGCATCATTATCTTGTCGTTTATATACCAGATATGATCCGACCTAGACATCTAAAGTGTTTTGTTAAATAGACAAATCTTACAAAATGTTAAAAGATAACATTGAATAAATTCAATTTCTCAAAGTTAAGTTGTTTAACAAAGTGACAAAAGAAGTCTCGAAATCTGAAAACATAAATAAAGCTGAGTCACAGATATCATCGTAAATCATCTAACAAATTAGCGGGCACATAATTACGCAAACTTGATAATTTCTTCATGAATCATGATTTTATCATGTGCTGCAATTTAAATTAATTTTCGTGCATTTTTAACAATAATTAGAAAAAAACCTGCAAGTAAATTACACTATTTTATCTTGATACCTTATTCACCCAGACTGTGACACGGTCTTTTTTCAATTTGACATATTTGTCGTATATTTACGTAACCAGTCGAGTCTTTGCAATATTAAAACAACTTCCGTCTGTATTTCCGACTTCTCGTGATAAGGAACCTATTTGCTGAAACTTTACAACAAATTATTGAACATGAAAACAAACAATTTGACATCAATGATAATATACTTAAGTGATTACAAACTAATATGACCTTTATACATGGAATGACAACTTCAATTATTGGGTCAAGTATTGCAACTACCAAACATCTATAGTTGCAGAAACATGTATTTTTCTCTATGTTTTTCTGGAGAAACAAGAAAATACTGGGAACTTTCTTTCACAAAATACTTCCTTACTTGTTTACTTTAATGATCATTGGTGATTTTTGGGATTTTTGCAGGGATGCAAAACATCATCTTCGCTTTTATTGTTAGACCTTAACATTGAACTTAACCTTGAGGTCACACAAAAAACATAATTAAGAATAGCGTCCAGACCTATAAATGTTTGAGCAATGTTATTGAAGTACAGGCACACGTTCCAGTGTCACGTTAGAGAGGAAATGTCAGGTTGTGAAGTACTATACAACAAGACATCAGGACAGGAAGGACCATACAATAGGACTGAGAGGAAACGATGCAGAAAACATGCCGAGTGACCGACGTGTGCAAGATGTCACCAGCATACAACCTCACAATGTCTTGTATTGTTGGAGTGGTCTTTGTTTTAAACCCTCTCAATCAACACAACTACCTCACAGCCAAAATCTTCCCCACTCACAGTGACAGGCCAACTCTTGGGCAAATGATACAATCTAGTATGAAGTGTTCAAAGAGATTTGTATAATTTTTTCTCAAAATCCACCAAAAATGAATCAGTATCAACACTTTTTTATCAAGTCAGAAATTTCATTTTCTTAACAAAATTCATGTTGTTTTGAGGCCTTCAGTTCAATAGTAATTCCACTACTCGGACACATTTTCACATTATCTTGACACTGGATGAATAACAAGTTACCGGTACCTGAAACTTACTGCTGAGCGCCTAGCAAGGCAAATATATCAGTACCAATTTATGGACTTTGGTATGCCATGTTGCCTGGGACTGAAACCAACACCTCAGACTTCCAGTGTCGTTCTACCACTAGGCTATGAAGGTTGTCAGGTATTTTACTGGCCATTTGCGAGATCTACTGACAATATCACTCTCAATTATTGCTAAAACTTGTTTTACAATCGATGTAAAAAAAATTAATTAGTACAAATCAGGGGGTCACACTTCACTCGGATATAAATAACACAAGCCCAAACCTCACAGGTTTCAGTGGGTATCAATATAACAAATACCAGTAAAAATCTTTGATAAAAACTTTAAAAAGAAACTGTGGACTAAAGATTTCATCATGATTATGTGATATTAAGTTTGAAGTGGTGAGTACAATGACGGGTGACAGAGTGAATCTCACAGAGAATTTGTTCAAGATTTACCATAAAGTCCTAGCAAACCTTATAAATTACGGAGTGTCTATATATTTACATAGCACTCATCAGTCTTAATTGAGACACTTCAAACCTAAAACAGCTTTGTGCATTAAGTACGGGACTTCAGTAACTTAATATAAAATTGTCTCGAAAATCAAGCGATTACCGAGCCTAAGTAAGTTTGAAGAGACGTGTATTTTCAAAGTAACCTAGTTAACGAAATCACAGACAGACATAGTGGATCCAATTATCTATATACGTCTACTGCCGTCTAGTACATGTACATTTGTACTTCTAAAATGTCTTAACAAGAACAATCTCAGGCGTTTCATTATCCAATGCACAATGTCAGTCATTTGAGTGCATTTACATGTACCGAGTCGGTTCAACAAAATGTTTCAATCCTTTTCAAAATCGGGTCTTTTTCTGTTTTGCTGTTAATTTGGATTTTAAAGCATCATTTCTCTACAATTTTTACACGATGTACAGCAGTAGGTGACATTGTCACTTATCCTGAACTGTATAATTCTAACAATTACTAACTTATTGGCTATACTTCCACCAGGAACCAGCAACTTCTCCACATGTGGAGGTAAATAAGAATTGATATCTTTCCAAGGAAAGGCATTAGGAACCTTCTGGGACTTAGATCACAAGGTCACAAAACATACAAATGTGCCCTACACCAGTCCACTACACCACTGGACCACAGACTACATGTTTCCAGAATGTGAAAAAAAAAAATTCTGCTTGATTCCAGGACTGTTACATGCACAGATCCAGCAATTTTTCTCTGGAGGGTTCCTGGCAACAAGCTATGTTTCTCCAGAAGGGGTTTGCTGGAGTCCTGGCCCAGTGGTTATAAACATCGGAGTATGTATTCCATACTCAAATTGGAGTATTTCTTAGTTACAAAAACTGCTATAAATTCTTTATTCCTGAATGGAAACATATGAAACTGAGATTCATTAGAGCATTTGTTACAAGTTGGTTGTGATGCAAAAATCTAAAATCAGCTGTTTTTCTAGTTTAAGCTTTGAGTATGGAGTTTGAGTATGAGAAATTTTTATAATCACCGGGCCAGATCAAATGAAGCCGCATTATTCAAATGGTTAATCAGTATTTGAATATTCCCTGAAATACCCCGTAAAATATATAATTCATTTTTCACAACCGGATTTCTTTGTACGTGATCGGTTTGGGACGCATATCAGCAACGTATTGCTGTCACTAAGTCAATAATATGTCATAAAACCGTGATCACACCTCCACGAGATTTTGATGCCGGGGTACAAACGACACCACATGACATGGTGCTTATCTTGACGATATATTTTAATGGGATGTTAAGGAAACCGTATCTGTATTCTGTTATTTTATCATCAGAAAATATGAAATATAATACTTAAATGTGACTTTTTTATCTTCAGCATATAACGCCCTGTGGATGGTGCAGATTAGTGTTTCACACAGATGCCACTCGGAGGCCACGGTTGCCAACATTAACTGTAACAGTTTAAGATATGGCTTTTATATCAACATGCAAAACGCTACAAAACATGTTAACATGCATTTCAAGTACACTAGCTTTATTGTGAACTCAAAACCTTGTTTCTTAACTGTATTTGAAAAAAAAATCACATTGTTCAAAGCCTTCTTTTAATGTATCCAGCACATCCCATTTGTACAAATACTTGATCGCATGATATCATTTTAAGGGCTAAGTGCAACACTATGGTAACTACATCAAATTATAGAGGCATATACCAGTTTTGTACTGAACCCTTGATTTAGTGTTGAATGCATGTGTGTATCATATCCATGGTATTTTCAAAATCAAATTTGTTTAATTTTTTTGTCCCTTCAATAAGTACATTAACATTTATGTTGAACAATTTGGTTAATTTTACATATAAAATACGGAAGCCTAAAAGTGCCATTTTGTCCAATACACTTAAGTTATTTATACATAGTAGCGCAAAGGATATGAAAGAAAATTGATTGGGGCAAATTAGCTACAATATTTTGATAGAAGGCACAAATTGATCTGCTATTTCCCCGCTACATCAATTCTAACTGTGGCTCTTTGGTTAACAGTAACCATAATGTAATACATTACAACATAATTGCTCAATAATCAATCATTTTAATGTTACAAAGTGTTACATCTCTGCAAAAAAATCATTCGGGGACGATGTTCGCAATTTGTGAAAGATAATATCATATTCAATGTACGGAATTCATAAAAAAAGAAAACATTAGAAAATTGGATCCATTTCTGTTATTATTGATCGTAGTTAGGTAAGAATGTAATTATAATTACATTACTGTATGATATTCGACGACCCTCGACTACATATACTTGTAACTTTACACAGATATCATCATCAAAATCCCCTTATATCTACCCCTTAAATCTGCGGAAACCAATTTATGGGTATATTTTCTAAATCATGAAATCTGACTATACGTCATTCTCGTATCTTGTGTTCTATCACACAGATCGTTACGGAGAATGCTGTAAGTCCAAGTGTCAATCGGGATTTTAAAAACGTTATCGTAAAATCAGTCACAGCGAATAGTTTGAATAAAATATGAACAAACAAATTACAAGCGTACGAAAGTCAGTGAACAATTTCACCGAGGAAAAGGGACAGACCGACACATAATATAATTCAATTATCAAAATGACACTACTTATACGGATAATTTAAAATTTCAATTACCCGTCCGACAGAAAGTTAGATATAATTACGATCTCTTTGCTTTCATATAATTCTCATACCACCCACTATTCTTGTCTTCAACAGTCAGCATTGAAGATCATGGTCAAAAAGAAGGGATTTTTGCCAAAACTATGTAGAGTCAAAAACATACGTCTCCTGTGAAGGGCCATAAGTCCCGCAGTTATAATCTGGCCTAAAATTCCTGACAAAGTGCACAACAGTCACTACTAAGCTTTGTAACACTTTTTCATGTAAAACATCATTGAAATCAGATCATATAATAGTTACAAACAAATGCTGACAAACTATGTGAAATCCATCAAGATTCCAGCAAGAAAACATTATGTTTCATCTACGATGTGTACAGGACTACTAATATTTATAAAAAGACTCCCAAACATATTTTGGAAATGTTGATAAAAAGAATAAAACATTAGATCTATTTATTGCATGGAATGCACATTATGCATTGTGCAATCAATGTGTTAATGTGTACACTTTGTCAACAGAGGAATTCTGAAAAAATCTTAAGAATCAGTACAAGACATCACTAAAACATTGATAAACCATCGTTAAATAATCGTCAAAACACTGTAATATATTTAAAGTACTGTAAAATCATTTAATTTCGTTGGGATGAAATTTCGTGGTTTTGGTAAAAAAGACAATTTCGTTGGGACTTGAATTCGTGGATTTTGCATTTTAGGTAATAAAACAAGGGTCAAAATCAATGTTCGTTGGGATTAAAAGTTCGTGGTTGAGGTGAACCACGAAATCCACGAAATTTAATCCCCCACGAAAATTAATGATTTTACAGTAGTTTACTAAACTCAGACAGCAGGTTAAATATGAAACAATCAATTTTCTGTAAGGAGGAAAAAATATTCAATTGTCTATTATTAAGTTATGAATTCAGGGACCTATACAGGACTTTGTTTTTGATGTATAACCAAAATATGACAATTACACCGACAAACATATCAATTATTTTAAGCACAAGTCACATTGCAAGTATTGTAAACTGTGCTCTTTTCAAAAGTTTTTTGACGGTAGATGTATTTTCAATTATCAATTTCAATATTTTCACTGTGGTACCACTGTCAGTGGAAGGGTATACATTAATATATTACTGGTTCTTAGGATACATGCCTCCGTAGCTCAGTGGTAAGTGTGCTTGCCGTCTAATCAGGCGACCCAGGTTCAAATCCGGGTGGAGGCACATATATATGCCTGCCATATTTCAGTAGAAATTAAGCAAATAAAGGCTATGCTTGGCTTATTTTTTTAAGGATACATTCCAGGAAAATTTGTGAGGTGAATCAGCAGCAGTAACATTATCTTAGCTGAAAAATTGTTCTACCGGTATGTTATATTTGATAAAATTCCCTTAAAGGTCAGTAAAACTTCGGTACTGCAAAAACTGCACAATTTTACTGCAAAATTTTACAGCACAAAAATCCATAAAATCCATACAAGCCTAGCCAGGTGTCAAGTTATCAAATATTATATCCATTGAAAGCTTCATCACAAATTGCTAGATTTATAAACTGATCCCTTGACAAATTTGCGGATCAACGGGGACATATTTTAGGGGACAATAAATGTCATCCTGCACTTAATGATGATATATGCAGATAAAACTGTAAGCTTAACATCTCACGAAATTTTAAGAGCTGAAAAAATATAAGATAAGACTCAATCTTCACTTGTATTCAAAGGCTGGAAAATGAATGAAAATAATGATCAAAGTGTAACTTAACACAATATAAACACACATTTATCTAATTATTGCTGAAGAGTGATGAGGCTAGTGAATTTTTAATAAAATCATTCGGCCTCTTTTTAAGAAAAGCTTGTGGTGACTTTCAAACAAATAATTTATTAACTTATGATTTTTAATTAATAAATTTAATGCATAAGTAGTTAAAATTATCGGAGATAAAATAATTCATGTTTTCCTTAATACTTTCAGTGCAATGTAAGGTCTCCTCTGTTCTTTCATTTTAATTAATATTCAGTATAATAATCAAAATGATTCATAATGAATAAATCATCATCAGAAAGTTAAAAAGAAAAACTAAAATTTAGAGTTTGGATTTCAGCACACAAGACTAAAATTTAATATTTATTATTTTAACCAAGTTGAACCCTAACAAAATACAAGGGTACAATTTACTTGTTTTTACAATTTAACCCCTATAGATTTCTCATGTTTTCAATATTTGACCCCTAATTTCTCATGTTTTTCTCAAGTATTGTTCTACAATATTATATGCCAATCTCAGGCTACCCGACTAAAGACGTATCATATTTTGTCTAACACACGGTGATTTCTACCAATGCTTTATGATCAATCACCCAGGAAGCCCATGTCACCTGTCTTATCCACGGTGACTCCTTTGTCCCGACCCGCTCAGCGCAAACCATTCAACCAGCCGACAACTCATAATTACTCTTTCAATACGGACAACCCATATTATAGACACTTCATTTTCTTCTCTGCATTTTTCACACACTTGCATTTCAACACCCTAAATGGGAGTAAAAGGGATCAAAAGTTAACGTAGTATGTTGCACCTGAGCCCAATCTTGTAAAAGTTCTCAATCTGAGCAAAATCTCGGCTCCAATATTGTCGGTAATCGATAATGTTTCAATGCCAATCATGGTTCAAAATAGGTTCCAGTGTCAGAATTGTTCATGCAATTAGTTAAGACTTCATTGCTGAACAATTATAAGAAGGTCTAACATTGAGATATTTCAAATTCTTATAACATTAGACTAGTACTGTGAACTTGCAGCTTGACTTAAAACATCGGGAGCCTGCTGCATAACCGAGGCACTTTTGAGCCATTTCTGGCAGCGCTATAATACGTCTATGCAGCGACATGCTACCAGCTCTACACTTTGCTAGGTGATTGCTTTCTTATGCAACAGACCGCTTTGGTTCCACTCGGAAGTGCTTTGCTACGCAACAGTATGCTAGCCACAAGCGCTCGCCAGTAGCTTCATAGCAGTTTTGAAGCAAGCCATATCTAAGCGTAGCGCTCGATAGCGCGCGCCTAGCTTATGCAACAACCTCTCCTCCTATGTATCATATAATGGTCTCTTCTCACAAATTTGGTGGAAGTCCTTGACCAATCTGGCAGGGAGAAAAACAAATGACCACACAAAACAGCCTCAATTGATAGCAAAAAAACATCAGTCCTTGACATGCTTTTAGTAGACTTGTAAATATGGATACTATAACAGACTTTCCACTAACAAATCAAATCACACCTTATTAAACTCTTGGTCAGTAACAGGAAATCTGATTGGCTATCATTATTCTCCAATTAAATAAGATCAATATTGACTACTACCCCTGGTCAGTCCACTAGATTCCTACAACCTATGTACCTGTCAGTACCAACCAATTATACCCTTTAAAGTGAAAGGAATAGTCACAATAAATTATACTCCTCGCTTGAAGGTCTTCAAACACCACACTGATTACACATTTAATTGACCCTAATTGACCCCTTATTACCTTGTAGGGTATTGGAACACTGTAATTAGATAGAGTTTTAAGGACCTTTTAGTAAAATCAGACATGACCAGTAAAAAGGGTACACCATTCTGTTCAAACAAACTTGAAAAGTTATTACCCGATTTTCAACGATTTCACTTGAAGATTTTCACTATCGAATATTTAATTGCCTCGGATTTTAAACATAATTTAGGGAAATGAAAGATTATCTTTAACACAAAGCAAACACAAAATGTACTTCAATTTACAAGTAATTTCACAACGGAGGCACCATCTACTATCCGCAAATAAACCCCTCAAAACTGAAGGCGTGCTAATTAAGAGTCTTCATAGACCATTAGTCTCGGTCAGCTCTTTGTACAGTACACTTAAAACACCTTAATTAACTTACCTACAATTAAATAATAAACTTGTTCAGATCAAACTTTACATCAAGTAAATAAACATGTGAACTGATCAACTGATTTCTAAGGACACCACTTAAATTGTTTGGCAAATTTTTGTAGCCCAATGTAATCATGGGCAATAATACTCACTGGGCAGTCAAATTGGGTCAACTTAAAGCTTTTCTGTCCTAATGTGTTGGTAAAGTACAGCCTCCCCTGTCTGACTTTTTTTAATTGGAGTAGTGGCCCACAGGTAGGATCAAGCAGTCCTAGGTACAATCTCCGGCCATACCACAATGCATCACTCGACCAAGGTGTGAATTGGTATGAAAAGAGTCTAGAGTGAAATGTTCTCCCCAAAAAGACTGTTTTTTTTCTAAGGTAACCCAACGTTTGGGGAAGTTTAATGTCAAAAGCGACTGAATGGCTGAACTTTTGAAAGCGTCCCTCAGAAACTGGTAACTAATCCTGAACTTCTTTCAAAGCGTCATTATTTTTAACTTTCACACAATATTATGTTTCTTAGAAAGATTATGTGACATACTCAACCAAAATTTGATTTTTAGATTTGTTTTTGGAAAATACAAAACCACCATCAAAATATGAAATACTTAAATTGTAACTATTTGCCAAAGTAACTTAAGAAATAAAGATTTGACCATCTTTTAAAGTGGAGAAGCTTTAATCCATAAATCATGATCGTACAATTAGATGGACCCTCTCAGTGACATATTGCTTCTCTCACAAAACCAATCTGCTACTCTTCACCTCCTTTGCAACTCTTCAACCTCCCATGCTACTCTTCAACCTCCACAACCTCAGGTCAACAGTAGCTCTTCAACCTCCTTGGTTATGGTCAACTATGATGACTCAGCAGTATTCCTGGAGAGCCAGGTGTTGTTATTCGGGTACTGCTGTACAGGAAACTGAAGTTTAAGTGGGTAAAGCTATTGTCCATCCTCTTTTAAGTGGGTAAAACTATTGTCCATCCTCTTTAAGTGGGTACAACTATTGTCCCCATAAATGACGATCCCCTTCAGAGAGATGAGCATTTATGACAAGCCCTGTAATCCTGGATATATCCCCTACTCAAGCTGGGGACATTTATTGCCCTAGTTGAGAATCTGACATAAGGGGCTTGAATTCACCAAGATAGTAACACGAAATTGTATCAATGACAGATCAAAACTGTCCACCCTGACCACTGCCCAAAAATCTTTTTTAGATATTGAGGTTGTTAAAGTCAATTGTTTTGAGTTAAGAAATAATAATATGTACCCTTTTTAATGTAGAATAAAGAACAATCACAAGTTCAATATGTAGTAATTGAACTTTATGTGTACATGTTGCAGGTTTATAAAAATCATTTACACAGGACTGGGCTTGAACCCACAACACACTGGATGCAAGTCAGGTGCTAAAATTACCAATTGAGGTACCGACGGGCTGATGACAGTACTTGAAGTATCTGTATCAGTCAAATACTGGTCCTGTGACATACACATCAGAATAAGCATGTTTCATAGGTTCTCCCATAGTTTTACCCATTTTAGAAATAAAATAATCAGGAATAAAGTTTAAGATAGGAAGTAAAATATAAACGATAAATCAATTTCGTTCTCATGTGCTAAGCAGACTGAGCCAGCAGATTATAAACTATGATTTCCTTTATGTGCCAGTGTATGACACTTAAATCAAAGAGTATATTATGATTCATATCAGGATTGTAATTAGTATTGGAGCACAGGTGTGCAGTGATATAACTGCACTGTCAAGTACTCTAAACACTCTCCTGAACTGTGAAGTAGATAATGCTTTTATACAGATCTATAAATGACAGCAAAAATATCAGAAGTGGAGGAAATCAAAGCAAACTCTGATGAATTGTTGTCAACCAATTTAAGAAACGCTGGCAAAGATTTGTTTATCTTTTATCAAAAGGAAATATAACTCAACAGAAAACCAGAGATACTAAATACCGTAAAATGAGAAATTTTCACGAGAAATTTTCCTACCGTATATTAACAAGCTTGAAGAATTTGCTAAATTTTAAACTGATGAATTTCAAACACAACTATATTAGGTGGCCTGAATGGAGAACCATATCCAGTGTTATAATTGTTAGTTCCACATAATTATTTATTGTATTCAACTACTTTTTATAAGGTAGACAGTTGTTTTCTGAAAGTTGAGATTTTGCAGACCTTTTTACCTGCTAACAATTTCGGACTAAAAAATATTGTGAAATATTTAACATACAAATAATACAATTTTACAGATGGCCTATATTGTTAATGTGAAAGTCCAGGATTGTGGGAGATAGGGCACCTTGTGGAAGTATTGAATATTAGCTAATTGGTAGCTACAGCGAATCTAGTCTAAAAAAACTTTGAGGTTCTTTTTTTTGGTGGGGAAGGGCTCCTATAAAATAAATTGTTCTAAGCGATATTGAAGTGTAAACGAGAAAACCTGTCTCGTATTGATGAGACGTAAGTTAGGAATCCTCGAGTGGTTCATTCACGGCTATTGTCATCTGTAAATAATGTGACAAACTACAAAGAGATACAAAAAAAACGTGAAGATAATATAAGTCCTCGAGAGAAGACGAGTTTTATACAGTAGGAAATTATCTTAGTGATATCACTTCTTGTGACCGTAAATTGTATAGAATGATAAAAGATGAAAGAGTTTTAATATTATAAAACATCTAACATGTACATATCCGTCATCGTTACCCCAGTACCCGTCGCAGTGCAAACAGTTTTACGGCATAGGTAGCCTAGAGGTTGAGCCAACACTTTTGAGTATTGGAGGTCATGAGTTCTCTCCTCTGATATTTGTAGTTATGAAGTTTCATGATACAGTGATAGATTCTAAAATGATAAAAGATGAAAGAGCTTAATTTATTATAAAATATCTAACATATACATATCCTCCATTACCCTAGTATTCAAGGTACTCAACCGTTTACTGCCATGGTAAGCCCAGTGGTTGAGGCCTAGTTTTGAATACAGGAGGTCATGAGTTCCCTCCTCTGATATTACAAAAATGATACATTATAAAGTTCCATGATACAGTGATAGGTTTTCATGACAATTTAATGAAAGAAAATCTCCATTCTGTGTAAGGGCAGTTACTCCCTTAAAAATTATTCTGACCATTTTGCCTGATAAATACGAGGGGCATTCAAAAAATACGTAGACAAATCAATTTGCTAGCTTATTTTTTCAGATAAATCAATAATTATTTATTATGGTGTAGCACCACCTTTAGTCGCCAAATTCCAAAAGTTTCATAGAAATCGGACCAACGGTTAAGTGAGGATCATGTTTTATGGAATGTACCTATAGTGACCACGGGGCAAGTCCAGACGTCGTTGTTGACGTCATAGGTTTTGGTAACCTCACAACATCTTCTAAATTCTCACAATAATACTTATTGTACAACTCCAACCATTTTGTATAATGATCAATTTATAATGACGGATTGAACTCACAAAAAAAACCAAATAGAATTTACTATTTCATTTGTTGTTTCGAGTTTTACACTCACGTACCCAAATCGCGCCAATATTAAAGTCTTGACGTCCAGAAAAGCGAAATTTGGACTCCATGGGACATGTTTATGCTGACAAAATCAAGAAATATATACAACCCAGGCACTGTATGTTTTACATGATGTTACAGTACTTCCTCTAGGTGCAATCTCCAATTTTCGGCCACGATTCAAGAAATTATGTGTGTTTAAAAACTGTTTATACCAAGCGCAACACATAATTGCAGGATTACGCTTTCCCCCATGATTTAACGCGACGTCACGTTTTCTTTCCGTTTTTAAGAGTGACTTTGTATGATAACCAATATCTCTGTAACCTTGTTAATTATGACATCATAATTTGAAACACAGAACTATATAGTCTCAAACGATACACACAGTAATTCTATAAAGGTTTCGCAACCGTTAAAGATAATGACGGGGTGAAGAAATCAACACCAATTTTCTACGGGATAAATCGATGGGTTGCCCCGTGTGTTCAATTTTATGTTGCTATAACTACCATATATTCGAATGTAACATATATTTTTCGTGATAAAAATACGCACTGAATTCATAACCGGTAGGACCTGATTTATACCAATTTTGAAGAAAATCGTATGATAAATAGTTTCACAATCGAGGTTGTCTACGTATTTTTGAATGGCCCTCGTATATACAACTGGGCTTGGTACTGATAAATCATATGAAGTTTCTATGAAATCTTACCAATGGTAACAGTAAAATAGCCCAGACAAATATACAAGGACCAACCAACCAATAGACCAATCAACCTACCTCAAGTATGACTCCAATAAAGCCCTAAAATACTTCATATCAGGGTCTATCTATCAGTTTTTATACAACAAAGCACAGCAGTAACTATAATGTGAGCAGAAATGGAAAACCAGTCCTACAAACAAGGCCGTAAGATTAAAGCCACAAACCACAGTTCGAGGGGCATCAACTTTCCAAGTTTATATAAGATATACACATAATATTCTTCATATAAACAACATTGTGTAAGCATCATTACTTATAAGCCATATGAACCAATTTACTGCGTTTTTTTCCCCGTTTTTTCCTTCATAAATTTTTGTTTAATTAAGTTGTAAGCCGGGGAGTAAATTAAGTTATATATTGGTTATAAATGGTAGTTGGATGTGTGATATCCATCAACAGTCTACTGATAAGCCATCTGGCTGGGCTGATGAGATAAACAAACAGTGCATACCTCTAGTATAAACAGTTAGTGTAACTACTTAGATACAGCCTGCTCCCCGAGAACGGTGTTAAAGAAATTAAACGTATGGTTTTTCATTTCGCCAGTGAGGCATGCTGGGAGCTTTGACAACAACGCTCCACGATCCGCGCTCCACAATAACGTAAAATGACTAGCAGGAACAGACAGAGTGGAATATCACACGATGACATTTTACGGCAGCAAGTGTTGGATAATTATATTAATGTCCCAGGACCGTATTTCCTGTCACATGATTGCGTCGTAATAAACCTGCCATATGTCATCGGCACCTCGTCAATATACAACCCATTATATAACACAGCATCATTCTCACATTGTATCAATGGATTCCAGAAAATGACCGCAGATCAAAGCTAAAATGTTTCAATAATCAGCAATTCCTTTCTGAAAAACTATTCTATTAGCTAACGTACATGTAGGCCTCCCATCAATACATTACCCCACCCACTGTTTATACTACTTTAAATTATTATTCCTCATCATTATGCACGAGTAATTCAGACGTTTTGATTGGCTCAGAACTTACTTTGAATGTCACCCGCCCCACATGACCACCCAGCACTTGTGGTGTCAATTGCCTATAAAGCAAAGTGCTACAAAGTGCTTTCCACGGGAGGCAATCCATGTCTTCTATATCTAATTGCACAGCAGGTAACTGAATGAAGGCGCTCGATAGCGCTATGGAGCGCCTTGCTTAGGCAACGGACACCTGCTTAATACATATTAGTTTCCGATCTGCAAGATTATTTATTTTTCTTTATTGGTCATTTAGAATCATGCAAATAGAATATACCTTGTGCAGACCACTTCACAAATTTGTAAGAAAAAAATTATACAAGACGGAAGATAACTACATATAGCCCGTCTGAAAGTTGACCTGAAGAGTTGACAATATATTCATGTCACACCCACTGTGATAAAAATGCACTGAGGCCAATCTTTTTCAAAGTACATATAAGTGGTTCTTTTCTTCAAACAACATGCTTTAGTTCATTTCCTCTGCCTGACTGCAGGCCTGCTACTGACATGTGATATTTACAGTGAGCAAAGTGACACTGTCCAAAAACTTCCAAAATTAATGATCAGTTTATACAGCAGGATCATAAATATCAAACTCAACAACCATGTTATTATTTTATACAAAATTCCAGTAAACAAAAAAAGGGATCCAAAATAAACCCCATAAAATCCCTAAAAAATCCCTTAAAATCAAAGTTCTCAGATTTCGATATGTTTGTGATGACAGTCCAAACATATCATTACTTTCACAACATATCAGATGATCGACCCCCCCCCCCTCTCTCTCTCTTCCTCTCTCCACCTCTCTTTCTCCATATTGACAACATCAAGTATCATAATAACCAGGTGGAAATTAATAAAAAAAATCCCTTTAAAGAAACTGATATGATATGCATGCTAGAGTTCTGAAGCATCTGTTTCACAGCCCCTGTTTGATGTTCAGATGAGTATTGTTTTCACTCCCTTTTTTCTCAAGAAGATAGACCAGATTTCAAGGGTCAAGGTAGAATGGGGACCCTTAAAGAACCTGAACAATCTACCACGAGAGTTAATTGGAATTCCCTCACAATAACAAAATTTAAAGGGGATGTATCAGTATCCCTCCATGTCTTGAAATTGTAAAATAAATTAATTTAAATTGTTTACAAGGTAATTATGATTAGTGTTTTGGCTTATAATTGTAGAAAATGCAGCAAAACCTCTATTAATCTTAAAGACCTTTAATTACATATGCATTTTAAAAACAAATTTATGTGAATATGGGATATAATATACGCAAAACATTTGAAATTTGTATAAAATGTTACTAAATGCCCTTTAATTTGTGTTTCGGTAGGTTATTGATCGACATGTAATTCATATATGCATGCACATGTATGCAATCAAAATTTAATTAGGGTACACTATCAACATCAAAGACAACTATGATGATACTTCAAGAGCTTGCATGTCGTCTTTTCTCAGATGGTAATAAGCAAAAATATGATAGTAAATCATTTCTACAAATAATCTCAGCATCAAAAAGAATCATTTTTATATGAAGTATTTTGTTGTTATGCCGACCTGAAGTTCAATTGCTGTACTTTCCAAGGTCATTAAGTGTAAAAAGTTGGAAGATGGTAGCACCATGATTGGTATTCTTGATTCTTTATTGGACATTACAGTGACCTTGACTTCACAGTGACCTTGACCATAACAGTGACATTGAACATCAGTCACCTTGAACATCACAGTGACCTTGACCAGGGTTATCAATTCCAGTATTTTGATGGTTGCAGATCTACAATGATTGTATTCTAACTTATTTAGCAGAAACTGGCTGTTTTGAGTTTCAAGCTGTACCACAGTACAAGGTCTGAGAATAGCCTCTTTCTCTGCTTTTCTATTCCATTAGATTCCTGTCAAACATGATTACAATATAAAATTTTAAATGCATACAAGACATAAGTATATTGAAATTAAAATAAGATAAAATTTTACGCCAACATCAATTACCCTTGATGCTGTCAAAAATAGAAATTGTCAGACGCAACTCTTGGCAGACAGAAACTGAGGGATATGATGATTCTACAGAATAACAACTGTAAAATCATTAATATAAGTGGGGGATTTAATTTTATGGATTTCATAAGATGGCCCCAACCACGAAAATAAATCCCCTGCAAATATCAATGATTCTGAAGTATTTGACAGAGTGGAAAATGTATCCTTGGAATTACGTCCCAAAAGAAATTGTCTTTTTCACAATAAAAAAATTCACGAAATTTTGTCCCATTGAAATTTAATGATTTTACAGTATTTCAGAGAAACCTCTACCATCAGCTAACAGTAGTGTAAAGTAGCTGATAAGCCCTGACGTAATACAGATACCAGGCTAGCAAGCTTCTTCCATTAATCAACAGTTTTTTGTCTGGGATTATCTAAGAATTTTCCAGACATGTAGACTAACTAGACAACCATTTAAATCAAATCTAAAATCTTACAGACTCATTTCAATGTTTCAATCTTTCAAATTCAACCTAAAATTTTTAGGCCAAGCTTTTTTCGAGGTTTCCCAGGACCATGTTAAACATCTAGCACATTATAATCCACAGTCATAGCTAGGTACGGGGCATTACAAAAAGAAATTATTTTTCTTTTTTTTTACTATCATAAGTGCAATATGCATGTACTACAATTTCTGATACTGAAGATAAGGACCAATGGTCAAACAGGGAACATGTGACAGAAGTTGAGTAAGAAGAAAAAATTGTTTATGTAAAATTTCTGACAAATGATGAATAACATTAATATTGTGGCAACGTAAAAATAATGATAAAAGTGTACAATTATGACATGCATTTACATCATAAAACCTTACTGTGGAAAAAGATTAGTGACTTAAGATACTAATTAGTAATTAGTGGCTAATTGGTTGCTACAGCTTTCAAGGTTAATTAATGCATAGTGAGAATTAAACTAGATATTAAGTTTAACAAGTACATTCTGCATGATGAACCTATCTCAACAATCAGTCAGCAAGTATTTCAAGGCTTTCTCTAGCCTCCAAGAGTGAAGATCAAAATGCTTTACTTGCCCCAAAATGAGAAGAGTTGAAACAACTTCTGAATTTCAATTTTCAAGATATAATTCAGGAAGAATTTTCCTGTCCTACTGTCAATCAGAACCAAAATACAGGTGAAGACATTAAAGTCCTTAATAACCAAAAGTTAGATATCAGCATGTGATGAGCTGTGCAATTAGCTAAAGTCATTAATGAGCTAATGAGCTAACTAAATGAAATATTGTTGAAGTACTCAATACATGCTTAGTTAATCTATTGCTTAATTCAGTATTATGTAACATGCAGTAAAACATTATGGGTGGAAACTATCTCAACTTTATTAAACATATTTTCATGGCTAATCATTGACTAATTAATGACTCATATTTTGATTGACTAAGAGATCATTCAAAAGTGCTGGAGATACTAGCTTCAAAACCACCAGACAGTCCATTTCATGAAAACCCAGAAAGAAAAGAAAAGAGCGGAATGCCTTGAAGAGAACAGGATCCTACTAGACCCCCTGGATGGACCTGAACAGGACGAAGTTGCCTGGAGAACCCTTGTCATTGACCTGTGGCCTATATCCCTGGGAATCTTCGGAGGTAGTAGGCATTTATAAGCAGGCACATTATTAAGCATGAAAGTGTCACAATTTTTATTCATCAAATGAGACATCTTTATTTTATTCTCTAACATATAGCTAGAAAAGTTAACTCTACACAGCCAATATATCTGGCAATATGAGTGCAATGTAGAGTAAAACTACAGCAGCCAAAATTATACAAATTTTCACCTATAAAAATTTCACATCATATTCACTCTGTACATTGACTCATGTAAGAAGTCACCATTTTTCGAGACCCACCAAATTACTTTTTTTCAGCAAATTTACAAAAATATTGTGTGAAATATTTTTTGCAGGTTGTTTGTTAATCAATTAAAGTCAATTATCTCTCCTACCATCTCGTACAGTTACTGATCAGACTTTGATAATAATTATTTCACCTTTTCATAAAATCAATTTTCGAACTATTTCTATTCTTTCGTGAAAACCACTAATTATTTTGAAACGTCTTTCGAGACGCGGCATAAACCACTCAACACAATAATTGGCTTGTTTAAATCAATTTACGAAAAGTAACGGTTATGATTACATACAATGTGTTAAAACGGGTGAATCTTCAATAATGGAGGTTATTTTGTGACATTTCATGCCGTCATGTTCGACTACTGACACGAGACAATGAGTTGACTGGTTTTCAATAATCTTATCTTTCGTACCTAAGATCTAACCTGTAAGTGATACAGTCTAGATAATTATCACCAATAGTCACTCCAATGGTTTACTAATTGTTTTAAATTGTTTTTCGAGTCTCAGTTGCACCAATTCTCTTTGTTGTTCGCCAAACTTAATTGAATTGTCTTTATTTCATATGCCAACGTAATTGAATACGAACAATGGACGAGCACACCACTAGAACATTACTCAGGTGTCACATTAAACATACAATGAAAACCATACGGACGGAATTACTAGACCCCGTTAGTAATACTCCCCAGCATTGTAGGTTTCTCCCAAATATGGTTATTTGATTTTTAATTGATTATTATGCAAATATTTTAATGACGCTAGTCGCCTACATTCGTCGAAACCAACCAATACGGCTTCACGAAGTCAGGCGACTCCTCCAACTTTGACTAATCAACGTAAAACAATTAACAAATTATCGCAATTACACGTGGTTGCGTTTAAACAATTAAATGTACTTAACTTCAACATGTGGCAGTCAACAGCATACCTTATTAACAAATCATTGTTGGTACTGGCTGAATCATGAAGGCCTTCTAACGAGGTTTGTTCGTTAAACATACATCGTCACATCTATAGTCCAACACTGAAATATCAATTTAGAAAACAAAATAATTACCAAGTCATGCAAAGCAACAGTCATACAAAATACTTAGTAATACAGAATTTATCAGCTATACAAAAATACTGAAACTCTGAATTTATTTTTTCACAGATGCAAAATGTTCAATGCACATCCACCCACCCAAAGAGCTCATCAGGGCTTATTGGTATGGAGACAAAATACTGTAGAATGTTGATTCCTAGAATTCTGGACCCTCGATATTTGTTCTTCGAGTCCAGCAAAATGATGATGCACTAGTATCTACATTTCATGTACAGTAAATGCTAACAACAGATAGATGACTATTTTTGCTGGTATGAAGACAGTTCAAGACATCAAAGTTGTACAATAACTGTAGGGCAGCCTTCTGGCATGATACTCAGTGTGTAGAATCATGTGATCAAATCGATTGAAATGAATGCGGTTTTACGCTCAAAACTATTGATATTTCGTCTGCTAACGGTGAGTTTTTTCTTGATTATAACGATCGTGCATTTAATATGATCATTATATAGCCTAAAGTATTTTCCGTATATATAAGAGTACCCAGCAAGTACCGAGTTCACTCTATCTTTAGCTGTTTTTAATTGATGCTCGACCAAATGCAGTTTCCAACCGAGTGTAATAATTTGGTCGAGCATCAATTAAAAACAGCTAAAGATAGAGCGAACTTGGTACTTGCTGGGTATTCTTACATATACGGAAAGTACTTTAGGCTATATAATATAACCATATTAAATGCACTCACTGTTAGCAGACGAAATCGTAATAGCTTTGAGCGTAAAACTGCATTCATTTGATCATGTGATTCTACACACTGATACTACATCGGGTATATAGGATATTTAAGTGATACATGTATACCCTAAGATTTCATTAATGACATATCACTTGACAAAAGTACTTCCTAGATTGATTAATGTATAATAAATGACCACCATATCATATCAGCTTCATAGTTATATCTATATTTTAATTTCATTATTATGCAACAAAGTTACTTTAACATCTTCAATTATAGAGGCGTTTAAAAGAATGTAAAACTATGCTATATATGTGTGGTGTCGTATAAAGTTGTGCGGTGTCGTATGGTGTCGTATGGTATCCTATGGTGTCATATTGTGTGGTTTGGTGTCATTTTCAATAAAAGTCACATTAATTCTTAATTTGAGATGATTTCATTAAAATATGACAATATGACATAACCCAGTGGTGTCATCGTGGCGGTGTCTGCATCCCAGCAGTGTCGACCAATCAAATCATGTTATTATAAAGGTCTAGATTTAATTAAAGTGCTTAAATCATAATTGCACTTTTTTGTGACGACAGATGATGAACGATGCTGCCACTTTTTATTTTCCTATCTTCAGTTTTGTGTATAAGTTACATTTAAATTCCGACACAAAAAAATGTCAACAAGTATTATTGTCATATTTGAAATTGTAACTTTGTTAAGTAGGTAGGGATGAAGTGATGACAGCTAGCTTTCAGTCTGGAGTTCATGTACTTATGAAAGATAGAATATCATTTTTGTTTTGTTCATTTGCGTTTTAGGTTGTTTCCCTAAATTTTTTTCTTTGTTTTAATTTTATATTAAAGTATGGTGGCTCACAAAAAACTGTATCATTGCAAAGGAATAAAATAGTTTTATGCGAGTTTTTGACATATTTTAGTCTATTACTGTAAAATCATTAATTTTCATGGGAGATTAAATTTTTTGGATTTCATGGCTCAGCTTTAACCATGAAATCAAATCCCATCGAACACTAATTTTCGGCCCTTGTATTTATTAACTGAAATGCAAAATCCAAGAATTTACATCCCATCGAAATGGTTTTTTTTCCAAAAACCTTGATTTTTTTTCTCATCGAAATTAAATGATTTTACAGTATATCAACTTCCATAAAAAGACCTATAGTTGCAAATTCAACTTACCAGTTTTCTTGGATTTTATACAAACCATACTAACTTACCCTTCCACAAGGGGCCAGCACCTTCTCCACATGTGGAGGAAAATAATACTATTGTTGTAGCAAATTGTTTTACTACAGTGCCGTAACAAAGGTACAAACTATGCATTATCTGCCCTATCTGTGAATTGTCAACAATTTCAACAATTCTTAGGAAACTGTTCAAAGTTGTAAAATGTGACAAACAAACTCGACACAAACTCCACACAGTAGCATCACACCTTATCACCAGTAAGGCCAATGACAGTTATTTTTATTATTAGGTTCAAATAAAAATAATTTATCTCTATTTTTTTTCTTAATTCTGCTATTTAAAACAGAGGAATGAAAAATAACACGAGGCCCTTTGCAAACCCTAGCTTGCACAACCAATGGTATGTTAGAAACCAAGGCCTATTTTGGTAGTCTTTTAATACTGGTATTTTAATTCCCTCTTTCAAAAAGCAGATTTTTAACAAAATTGCTGAGAACCTAATAAATAAATAAAACTTTGGCCTAAACCTACAGATTCACCCTGGTATCAATATACAGCCCCGATATCAATAAACAGACCCGCGGGGTATCAGGTATATAGTTCATATCGCCATCAAGACCTACAACAATACCTCCGTAACTATAATACATAAAATCAACATGTCATAAAGTAGCAGTCATCATGCAGTTTTTAAATATTTAAATATTGACTTAACAAATCACGGGGTATAATATTTGAACATCAACATAATCCAAACATGAACTCATGTATACAGTATATTATATATTCAGTACATTGTACCCATATGATTGAATTATAAACAAATAACAATCATACTGTGGATATAGACCATAAACGAGTATTGAGTCATGACTGCACTTTTAATCATAGATCCTGGGTGAACCAGCAGTTACCTGGAACTAACCTTATACAAATATGCATCAAGCAAGGGTGATATACCACAACCATTTTTACAAATTTAAGTTAAGTTAATTTACCAATTTTCTAGGGCTTTTTTCAGCTGTAAGGCCGCCACTCAAGCACCCTTTGACATTTCAACTTCCCCTGGTCATTGGGCTACATAGAGAAACCTACACTTGTGTCTCCCTGGGGAGACTATTTCTCTCCTGTGGGTGTAGCAGCCAACTTCGATCTGCGGCGCCCAGGAATAGACACTGCCCTCACAGGTACCATTTTACACCATGGTGGAGTGGAGCATGTGGGTCTTGCTCAGAGAAATAAACCAGTGGTCCAGAGGGGGATCGAACCCGGGATCTCTCGATCCCGAAGCGCGCATCCTACCTCTAGGCCACCGCTCCCCACCCTAAATTGAACTAAATGCAGCTCTGGATGGAACCAGATATTCTTTACCTAACCAAAGGTTATTGTGTCGGCCATGTTATATAATTACAATTGATGGCATGATGGTTGTCGTGGGAAAAGAGATATGCCCAGTGCAGACAAATGGTTATTGCGACTATTATGCTGTATAACTATAAATGAACTAATCACCAATGTGTTTGTTCTCTATTTGTTTTATATTATAGTTCAACTGATGGCATGGTAGTTTTCATGGGAAAATAGGCATACCCAGTGCGGTATTGCAGTTATTGCATTCTTTTCTGACTCAACAATCATACAATGTACATTTTAGTACTTATGTACCAAAAATCAGAGTTTACTAATCATGGTATTTATCGCCATAATCTTGAATATTGTGAAAATCTTGGTATTTAAATCAGGAAGCATTGTCGTCACATGGTCTACATTATAAACACACAAAATGAAGTAGGCGTCCAAAACCTTTCATATCGTAAAGAAAATATTTGCAAAAAAATACTTACAACTTTCAATAGTTATTGTCGACTATGGACACGGGACAGGTTCTAGTCATCGTACCATTAGAGTATCAGTCCACAATTCTGTAAGTGGTAAAGTAAACATTCTATTGACAACTTTGTTTATCTTAATATAATATTGTACTTTTTAAATGGACCAATAATTGAACTCGACATATTTATGATTTTGAATGGGAAATATTTAGCTATGGTACCTGTCAAAAGAATAAAATATCAAAATTCATTAAATTTGACCACAATTAAAACGAGACCACACAGAATTTTATAAAGAATAAAACATTTTAATAAATATTATGTCTGACATAAGCAAACTTTCATCTTTACAAGGGCCATAACTCTGGTAAAACAAGTTTTAATTTGAACAAAATACCTTTATTGATTATACTACATATACCTAGGTGTGCAATAGTTACTGCACGTGTTGACAAAAATGAAGTTCTGTGACTGTAGCCCAAATCAGAATTGGCTAAAAATGGATTCTGACAAGTGGTCAGTTTCTGTTTTCCAATGGTAATTAACCACTGACCACACCTTAATTTTAAATAGAAAACATAACAAGTGCATGAACACACTAGAAGCATAATCGCTCGCAAGTATTTTCTTATTTAATTTGAAAATTTAAACACTTTAGTAGAAATATCAACCCATTGTACAAATATTTCTACACTGACACGTTCAAACAGAGTCAAATGGTGTCACATGAGGGGTAAAAAGTTAATCCTTTTTGTCGTAGGGTTTAAACCGACTTTAGAAGGTGATATACCGCCAATAAAAACAAACAGCAGTTGGTACGAGAATAACCCGACACACCACTGGTCAGTGGAGATGAAAAATTACAATGTTCATTGAAAACAGATTAAATTTTAAATCTTTGAAGAAATGCTGGTCGGTGGCTAAACCACATGGGTTTTTAAATGGTATGTATGGAAGAATTTGGTTTAATTGTCACCAGATTTTAGGATGAAGTTGTCACGACCGGTGGTCAAACTGCAACAAAACCGATGGTGAAATTCTATGAAAATCAGAACTTTGAATATAGGATTACAACGGACAAGTATTTTCACAAAAACAAAATATTTAATACAAATACCGGTCAAAATACACAAAACATAGGTGGTTAGTAACCTTCTATTTTCATCTTATCATGAAAATGTCTCAAATTCAGTGCATGCCTTTCTATGCAATAATAATGGCCCTTTGCTTCATAATAAAAGGGTAACAGAAGACAAAATAACAATTTATGCTTTCTATTGCATTTCGTAAATTTGTCTTCACATTTTGATGAAACATTAACTAGAGTGTGTAAAAGTGTGCAGCTTTTTTACAACAAATACCAAGAGTGATCTCCCTTGATAAAATCTCTTGTAGCGTCTATTTCCATCAAGGGATTGTGTCCCTTCCATTCATATAATGGTAAATTGTTAGTGATAGCCAAATAAAAATCCTGCCCCTCTGGTGGCCATCACACACAGTTTCATACAGATTAAAAAAAGAAATCTGACCGAGGACCCTCCTAGCATCAATCTCATAGTTAGGCAAAAAATTAGCTGAAGCTCTTTTAGGAGAAGATTTTGTTCAAATGAATTGGACGACATGTTCAATATTAGCTAGAAGTGTGTTCCTTGATAATGTCTATTAATTTTGCAGTAATGATACCATAAAAAGATAAAAAAAAAATTAATATTTGTTTAAGTAAAAAAATCGCTAGAAAATCGCAAGGATGTCTAATTTCGACTAAATTAATCTTGTGTTCATATTCGTTTTAGAAAATTAATGAAGAAAAATTGACCATGATAGAACATTATCACTTGATAATAACAAAGTTAACCTAGTTATAACATAGAGATGAGAGGGGTCGTACAGAATGTTCCCATTTATCGGGATGTCATAATAATCTAATACCATCTATATGGTCATCCTACACTTGTTTAAACATTGTAGTATCTATCGTAAGAAGGGGGTCGTGAAATTTATCATATTTTATGTAATATTTTTACAGCTAGCGATAAACAAAGTCAACATTACCTAAAACAATGTGGTGGAAGATAAAACAAACTTTGTCCTTATTTACAGGAGGGCTGCTCAATAAATTCACAGATTTGAAGTATTCAATGAATTTATAAACTACAGTAGTTCAATAAATCATAAGATATAAGTGTCCTAAATATGCTTTTCTATGGTAAAATTCTAAATAACAAAGACTGTCCTGTGGGGGAATTGAAAGCTGATCTTATTAAGTTGGTCTTTATTTTCAATTTTTGATGTTAGATAGTTGATAAATGGTGAAAATGGACATGAAAGGTGTGGTTGTAATGAAGAGATGGTCACAATACAAAGTTGGTCTTAATGGATGGTTTTACTGTGAGATAGCAAGAGAACTAAATGTTCTTGATTTTATGTGTTAAATACGCTTATTACTTACATGAAATTTCGTCCTTATTGGTAAAGTAATAAAAAAAATTAGGAGTATTTTTTCAAGTAATAATGGAACGCCCCTTCTACATGAAACAAATTTGCTTTATAGACCAAGTATGATCACCTGGACAAACAATTATGATTTTCAAGGATATCATTTTATAGGCAATTGGAGGTCAAGCCATTATGCTTATCAGCATTTGCTATATCAAAGACGGAAGCACAGAACAGGCTTAAAATATTCTTATTTTATTATGATTTCAGACTTTCTCTCCAACGTATTTATTTCTGCACATACCAACTGCCTCGATAAGCCTAGCCAGAAGTGGTAGAGCATCTGTTTCAAGTGTGAGAGGTCTCTGGTTCAATCCCAGTCTGCAGCATACCAAAGGCGTTAAAATAGTACTGGAATTACTTCCTCACTTGACACTCAACATTATTTCCATTAGGTGTCAACATAATTTCTGCATTATCTATATAACTGAAATACCATTTACCTGTGGGACTTTAAAACAATACATGCACATGCCTCATACCAATTTAGAAGACAAAATTATAGAAGTACCAGTATTTTCCTTGCTTGATTATCATCTCATATGATACACTTGAGATTATTAAAGCCATCAGAAATGAGGTGTCTGTGATTAACTTGTTTCATAATTTACCTAAAATAAATAAATAATTAATAATATATCAGTAATCATAGAAATAATTACAGAATTGTTCTCATAGTGAAAATGAGCATGGCCATATTAATTACCAGTAAGGTAAAAGAAGGAACTCAGACAGACTTGGGACCCATAGACATATTGTAGCTACAGTTATACTTTTATGTATGCTATATAGCATAATTAGACACTAGTAGGTTTAGGCAAAGTTTTGTGAGCTAAAATTATAATTATTTCAATTTTACGAAAATGTATGGGTTCTCTTTATAACAAAAGGAAAATTTCCATCTTAGCTAAGATTATTATATATATATCAATGAATGTCCCCCTGCAAAATACATTTTTTGACTGCTATCTTAAGAAACTACAGCATTCTGATTCCAAGTCCCCTATTCCCACACCATACCAAGCCCTATCCTATCTAAACCGAGCCCTATCGTAAGATATCATTGACAGATAATTCAGTGATCGGATGTTTATAGATTTTGTCAAACATTTCCTGGTTATATCATATTGTTATCAATGTCTAATATTTATTTACTGGCCTGGATTACTGTTACATTAAGGACAGACTAGAAACCTCCTTATTCTAATCCTCCGGGGATTCCTAGGCTCGTACTCACATACACCTGACATCATCGACATCTAGACAATATAAGCACATGTCTGGTATTCACATGTCAGGGTGAACTTATCTTTATTATAATGCAGAAAATATATTTTCCCCTCACATACAATAATGTTGTTGGCCACAATTCTGAAAACATTGATAAATATTCTTTTCATCATATATAATAGCAAAAGAAAATAAAAAATAGTACATTCTAAATAAAACTTCCACATCAACCAGCAAATGCATCATCAGGTCCAAATTGTCGTTCTGAAGTAATATCAGCAGCAGTCAGTAGAGGCTTCTCCTCATATACAATACTGGTGTTGGTCACAATTCTGAAAACAATGATAAATAAACTTTGTGTAACACATAATTGAAACAATATCATATTAGAACACCCAACATGGAAGTCCACACAAACCAGCAAATAAAAGATCATGAGCAAAATAATTTCACAAAATGCAAACTGCACAAAATGGTATGTCTTCTAGAAATACTGTTGAGATATCGTTACATGACCCGATAGGAGATAAAATATAGTTGTCTTTCTAGATAGGTTTTGAAACAGGAGTCTTTGTTCACAGGTGGTCTTTATCACAAGTTTTGACAGTACATGTAGTCACAAATCTTAGATTAACTGATTATAATTATGTTTCTTGTTTTCAGTCAAAACAGTTAGAACAACTGCTCCCAAACGACCCTTTAATACCCATTATGCAATGTTCACAAACTACAGAACGAAATCAGACCCAACAGGCATCAAATTTTAGAACTTTTAGCTTCAATTTTAAAGACAATAAATCAAGTTGTTAATGGCTACAAGCTATCCATTCTGATTAGATATTTCACAGTTGTCCATCATCTTACATTATTTAAGACAAAAGTCACGTAGCAGTAATGAAAACCCCTATGTCTCCAGGTCCATATTTTCACAATGACAACAAGACCTGTGAAGTTTAGGTCGTAAACATTTCTTTTAATTCATGGTTCAGTTTAACCCTCATTTACTAGAATGAATGAAATTTCACACATTTCATTTTCCATCATTTAATTCTATAATAGAAACGGTCCATGTTATTTTCACAGACCAGCGGATTAAGGAATTTTATGGATCATAAATAACACAAATGTTGCTGAAATCAATTTGAAACTTCTCCACAGCAGATGTGGAAGATAATTAAAATATTATTGTTGAAAGGCCAAAATGCAAACCAAACATAGTTTGAAAGGAAACTTTGAAAAGATGTAATTATAGCTGCTATAAGCATAAAAATTTAATACTATCAAATAAACTAGTAAATCATGGACCTGTAATTATTTATTGTAGGAGAAAATATGCTTAAATTCATGGACAGAACTAGGGGGACCTTGATACAGACATCTAGAAAGAATTTCTGCAAAATGTGTTTATGTTATAAATATATTGATAATAGTAATAAAGACTTCATTAAAAGATGCAACTACACCTTGAACACACGATTGTTTGTGGCCACCTTCCATCAAATTGTGAGAAATAGTCAACTGTTTACAGAAGGTTGGCCAAGCAGATAACACTCTTGACTACTGCTATAGAGGACCCTGGTGGATCCTCGGCCAGGGACCTTGGTCATTTCTGAAACGCTCATTAGTGTTACCCTTATAACTTATGACAAAATGGTTTGAGCCCAGAGTTACTCATGAATGCATGCTTTGGTGCTGTAGCCTAAACTGGGCACATTAAAGAATCAAGGAATCAATTTGAAAACAGCTAGGGTAACACACCCAGATTCCTGGAAGAAGTAGAAGAAGCCTTAGAGCAAGTTAGTCAGTACACAATTAATACCATAAACAATTATGTCAAAGGGAGTAGTAAGTTATTTGTTTTTTCATTACCTAAAACATGGACGTGCTTACTACATCCCTTGACAAATTTCGGAATATTTTGAATGTACAGTAGTCAGTATTAACTTTGAAAGCATAAAGAGCCAGAATTTGTTATGAAATGCATATTTGCATACCTATGCATCTTATCATTCTTATGTCTATAACCTCCTTTCCTGTGACTGCCCTTCACTTTTATAAAAATAGATCTCATTAAAAGACCCCCCTCACTTTAACTATTTTAGATCACCTGTATAATACGACCACCTCATATTAAATTTATTTCCACAGTTTTGGACGCATTTTCAGTTTGTCCGCAACAAAAATTATATAAGTTTTCCATGTCTACAGAAACCTTTGACCGAGTGACCGAGGAGGTCCGACTTATTGAACCTACCAATTTAAGCCAACTTTTGACATGGTGCTTTCTTTACACATGGAAGACACACGCTTTTGACAACCTTTATGCCACAGCATTTTATTCTCTGATACCATCAAAATATAACTCTTAAAATTACTGTGATAACGTTTTGTAATGATTTAATACCACAGTGTGTCAATTATTTAATCAATTAACATACTTATCACGTTTCTGTTCAGTTACTCAGCGCGCGCGTCTCAGCATCACTCAATTTCCCGCCATCTGTAGTTTTACAATCAAAGGGAAGTAACTCGTACTGGATTTAGAAACCCGAGTTTTCACGGAATATAACGGAACTATACGAACATTGTAAACAATATTTATAACTCGAATAAGATAAAAATCAAAACGTATATTTTCATTTTTAGACTTTTATCGAAATAGAGCCGTAGTAAAATACGATTATTTTATACTTTATGTAAAAATTAACTGCGTGTCACCTAGGCGACGCATAAACGACCGCCATCTTGGATTATCCAAAATGGAGTTTTGTTGACAACTAAACAAATCAGTCGTTGTTTTATTGGTGATTTCAAATTAAATTGAGTGACAATGGCCACTCAGACGCAAACATTGCGGAAGGCCCCCGTTCAAATGTCCAGAACACACGATTACCTCTATGGTAAGCTGTACGAGTTGCTTTATTTTTCATGTTTTTGTTTTTTGACTGAAATCCTGACTGGAAATGAAATTTGATTCTATTCTACATTATACTCCCGAACAATCGAACTCGATTATGATTGGGAGGCACAGATATTATTGGCAGTGTCTGGCAAGGGCAGACAATCAATGGAGAAACAGAAGTGAGATACAAGGAATCCGGGTGCGATACCCTAGCTCGTTTCGAATAGATTCCTTGGTTCTTTAACGTGCCCGGTGTAAAGCACCGATACACGCGAGACTACCCCTGGGTTACCAACCAGGATCATCTCTAGTTGGGTGGGAAACACTAAATAGCGTTTCTGAAATGACCAAGTGTCCCGGTCGAGAATCAAACCCGGGACCTCTCGATCAGCAGTCTAGCGTCTTACCACTAGACCACCGTGCCACCCTAAGATTTGCTTCCCATAGCCTCGTGGTATACTCGATTGGGACTAGGACCCTCTATGGCGACGATTAATATGTGTATGAAGCAACCAAATGTCCACAATTCACTTCAATTTTAAACTTCAGTCATGTTCAGGAAATTAGGATGGGGAAACCCCCAAAATCATAAAATTCACTTGAAGTTGATGGCAAAGTTCTAACCACGGCCCCCTTATACACCAGTCAGTTGCATCAACGTGTTAACCACCCGTGGATCTTTGGGGATTTTCACTTTAGTGTTGTCAAAACCCCCGCTAATCCCTGTTGATCCCTCGACCTGCGGTGTACACCTGGTGGTAAAATCTCTGGTATTTCCCGGCAACTGACAACTAAATATTGTACCAGGTGTACTGGTTCGGAGAAAATAAACCCTACATTTCCCAGGTCGTGCAGGGAAGCTGGAAGGTATAAAAACGGCTGTTTCCTTTGGGGGTATGGATGCGGCTGACTGGTGCATTAACACCCCACACTCCAGTAAAGTGGTCGAGCGTCAAGCTGCTTTGAGTGTGAGAGATCCCTGCTAAAGACAAAATATAAATGGTACCAGTTATGCATCAGCCAATTATTGATACCCGGCCTCCCATGTGTCACACAGAAAGTTAAAACTATTGCCCCCACCCTGATCCAGTGAAATATAGTCCCAGCTGTATTTCCTGACTATTCTAGGTTGGAGCAATAGCCCCACACTCACTAGTCAATGCAGGGACATAGGAACAGTAAAAAACGGGACAAGTCCTCCTCTAACCTCGCCCTTCCCAGGGCTCGGGGCCGGTGTTTCAGTATAAAGCAATGTTTGATAAATGTTTTTTATCTGGTCAAGAAATGAATGTACACAATTTTCAACCTTATGCAAAAAATGTAGATGTTTTAAAGTGAATCATCTTGTATGGCTGTAAAATTAATATAGCTTTATTATTTTCAGATAATCATAATATTCTGGCCAGTGAACGTGATCATGCCAGGGCTACATTCAAAGCCCACACAGGGGCAGATAGAGTTGTAAGTATTTGTTAATATTGCACAAGATTTCTATTTTATTTGCAAAAGTTCACTTCTGACCATATTGGGACGGTTGAAATAGTTGGTAACTATATACAGCCGACTTGAAAATCTTGCTGAGACTGCACTTAATTGCAAGCTATGTTAATATGTTGAATAATTTAGATACATAGCGACACTTACAAATGAATCTACTCTCTTTTGGTTGATGTAATCTTTAAAATAATGTTGTACATTATACTTTATATAAAGCATACCAAATTTATATCACCTAATTATAAATATTTTTCTTTCATAGAAACGGGTGCCTATCTACAAGACAATGTTCAGTGAATTACGTCATCATCCAAGATTTCAAATGCGTCTTGATGTTACTGATCCTGTTCCAAAGTTTATTTCCCGACAATGGAGAGGGTATGCTGATCAGCACAGAGAACAGATGATTCGATACACTACATTCAATTACGATCCGAGCGTACAGGTACCTGGTAAAGAATATTCCACTGCTCATGTACGTGGCTCCGACAGGTTCAAGTTTTTCAGAAGGCCGCTCATTCCATTCTTACAACAAGTTCCACCAGAAGTATTACTGGCTACAACAAGACATGATCCTCTTGCTGGACCCGAGATGGCGGTTGAACGGCCTCCGACACCGCTGACACGTACGGTCGAGATACAGACAGACTACCGTGATTCCGAAGCTCAGACCGACCCATACACACCGGAATATGTTGTAAGACCCGGATCAGCTCCAGAACTTCTTACTCTGGCTACTCTCTCATATGGTAAGTTTCTTTCATGCGTATCAAGAAAAACATATGTTTGATATAATAATGTACTCATTTTAAACGGGCCAGTAAACTTAGCTCAGCCATATCAAAAGAAACCCCTGTCAGGATTCGAACCTTCATGGCTGACTCAGAAAGGCATATCTCTTAACCACATATTTTGTGTGCAAATATTAATTATGCAGGACGCAGTAAGGATATAAATATTCGTATCCACAATACAAGTTAATTTGCTTCGATTGGAAAATATAGTTACCTTAGGAAATGTTTATCTGAGTTTACTGTTTTACCAATGTTGCTATTTTGACTTTTCTTTGTGGTAAATAATTAATATAAGGCTTCAATCTTCAGATAAACTGACTTGTAATGAATTATTGATGTAGCTTTCGGAATGATTATATCACAAGTATGTATGCGTTTCACTTCTCAATATTTAGGTCGAGGTTTGCCAGCGGGATTAGCAGAGGTAGAAATGATTGAGAGAGCACGAGCTAAACGTGCCTGGGAAGCTACGCTACCACCATTAAATGATGTGTCTCAACTTGAGAAACGTAAGAAAATGATGGATGAAATGGAACGTAAGGAATGGGCGCTACGTGAATCAGAGATTGAAAAGTAAGTAAAAATTGATCTCTCTCTTGTATTGATTTGTAAATTACATTTCCTAGACATCTTTAAGTTAGCAGTCTGAGTATTATGATTTGTTTCGGACTCTCAGGCCTCTGAAAAACAAGTGCTCAGGTCTAGGAGAAGTTATCATTGTTTTGGAAAAGTTTCTTATCAATGCAGAAATTATGTTCTCAACTGAGACAGTCTTGTCGTCAAATAGAACTCTTGTTTCATAAACTTTATATTTTAGATTACAAGAAGCAAGACTGGAAGTATTAAAACAATTATTGAAACAAAGAGAAGAGAATCATCAAGAATTAAACATCAAACGTCTCGACAAATTGTGGTAAGTTTTACTCATAACTTTATGCTCTCAATAACAAAATATACTGTATAGCACATTTTGGGTGGGTCTGTTTTATTCATCAATGTATGGATATCTCAAAATATGAAAAGATAATTGATTGGCCAAAAAGTATAGACCATATAACTCCTATCGACAACCGCTCTACATAATACTTTGAATACCATAATAAAGTTTCATTTTCTAAATTTGCAAATTTAACTAGATACTTTTTATATTGAACCCTGTACATCAATTAGCAGTATCAATATACAGAAAGTGTTTGACAGTACAGTCACAGTTTATCCGATTGAGTTAGGATGTAATTTGTATCAATAGTGGAAAATATTAAAACTTTTTTCAGGTCCAAGAAACAGAAAGAAAAGGAATCTAAAATCAAGAAAATCAGAAATGAACATATTAAGAGTAAGTCAGTTTATCAATGTATACATTTATTATAGAATGCAGTTCAATACTTCTACAGTTTGATAATCTGAAATTCAGGCCTGGTACGTTTTAGGCTTGTGTCTGGTTTCAGGTTTTTGAATCCTGAAATTTCCTTCTTTCTATCTATTGAAAACAGGATTTTCTAACTTGGGATTGATAGCTTATTACCAACCTGTAACATGGATTGTGTTGAAAAACCTATTAAAGGAATTTATTAAAAATGCCATTTTATGTTTTTTATGCAGGTCCAATTATCAAGACCCTGCTCTGCTGAGCTGTGTATTATCTGCTAAGAAATAAACAAACATGTTTTCGACCTTATATCTCTTGTCAAGCATTTTCGATATTAATGTTTCTCTGTGTCATTATTTTCAGCAATTAGAAAGCTTACAGAGAAGAGAAGGAAGGTTGAAGGAAAACTTGAACGTCGTGATGTCATCAATGATTTCTCTAACTACAGCTCGCAATCGTACGCTCCTCTTACACGTGTTGGTATCTTCATCGACCGCGGGTCTGAACAGTTTGTCGTGAAGAGTCGTCATCTCAATACGTATCAAGGTCTGATGGAACTGGAAGCATCGCTGCCGGATTTCGTTACTCAGCCAAGAATTAAGGCTCCGAGACCAAAAACATGTACGAAATCTGGATTTGTGAAACGTAAATACAGACAGGAGATAGAACTGATGGACATGCATGAGGTTTGTACACACTCATACTGTTAGTTTATAGTTTAATGATTTGTAAGAAAGGTACTAGGTAGAAATCACATCAGAATTCTGTTTTATTGAATTTTCTTCATATTATAAATATTTTACATTTTCTCCAGTTATCCTTTACAAAATCATTCAATTCAAAATAAGTCCAAGTTTGTACTTTTAAAGTGCTGCTATCAGACAACCATCAAAGAAGGAAATATTTTATAGTCATGTTAAATCCTGAATTGGTTTGATCTACGTTTACTTGTTATTGTATGTGAAAACTTTTATGTTACTAGTTCCCCTATAAGTACAAAATATGTGTGGTGCCGTATTACAAATCAGTGACAGCTGTTCTGCACCTTAAAACAGTATCATTTTCTACACTGGATCTACAAAAAAAATTTGTTGCGTAAATGTCATTAAAAAAACTTCCCATCTCCTTTTGTTCTATTTCTAAGTGAGTGTAAGTTAATATTATATGGATAGAAATGATTCTAGTTCCAAATATATATAGGTAGTGACTACTTGTCATGATATATTCAATTAGTCATCTGGAAATATTAATTAATTTCTTGACGTCATATTCTTGTGACGCAAATCTTTCTTTCTTATATAAACTGGCACATAAATAAATCTAATAAGGAGTGGTGCGTATTATGAGAGAAAATGTCTGGAATCAAGTATTTCTGAGAAAAAATATTGGTTTATAATTTTACCTGTATTGAATAGGATTGTTGTATGTGAATTTATCAGTTGCTTAGATGATGTATATAAAGTGAGTTTCGAGATGTTAAGTTGAATTTTCATGTTAGCAAATAAAAAATATTTGAAAACAAATTGAAGAAAATGCAAATAAATATTTAAAAATATTGAAAGTGAAAATGGAAGTTTTGATCAGAATTTTTTCAAGGGATTAAATTTAACTGTATTCAAAGTTCTCAAAAATTTATGCTAGTCATCTTAAGCAATGACCGAAAAACTACTTTCTGAAGTTTTAAAACTTAAACATTTAATCTATATAATTATGTGTCTTGAACATCTTTTTTTTCTTGATATTGTAAATAATGGAAATGGGAATAACAAAATTAGATGGCTTAGGTAGCATTTTGAATGGGGGAGAAATACTGACAGCAACCCTGGGTCTATAGCCAAAAAAGCATTGCATGCTTGTATTTGAAACTTTACCGTTATTAAAACTTACATTGTTATTAAAACTTAAATTGTTATTAAAACTTACACCATTATTGCATGGATTTATCTTACAGACGATTAAGGAGGAGAAGTTGAAGGGTAAAGAGGAACCGAAACCTCTAAGGTTCTTACAGAAGATTGAGAAACCGGTACCACGACCTCCGACACCGACCGTGGAGGTACCGTCCGAGGAAGAAGAGGAGAGAGAACTGGGTGTGATCTTCTTACAACAAGTTATACGTGGCCGAGCTATACAGAATATGGTAAATATAACTAATTTACTATTACTTTACCCATGGCAAGAGGTCACTAAATCATACATTTGCCAAGTTAGCATTCAGGTCAGTATTTGCTAAATTGACTAGATCATGCAGATCTATGCCAATGTATGCTATACCCATTCGTTTGTTGAAGTTTTTGTCATGTTGTCAAGCAAATTCTTTGGATTATGCAAACCTGTGCAATATTTTAAATGTTTTACAACCAAAATCAAAACCTTTCATCAGTCAAATCGATCCACAATTTACATATTATTATCTAAACATCTGGTTAATAGGCATTAAAGTCTAACATATATAATTTTATGTTATAACTATGCAGTTAACCATTTTTGTTGTTATTTTGTCTCACTGCTTATTTGACAGCTAAGCTGTTTATGTGACAGACAGCTGAGCTGTTTATTTGACAGACAGTTGAACTCTGAATATTGCTATTTCACATTAAATTTTACTATTTCATCTCTTTCTCATTGGGCATTTAATTTTTATGCATTTTAATAAATTGATACAATTTTCATGAAGTCGTTCATTTGTGGCATGCAAAACATAGACTTCGAATCCCTTGTGGGCTGTCAGCTATTCATGGCAATTAGTTTTGAAGGTTAAGTTTGAACCATGAAATAAAAAATAATACTAATTTAAATGCGAAGAAAATAATTATTTTATGGTACAATTATCACTTGAAACAGTCTGCGTGATAACAATATATTAGTATAAAATACAATTTGGTATAGTATGTACTGCAGACTGGTAAGGAGACCTAGATAGACGTATAAATTGATTTACTTCATTTTGTCGAGGTCTGTCACTCAATCGTATGATTTCTACGTCACACAACAGATGTGGTACAAAATATATAATTATATTCATATAAACATTGCATTAAACGGTTTACTTGAAACGGTTTTAAGTTGATAGTTACGGCAACTATTTATCATTTTCATGTAATTATCTAACTAGGTTAGTATCTAATTAGAATTATTGGAGAATATATATCTAGAATTCTAGGATTGTGGTTTGTACTATTTAAATTTATTGCTTGAGTCTGAGACTGATAACCCCAATAAAATCTTTGATTATTTTCTAGAAATTTATTTTTCTCTCGGATTGATTATTTTCTAGAAGCATCTGTTCAGGAATTATTATTAAGCTTGCCACAGGCTCATTTTAAAAGTAAATTTGTGAAACTGGTGTAATATAAGTTTATGTCAATTGACAACTTGTGATAGATCCTCTATGTATTAATTATTATTATAGATGTACGAAGGCAAGGAGAAACGTATGGAATTGATCCAAGAATTACGTAGTACACACGCCCTCCAGGACGCTGAACAAACAATGAAGAAACAAGATAAACAAGCTACACTGGCTCTACAACGACAGAGACGACTTCATGAACACCAGGTACGCTGGAATAAATAACATACTTAGTATATAGAATATTTAGTGATATCATTGAAATCTTGCTTTGATCACCAGAAGCACCTTTTGTAGAAATCTCTTCTCATATAGTTATTCAGATTTTGCTGGAATCAGAGTCTGAATTTTAGATGAATTTGAAGTTGGAGCACTTGAAAGTTCAATGTTTTAAACTCCAAAAATTGTTTCTATTTTGTGATAACCAATTTTGAGGCTAGTCTCCCATGGACATTAACTCAATGACATATTGACAATATTTGCATTGAGATTTTATGTCATTGTAACAGGAATCATTGGTGGATGAAGCTATGGCCAAGGTTGAGGGACAAAGTCTGGGTGATATGTTTGATTTCCTCAGCAAGGAACTTATCCGTCTACAAGAGGAACGTAGAATACACGCATTCTCTATGTTAGCCGAGAGACAGAGACGTATCCGGGAGGCCGAGGAAAGTGGTCGCCGACAGGTCGAGGAACGACGTCGACGAGAGGAAGATGAAATCTTCAAACAGGTGTGTGACTTCGGTGACCTTTGTATGACTTGTTTATGAAAGCAACCTCCATTTTAAAGGTGTTCCCATTGAATAGTGTATTTTCCGTAAAATTTATCAAAATTTCTTATTATCTATTTGCCAACAAAACTATGGTTGTTGTATGGAAACGCTGTGTGCAACTATATATATGCTTAAATAATAAATTAAGTTTAATTGAATAAAAACTAAAAAAAAAAAAATTCTTTTTAGCAACAAAATTATTCAATTACGTTATTGTTTACAGGTTGTTAAAGTTCATCAAGACACAGTGGATAGTTATCTACAGAATATCGTACTGGACTCTATAGATAATACAGCCGATGCTCAGGCAAGATTTGAAGTGTCGGAACAAGCTACAAAGATAAATGATGTAGCTTACGACATGGAAGACAAGTAAGTTTTATGTCTGGCATCAAATATATGGTACTCCTTGTAGGTTCAGAAATTGAATAAAGTTTTGCCAAAAAGATGACTGCAGTTACGTTTTTGAGTTACTGAAATGAACACTAAAATGCATGCGTAGGACAAACATGCCCCAACTTGCAATTTGGCAATGTTGAGGGCTATTACTCTGCTAATACTGAATGAAGCTGAATAAAATATGTAGGTGTGCAACTTAAATAGCTGACTAATGCTTGTATTTAATGATTGTAGCTAAAATAGTTATAGGCAACTTGAGAGAAATTTCATCCTTTAAAGGGTCATGCAGTAAATCTTCTAAAACTTCTATTAAATTTATTAATTAACTTTTCACTTTTAACAATTGTTTCTGTACATGAATTTGGTTACTAATTGTTTCTATATGTATGTTTTCAGACGTACACAACTAGAATCTGAGGAGATTGTTGCAGACTTAGTTCATTGTTTCCTTATACCTGAGGTCAAAAAGTCGACAGTTAGAGAAAAAGGTAAGTTTATTAACTTTGTGAGAATTCATAATTTTATAATTCCTACTTGACAACCTTGCTATGCTTCAAGTGTATGAGGTTTGCTCTATGCCACACCATACTGAAGATATAACATGGTATCAGTGTTGCAAATCATTTTACAGCTTGATGGTCTTCACGCAAGAGAGCTGCTTGTAGCAAAACATGCCATCAAGAATGAGGTGTCAGGACTGATGAATTTAATTTGTATGGCCTTTTTTGTCAATTAACCTAAACAAGAGGGCCATTGGCCCTTAAGCGCTCACCTGAGTTTGTTGCAATGTTGGCTTTGTTAGCAAGATTGTTGTAGTATGAACTCAAAATACTTATGTGGCCTAGATTTGAATTTTGTACTAAAATGTTTGTGAGTAGTAGGTAAAGTAGAGTTCCTGAAATACATACTTTGGTTTGACTGCTGATGGGTTTAGTACCGACTAGTTGTACTTGTGTAGAATCAAGCATTATTGAATTTGGAACTTTTTCCACATGACCCAGTTTCAAACTTGGCCCAGATTTCATAGAGATCATCATTCTGACCAAGTTTCATGAAGATTGGATCAAATTGATGACATCTAGAGTGTAAACAAGGTTTTTCTAAGATTTGACCTAGTGACCTGGTTTTTGACCCCACATGACCCAGTTTTGAACTTGGCCTAGAGTCCATAGAGAAATACATTCTGACCAAGTTTCATGAAGATACAACCAAAATTGTGACCTCTGGTGTGAACACTAGCTTTTCTAAGATTTGACCTAGTGACCTAGTTTTTGACCCCACATGACCCAGTTTCAAACTTGGCCTAGATTTCATGGAGAACAACATTCTGACCAAGTTTCATGAAGATTTGATAAAATTGATGACATCTAGAGTATACAAAAGGATTTTTTTAGATTTGACCTATTGACCTAGTTTTTGACCCCACATGACCCAGTTTCAAACTTGGTCTAGATTTCATGAAGAACAACATTCTGACCAAGTGTCTTGAAGATTGGATCAAAACGGTGACCTCTAGGGTGTACACAAGGTTTTTATCAGATTTGACCTAGTGACCTAGTTTTTGACCCCGCATGACCCAGTTTCGAACTTGGCCAAGATTTCATGGAGAACAACATCCTGACCAAGTTTCATGAAGATTGGAACAAATTAGTGACATCTGGAGTGTACACAAGATTTTTCTTAGATTTGACCTAGTGACCTAGTTTTTGACCCCACATGACCCAGTTTCGAACTTGGTCTAGATTTCATGAAGAACAACATTCTGACCAAGTGTCTTGAAGATTGGATCAAAACGGTGACCTCTAGGGTGCACACAAGGTTTTTATCAGATTTGACCTAGTGACCTAGTTTTTGACCCGGCATGACCCAGTTTCGAACTTGGCCTAGATTTCATGGAGAACAACATCCTGACCAAGTTTCATGAAGATTGGAACAAATAAGTGACATCTGGAGTGTACACAAGATTTTTCTAAGATTTGACCTAGTGACCTAGTTTTTGACCCCACATGACCCAGTTTCAAACTTGGTCTAGATTTCATATAGAAGAACATTCTGACCAAGTGTCTTGAAGATTGGATCAAAACGGTGACCTCTAGGGTGCACACAAGGTTTTTATCAGATTTGACCTAGTGACCTAGTTTTTGACCCCGCATGACCCAGTTTCGAACTTGGCCAAGATTTCATGGAGAACAACATCCTGACCAAGTTTCATGAAGATTGGAACAAATTAGTGACATCTGGAGTGTACACAAGATTTTTCTAAGATTTGACCTAGTGACCTAGTTTTTGACCCCACATGACCCAGTTTCGAACTTGGTCTAGATTTCATGAAGAACAACATTCTGACCAAGTGTCTTGAAGATTGGATCAAAACGGTGACCTCTAGGGTGCACACAAGGTTTTTATCAGATTTGACCTAGTGACCTAGTTTTTGACCCAGCATGACCCAGTTTCGAACTTGGCCTAGATTTCATGGAGAACAACATCCTGACCAAGTTTCATAAAGATTGGAACAAATAAGTGACATCTGGAGTGTACACAAGATTTTTCTAAGATTTGACCTAGTGACCTAGTTTTTGACCCCACATGACCCAGTTTCAAACTTGGCCTAGATTTCATAGAGAAGAACATTCTGACCAAGTTTCATGAAGATTGGATCAAAACTGTGACCTCTAGGGTGCACACAAGGTTTTTATCAGATTTGACCTAGTGACCTAGTTTTTGACCCGGCATGACCCAGTTTCGAACTTGGCCTAGATTTCATGGAGAACAACATCCTGACCAAGTTTCATGAAGATTGGAACAAATTAGTGACATCTGGAGTGTACACAAGATTTTTCTAAGATTTGACCTAGTGACCTAGTTTTTGACCCCACATGACCCAGTTTCGAACTTGGTCTAGATTTCATGAAGAACAACATTCTGACCAAGTGTCTTGAAGATTGGATCAAAACGGTGACCTCTAGGGTGCACACAAGGTTTTTATCAGATTTGACCTAGTGACCTAGTTTTTGACCCGGCATGACCCAGTTTCGAACTTGGCCTAGATTTCATGGAGAACAACATCCTGACCAAGTTTCATGAAGATTGGAACAAATAAGTGACATCTGGAGTGTACACAAGATTTTTCTAAGATTTGACCTAGTGACCTAGTTTTTGACCCCACATGACCCAGTTTCAAACTTGGCCTAGATTTCATAGAGAAGAACATTCTGACCAAGTTTCATGAAGATTGGATCAAAACTGTGACCTCTAGGGTGCACACAAGGTTTTTATCAGATTTGACCTAGTGACCTAGTTTTTGACCCGGCATGACCCAGTTTCGAACTTGGCCTAGATTTCATGGAGAACAACATCCTGACCAAGTTTCATGAAGATTGGAACAAATTAGTGACATCTGGAGTGTACACAAGATTTTTCTAAGATTTGACCTAGTGACCTAGTTTTTGACCCCACATGACCCAGTTTCGAACTTGGCCTAGATTTCATAGAGAAGAACATTCTGACCAAGTTTCATGAAGATTGGATCAAAACTGTGACCTCTACAGTGCTTACAAGTCAAAATGTTGACGACTTACGACGTACGACGTACGACGGACGACGAACATTTTGCGATCACAATAGCTCACCTTGAGCACTTCGTGCTCAGGTGAGCTAAAAACATTAAAGAAACTTAAAATTCCTGTAGTGGAAAATTCTGTCAAGGATAAGCATTTTAGACAAATAAATGATAAGTGCTGATAAATAAGGTCCTAGGGCGTATCCACCAAGTTGAAGAAAACCCTGCAATCTGTTAAACTTGTAATCACTAGTGTTATATATTTCAGTAAAACGTGATCAGAGAAAGTTCCTGTTGGCTGCGCACAAAGAAATACATAAAGACAGTGAAGATGTGATAGCGATGCATCCCCGTGCCCCTAAAACAGCCCCTTCCAGCAGTGCGACCCCTCCTACCGACACGCCACAACAACAACAACAATAAGATAATACCTAAATAATGACACTTCATCATTGTTCTGTGAGAATTCCCTCATTGTGTAATAAAAATAGTAAACTGAAAATGTTTCTGTAGTTACAAGATTTAAGTTTTGAGTTATGTAAAATACCAGTGTGTGATATTACATTTTTGGCAATCACAGCTAACTCGTGATCAGGTTTCAGACCATCATAGCCGTGCTTAAATTATTGATAGGCTAGACAAATTGACCTTTATTTCCCAGAAAAGCTTGGTGGTCCACAAGCGATCTAATCTTTAATTATCACGGCTCGACATAATTTATCATGGTATTGGCTATCGCCGAGATACGATAATACGTTGTTCTACATTGGACTAAAATTCTTGCACATGTGCTGAGATATACATGATTCTGCATTGTATATATATATATATATTGGATATTAAAACAAACTATTGAAAAGTGAAAACTGTTATACAACTGTGCCTTTCTGCAAATATCTTCATTGCTCGTGTGAATTTTGCCTCAAATTGTATTCTTTGGGGTTTAACAAGCTTGGTTTCACTTTGGTTATCTTTTCACACAATTATCTTTTGAATACAATTGATTGGAAGGAGATTTGAAAGAAGCCTTGATGATTGTTTAACTTATCTGCAAAAAGTTCATGTTTTGGAGTGCAGCAAATGTTCAGTGTATGCACCATGGGAAAAGTTTGCTTCATTGCACACAATATGTTGTGCATATGACTGGTACCTACCCCTGCAGAATTTATCATTCTGATCAACTTGTATTGTAGATGTAAATGTATAAGCATTGTGTGAATGTTAGTGAGTGCAATGCATACTCAGGGTGGATGTACCATGTGAATTTTTGTTAAGTGTACAAGTAACAATATGAGAACAAGAAGTTAAAATCTTATTCTTTGACCGATTTTCATGAGATATGTTCGACGCTAAAACCAAAAAGGAGAACTACCCATGCAACTTAATGGCACGGTTTTTGCCTGAAACCTGCATGGAGTTGAATCAGTTTCGGGCATAAACTGTGACATGTTTCATAAAACTATTAAGTTGGGTGGGTATTGCCCATTCTCAGCTTGAGCGTCGAATATACTTCATGAAAATCGGTCAAAGAATAAGATTCTTACGTTTTTTTTGTTTTTTTTTACATATTTTTACTCTTAAATTTAGCCGAAAATTCACATGGTTTGTCCACCCTGATACTGATTGAATGGAAGAATTTTTGTATCAATTATTGTGTACATGTATAAGGTTTTATCTGTGATATATTGTTATGATTTGATTATTTATTTCATATGAAATACAACATTAGATTTATGTCAATACTTGAAAGTCAAAAACATTGTATTTTTTTCTGACAATAAAATCTATGGTCAAATATCTGCCGTTGTCTTTAATGCATATACCCAAAGAAATCCTGTTGAACACTGTAGAATGTTTGTCCAAAAGAATTAAAATCTACAAACTGACAGGCATGCCGACTCCAGTATACGGTAAACCCCTTTCAACTCATTGAGCTCCGAGTATAAAAATATTTGCAGAGATTGAGCTCAAATCAAGACTTAAATATAATTTATTGTATCCAACTTTTTGACAAACTTTTATAAATGAACAAGATAAAGCCTATAATCGTACTTATAATATAATTTATTGTTTTAAACAATCGCCTTAAAAACATATATGTAATAAAAATCTTCCCATTACACATTATCATGTATTATATAACATTGCATATTTTAAACTATAAATCACAACGCCAATAGAAATATCAAATTTCTATTTTAACAAAAAATACGAACCCAACGACAGACCCTCATATTATTTTGAAACTAGAAACCGTAGAAGCCTCTAACAAGCATCTATAACACTTTGCTTTATATGGCCCTTGAGTGGCAGGTACTTCATTATGGATCTTACTTGACCTAAAATAAGATCAATATTGAATATAGCTTGGCCAATTTGACACGAGCCTGACCTTTTGATTAGCATAATTCAACAGTCGATATATATTGCCTACGTTTGCCTATGTTTTTATAATCAGGGAATTTCAGGAAGACGCTCGAGATGTTATACAAGCACATATTTGAAATACAGATATCGCACGATTCGCTTGCATATTGATATATTCAAAGCAAGACCCTAGTAATATATTCTTGCATAAAGGTCAGACTCGGGTCAAAATAGCCAAGCTATACCACCCCTTTTATATGTTTGTAAAGTGAGCAATTAGTATCTGTACTGTCAATTCAATAAGTTATACTAATGAGGGAATTATCCCATTCGAACGAATAGCGGGGACTACTGTTAACTCAGGTATACCAAATTAAACCTAGATGAACATAGTTTACCTGATCAACAAGCTAATGTTATCAACTGTTATCAATTAACTTTGAAGAGACTGTAATAATGTTCATATATTACCAATTTACCACATTATGTACAACACAACCCTTAAATGATAATTTTTAAAATATAATTTAACCAAACAGGCCCCAATCTCAGGAATAATTTCAAATAGAGATCTCAAAAAAAAATCTTTAGTTATTTAAGTTAACAGTTATCTTGAGTTTTAATGTAAAAATTGAGAAGTTTTTTATATCCTTGTGGCGATGGATACTATCATGAACGAGGTGTCGAGACTGATTTAAAAAAGTTAAATAAACTTTTTTTCACAATTGACCTTCAATAAATAAGTATAAATAATGTAAATATTCTCCAGACAATATTCTCACAGACAAGCAGCAGCTGCTGCTTTGTAGTTGAGACTAAACATACGAGATTGGGCCCTGAATATTAAACACAGTCTTTCAACTTATAACATCCCAAAAAGAAGTAGTAATAGCATTAAATGTATATATCATAATCCAAGTCATCCCAAAGTAGGCCCCAGTTTACACATACAGTCAAACAGTAAACTGGGGCCTACTTTGGGATGACTTGGATTATGATATATACATTTAATGCTATTACTACTTCTTTTTGGGATGTTATAAGTTGAAAGACTGTGTTTAATATTCAGGGCCCAATCTCGTATGTTTAGTCTCAACTACAAAGCAGCAGCTGCTGCTTGTCTGTGAGATTATTGTCTGGAGAATATTTACATTATTTATACAGTCAAGGATCACTATAACAATACCTGGGGCCTTATTCACCAACATTGTAAGACTGAAACTCAGACTTAAAATTGACAACATTTATAATCACTGCCATTTCTTCGCAATTAGATTTACCCATTCAACATGCATAATACCCATTTATATCAGGATCGCTACATTCATTGACCCTAACCAGAGTGAATAGAATATTTGGCAATGTAAAGTCTGAGTTAGAGACTTACAACATTGGTGAACATGGCCCCAATTTACTAGACCATTAGATCATAACCACCTGTCTACAAAACCATTTCTGCTTTTCCCTAGGTTGGTCTTTATAGACAGGACTGATTGTACTATAACACTGCAAAAACATACACAGTAAATCATCACAAATCATGCAATAAAGAAAGTTATCAAAGCATGTTGATCTAAACAATCACATTCTCTACATACCTAGATTTCAAACTATAACTAGAGCTGTTGCTATTCGGCAAACTAATGTACCCCAGCAAGCAAAGGGACGTAATTCACACAAAAATTGTTGCTAGGGCTGAATAAGGCCAATTCTTGCTATCATGCACATCTACATGTAAAGGTCATTTTTCTCTGAAAGTTCTACGGAAATCCTACCGAAACTTTTGGAAATGTTGAATCTACAAGAATTGCCTACAGGCAGTCAGACAGACAAACTAGACTCGTGTACAGACAAACAAGCTGAATCCAGCATAACGCCCTACCCCCCCTTAAAACTTGTAGTGCAGGATCATAATAAGTCTTGGTTAAATTCCAGCTACAATCAGACGTCCTGTTAATGTGTAAATAGATTAGACACTAAACCAATACCTTCCAGACATAATCTTATTTCATATTCAAACAGTAAACTGCAAAATAATTTGCTAACTTAGAATGAGAAGGTCGTAGGTACTGCTTGTTGCCTTATATAAGACTCATGCATCACAAAAAGTCTATTTTCATGAAAATCGGAACTTGTCATGTTGACCAAACTGAAGTTGAAAAAGCTTTTTTTCATAAGTAAAGAATGTTTTCAGACAGTTTTATCTTGTTTTCTCAAAATAGCAGTTACAATGTATGTACTAATGACCTTCTCATTCTAAACCAGTGACTGACAAAGTCAAACCATCATGCTTGAACACAATCAAAAAGTTGTTTATCGTCCATCAAGGACTCGGTTATATTACATGTATATCATAAAAATAAATTCTAGCACATAATTGCACAATCTATTGAATCCACCCAGAAACTTCCCACTAACAACCTTATACAACAAGACTACAATCAGTAAACACTTATGCCCCGGTGGTAGCCTGGTCTGTAATAACTGTCTAAGCCATTCAACTTAAAAGTTTGTAACAAATGAACAGACAGACGAACAAATAAATGGGCAGGTGAATCACTATATGCCTTAGCATCAGTAGTTACCATGACATAAAAACTATGAACAGAACGATCACAGCTCGACCACTGACCACTGGTAATTCCTTCAGTCATCTTTCAAGTTCTATAGCCGCCATATGTAAGTTTTCAATGAAATCTTTGGTAAGCACATAAACACAGTAAACATACCGTTATTCTCATATTATGTATCACAATGAGATCTGCTCAAATTTATATACTCCTCATTTGACTCACTGCCTCGATAGAATAAGGACATGTGACAAGATCAGGACCCGGTATCCCGAAACATCTCAAGTAGAAATCTCATTCTCATCTCAAATTGTGATTTTGACCAAATTAGTGTCTGAATTTGAGATAAATCTGAAAAGATGTCTTTCAAATTAACTGTAATACCCTAAGAATAGTGCTTTCTGTTTTGTGATGCAAATTTTGTGTCTAGCCTCCCAAAGAAATACTTAAGATGAGATTTAGCTCAGATTAAGATGTTTAGGGAGATTAGGGCCAGGTCACATGATGATATTAGATCACATGACGAGATCAAGGTCACATGACGTGATCAGGTTAAATCTTCATTCTCGTGGTTGGACTCACTATCAGTATTATGACTATTATTGTTTGTATCACTGGGAGGCACGAATGTTTTATTATCATCAGCAGTAGGTGAAGGAGACGTCTGTTTAACATGATTCAACATGGCCGCCATATTGGCTCCTTGTAGACTCACTATCTGTCCATCTGTAGTCAAAACTGCAATATAGAAATATATACATGTTCATATGTCTCTAGTGAATTAAGGAAAACATGTGATAACATCTAAAACCAGACGAATAAATATGAGACAATACCAAAACGTATGCCCCCATGGTCAGAAATGGTGAAGGTCACAGTGACCTTGACCTCAGACCTCAAAATCAATAGACGTCATCTACTCTTGCTCACTTACCTTCATGTAAAGTTTGAAGATCCTAGGGCAAAGTGTTCTTGAGTAATTCAACAGAAACCATTTTGGTCTTCCAATAGACCGACCAATTTACACGTGCAAAGCCACATACACCTCGTCAAAGATGGGAGCATAATACAGTAAAATCATTCATTTTTGTGTGGGATTAAATTTCGTGGATTTTGAATCCTATCAGACACTAATTTTGACCCTTGTATTCATTACATGAAATGCAAAATCCACGAATTCAGGTGCCATCGAAATGGGCTTTTTTACAAAAAAAACCACGAAATTTTGTCCAATCGAAATTAAATGATTTTACAATAAATGCAGAATATACTTACATGCTCCAGGTGGTATGACAATAGTTTGATTGAGAGATGACAGGTTAGTGGTGGACGGAGGTGATGTAGTGATAGTATCAGATGTTGTACGTTCAGTAACATTCTGACTGGCGCTCGCTGCAAACGGCCAGAATCTCTGTGGTGGTTTACTTGAGGTCTTAGCTTTCTTGGCTTTCCCTTGTTCAGGATTGCCTGCATCTAACATTGGTTGTAAAATTCTCCGCCGAGCGTTTATAAACCTACAAAATAACGTCACTGTTATTGACAAAACAACCGATTTTCGATAAATCATCCGTTTAGCAATAATTAGGGCTCATCACGCTTAATGCGGCTTATCTTATTTGATTAAACCCTCATCAGGGCTGATGCAATATTCCCTAAATTGTCCCTGTCCATAAAGTGGTTTTTCCAGACTTTACTTAATGTTTTAGACCACCAAACCATTATTTCATTCTAGCAAAAAATGGCAATAAGAATAAAGTAGAGGTAGCTATATAAAATTGCTTCCATATGGAACAAAAATTAAGTACCGAGGACCGAAACACTATTTATAATAACTTAGAATTAAAATCTGATCAGTGGTTAAAGAGAACTAGTTTTGACAAACTTTGTGACATCCTGACAAGGTAGACATCCAGGCATATCCAACATCCATCCAGCACAAAGTCAATGTCTCCCAGTGATTCATTTTGGAGCGCATCCCGAGTCCCTGACTCACAAAATCTGCTGGGGACTCATTCAATTTTGAAAATAAATTATTTTTACATAGTGGGACTCATTGATTTTCTAAGTTCAATGGAAAGGGACTCAAAACCAAAATGAAACACTGGTCTCCCCCACTACACATTTATATATGGGAAACATAATATTACTAATTCATTAGGTTAGAGAACAATGAAATCAAACATTCTGAAAGTTTTACCTACAAAGTGTTAAACACCCAACTTCTTTAAAGGGGGAGGGTTTGAAAGAATTGAACACTTCACTACTTGAGAAAGAGTTTAACATCCAATCCAATTACATTAAACCGGGGGAGGAGCACTATAATGAGTTGAACATCCTACTTTTTGGAAATTTTGAAGGGGGCGGGGGCTAGAATAAAGACTTACCAGTTATTGACTTGTAGTAATGTAAGGTTGGTCTGGTTTGCTATCTGTCTTTTCTCGTCTTCTGTAGGATACGGATGCTGCAACAATTAAGTAAATGAATGAGCTGGACATAAAATGGAGCACAAACACACAGGCCTCACCCTTGAAAAACTAAGATAACCTCCTGCTTTAGTTCTCTATAATTTTAATACACCATGCATTTTTGTTTGTTTATCCTCTATGAGCGGCAAGGGAGGTAACACTTGAAAGGTCCTTGGGCTGGTTCAAATCTCGGCTTTGAATCTTAGTCAACTTATGGTCATAAGTCATGAGTACTTGTGCAGTATATTTGGCACTTTAAAGAACCAAAGAACTCTATTTAGAAAGAGATTTGGTATCTCAGCCAGATTCCATGTATCACAAAATGTTTTTTAGGAGTTGACATTGGACTGAAATCCTGATTTAACTTAAGGGTCAACTTTGTTGAGATTACATGTGTTCAGGGTATAATCATCTACATTAAATTAACCCCTAACTCCCTAGTTAAGTTTATATAAGTGTTTAAACTTACCACAATATGTTGAAACAACCAAGATCTCATTATATGTGTAGCACTTTTAGGTAAAACACCTCGTTTACTCTTTTTCTTTCCTGATTCGTCATCATCTGAGTCAAACCCACTACCAGCACTAGTCAATGCATTTATACCTGTAATAGAAGCAAAATATTAACTGATAAATCCTACTCATGTGATTCTCGTGTTTGAAGATTTTGAGATACATGAAAGAAAGTCTCTGACTAATATTTAGCAAGGTGTTTGTTAAAACATGGGTGAAAGTTAGAAACTCTGAAAAGCCTAAAATCCTCAGAAACGGACAGTTTGTATAGGAAAAATAATGAAAACCAAAATGTTTGGAACTTTAAAAAACCAGAAGTTCAGGCATATGCCAGCAGATGCCAGAAAACTTTCACAATATTGGTAGGAGGGTATGACTCCAAACTTTAAGTAAATTGTATGTTACATGTAGTACATACCTGTTGAAGATGAAGCTGATGATACTGTTGTTTGTGCTGTAACACCAATTTGTGATAACGGTGTACTGCCATGTATGAGTGGGGTACCAATAGATTGTTGTAACTACAAATATATACATGTGGTAAAAGATAGACATTTTGAAATTCTCAAAAATGTTAATTAAAATAGGAAAAATAAATAAAACAGCCAGAGTTTGGAACCAAACATTGTAAAAATTCAGTTTATGAAACTTCCAAATCATTATTTTCCGCAGAAAGTTAATTCTATGTAGTACAGCCAATCTGGACATTGTAGGTCTATTGAAATTATTTAGTTTAATTAAACCGCTGAGTAACGAGTTAAGAGAGTTGATGCATACCTGTAATGGTTGTGCGACCAGACCTTGCGGTGTCTGCACCATCTGATAGATCGTACCACCTGACATAATCTGTCCCGGACCCAGTGCTGGCATCGCCGTCACATTCGACTGGAACGGTTGTTGTAGTATAACCCCACTACCAGCGCTAGTCGACATCGGCGACACATTCTCTTCCTTCGGTGGTTCATCAAACATAGACTGATCATAGTCGGATTCTGTACGTAACAAATTCTCACTCTGTAGTTTACCCTTCAAACAGTTTGTATATCTTTGACAGAAATCTTTGCATAGATCATTCACTTTCTCTAACTCCAGTAGATGTATCCGCAACACTTGAATAGCTTTAATCATCTGAAATGACAAACATCGAATAAATTAGGGGTCACCTTTTGATTGACTTTTGAGATTTGGTCTTTGGGGGGACCTAAAAATCTAGCAAATTCAGGATAATATCTCTTAAAGGCTGCATTCTGTGAATTGAGATTTATTTGTAAATTTCTACATGTACTGCTCAGAATCAGTCAAAGTGAGTGCTTACCCTAGAAATACTGTATACAGATGTTTTGTAGAAGTTTTATACCAGTCTGATTCTGTTCGAATCAATATTTACTGAACAAGTGCTTATTTTTCAGGCTGAAAATGAAACCAGTATGGTCCCATCCAAAATGTTGAATGAAGACACTGAAAGTGTTTAAATGTTGTTCATACCAGATTATCGAGATCTTCATTCCCAGTTAATAATGTGTTATTCTCCTTTTCTTGATGTAATAGAAAGGATTGTATATCCGAGACAATACCCTCAGGTGACGGGAAATCTGTAGCGGCCGAGGCTTGTTCACAACGTTCAAACATCAAAGCCATCAATGGAAATAATGGATGACTGTAATAATAATTCATCAAGTAAGAAACAAGATATAAGATGAAGCACACATCATTATAATTCATAAATCAGTGGTTGGTCAAGTGATAAAAAAATAGTGCATAGTTACAACAATTACAGATACCGAATAGTACATTTGGTATTTACATTATTTAAACCTTTCGGTCAAGGATAACCCATGAAAGTGCAAGCACTTATTTCCAATGGGGTCCTGTGTTTTGCTGTAGAAGGGACAGCAGGTGGAAGACAGTAATGTGATACAAGGTATCCGGCGCGATGCTCTAGCTCTTTCTGAAGACATACCTTGGTTCTTTAATGTGCCCGATGTATAGCACCGATACACGCAAGACTACCTCTGGGTTGCTAACCAGTTCATCTCTAGTTAGGTGGGAAACACAGAAAAGCGCTTCAGAAATGAACAAGTGCTCCGGCCGAGGATCGAACCTGGGACCTCTCGATCACCTTACCACCCTCAATAAATCTTCAAAAATCGAGTAACAAAAAAAACATAAATTCATTAAAACATGTGCTTTAAATTTTTTGTTTTCTTGAAAACGATTTTTTTTCAGGTAATGAGAAAAACTGTTTATTCAGCAAGGAAGGGACAAGGTTGTTTAAGTTTAAGTAAATGATGAAAATTAGAGTCAAACTTTGACTTACGTATAAATCTGTTGTTTATCTTTCTCGACTGCAGGTTCTATGGTGACAGTTTGTAGAGCTGCAGTTTGTAGCGGGGCTGAGGCAGTGAAGGCACCTCCAGCCACCAACTGTGCAGTCACACTGAAATACACACAATATACATTATACAGTAACATACATGCAATAAGGAGTTTCTCAAAGGGATGCACCTCGAAGTGTCACATGATAATCTTGTAAGTGAATCTGTGATTTTACCATTTTTAGTCAAAATACAAAATTCTTTTGTATGAAACTGATTACTTAGACAGAATCCTGACCAGTGATTAAAAATGTGCAGAGTGCATACCTGCCCTGTGAGACACCATCCTGTGTTTGAGCTATACCCACTGTAGGTGTAACAATGTTGATAATCTGTCCGTCTGAGAACGACTGTGGTATAACGTGCGTTACTACGGACATTTTGCATAGAACATCAAGTCTTCATCTACATTGTAGTACAAATATCTGAAATAATGCACCAAAATATATTTTATTATATAGTTATTGGTGTTTCAGCAGAGATTATGCACCAGTCAATTGAAACTCACAACCCAGGGAAGGGCGGTGATTTTTACCAACTTGTGAAATATAGTCCCAGTTATGCACCAGTCAATTGCATCCACGGTCCCCCTACCCCAGGGGATCCTCATGGGATACCCGGGGAAACAGCCGTGTTTTTACCTTCCAGCTTCCCCAGCACTGCCAGGGAAATGGTGGATTTTTTTTCTCTGAACCAATATATACCACAGGGACAATATTTAGTTGCCAGGGAAATAACGGAGATTTTATCATAAGCTGTCCCCGGCAGGCCGTGGATTTTTCAAACCCAAAGTAAAAATCCCGGCCCGACCCCGGGGATGGATGGGGCGTGGATGCAACTGACTGGTGCATTATATTTCCCCTTACTCATATATATGGCAATGCAGGGACTTAGGAAAGGTTTAAAACCTGGAACTTTTCCCATGTTATACCCTAGGGTTGGGTAGATGTGGGGCAATCTGCTAGGAGATTTTTTAATTTCTGACTTTTATGTCCACACTAAGTCGAGATTGTTTGATTAAGGGTTGGGCAGCGGTTCGATCGACTTGTGCATTATCACACTTGGTAAACTAAAATGTTTGATACATGGCAGCGAGGCAGGGGTTCTACATGTATCTGTCATTTGGCTACATATGGGTGTATGGTAATTTTAATATTGTTTTCATTATTTAATACATTCATTAATTTCAATCTAAAACATTTATAATATCAATAATCACAGTCAATGTATCATCTCAACAGTAAAAAAATGTCAAACAAAAGAACATGGGATGGACCATGGTTTGCAATTTTACATTATTGGTATGACACGGGCACTGACCACCAATTAAGTAATTGATTGATTACAAAACTCATAAATAATTCATGAATATTAATATAAAAATTCAGCCAATTATTATACAAATGACTCATACATAAGTTCTATGCACTAATTAAGCGATGATAGTCATTAATAAAGTCATAATAAGCGCCTGTTTCCTGAACCACTCGACGCGCTTTTCTACTTTCACTTTCGTCTTGCGACAGTATGACCTAATTACGACCAGACAAGTGTCCTGCGCGAGACAAATTCACAACACCTCTGAAAAGTAGGTCACGTGAAAAGTCTCGCTTATAAATTACTTTTTTCAAGCAATTTCTAGGTTTTATTCGTTAAATTTATCAAACTACAAGTAAGTAAATCATTTCTGACAAGCAAGCAACTCTGGCAATCGAATCATCACAATCGAAGCAAACTACGCCTGCAATTGGTAGCTTACCTATTTCAGCGACATTGTCACTCTTCGTCAAAATGGCGGGCGTCAGTTTGTCGATACTGCCCACAAACCACGTGCTCTATGACGCAAGGTGCGCCCAGTGGGGAATAATTAATTTCAGCACTGAATACAAAATAATTGAATCAATAAAACGTATTTTCTTTTTATTGTAGTGGATGAATGTTTATGATTTAGCACATTTTGATGCATACAACATAAAGATTAACCTTAAATTAGAACGATAAAAAATTTAACTTGCTACCAACTTACCCCAAGGAGCCTCTTTACTCCTGATTTATCAACCATGTGACCTAGCAATCAACGCGCGTGTAACAATAGGTCCATATGTCAAATAGCTTGAAAGCCTCATTATTGATTGGAACCCCCGCCCTTAAGTGCAAGTGACATTTGATATGACGTTGAGTTATGGCCACTGCTGTCTGCGAGGAAAACATCTAATTATTCATTAGAATATTCGTTTTAAATAGTTCGCCGATTATTGCAGAGTCGATTTTATGGATTGGTTCACGCAGTTCAGTAGATGGAGAATGTACATGTTATATGCATATCCGTGCAGGGGCGTAGCGGAGAGAGAGAGAGAGAGAGAGAGAGAGGGGGGGGGATAAGGATAATTGGTGTTATTTAAAAATCGTAGAACGGACAATTAGCAGCTTTTAGAGACAATATAGTAGGTCTAATAAGAATAAAATAGTTTATTAAATGGACAGGTCTTTAGACAACTTATTTAACAGAAACGCTGACTGCATAATAAGCAGCATTTTAGAATATGGATTTAGATAGTTCCTGCTAGAACCTATGGAACGCCGTTTGTTATCAAAATTAATTTATTCTGAATCGTGATACCATGGAAACCTGTCGTATGTCATTAGATCATATTTTATTTCACTTGGGATCACAGTAATCAATATTTAATTTTCTGTGATCCCAATATTTCACCTAAATCAACAAATTTAATTAGATCCTCTGTAGATCTAATAATAATAATATATATCAAGGATTTACATATATTTATATACCTCCGTGTATATATAAATAGAATCTATAAGATAAATTTAAATTAATAAATTTGAGACAGAATAGATATCGGTCTTGAAGAGCTCTGAACCAGAGAGCAAATAAGTGGCAACTTTTCAGGATATTCCCTTTTTGTCTGCCAGCATGTGGCCCTATTGCAAACTTTGAACTATTTTGGCTCCCTTTTATCCTGTAGCATAATTTAATTTTGGACTATTTGTGAACTATATTGGCTCACTGTGGCCCTATTGCAAGCTTTGAACTATTTTGGATACATGTGGCCCTGTTGCAAACTTTGAACTGGCTCTGTTGTTATATCTATTTAATATGTGGTGATGCCCTACAGGTTGCTGACATCTCCCCAGAGTTTGGTCTGGAAGGACTTTTCTGTGGGCCAAACTTTCTGTTACAAGTGTGTCTTCCAGATTGGTGTAGATTTGTTGCATAACAACGTTATTTTAGTGTACATATGGAATGGTGTTTGCTCCTTTGCCCTGCACTGACACCCAGCTGTTTCCACAACCCTGTATTTTTATATTACCACAAGCCTGTAGCCAAAGGCCCAAAAGTGGAATCCAGACAAAATTCCGGATAAATTGCAATATTATCAACATGCATTTTGGCTACCCAAGGGTTGGGATTATGTCCACCTTGTCAAATATAGGATGGGTATTTTGTCCACCCTGTAAAATTCATAGTGGGTATTATGTCCAGCCAGGATTTTGTCCTACACTCCCCAAAACCACAGTAGAAACTCATGTCTAGGGTCTTTCTGAGGCTTCTTATTAATAATTTTCTTAAAAAATATTTTGTTAATTTCTCAAATTTTCACCAATGTTAGAGCCTTGTGGCCATGGAACTGATCATGTAGAGGGAAGGTGATAGTTGGACTATACCTAGTCCTGTCAAATATATGTAGCTTGGCTGTCCTAGATGGCAATGTTGCCAATGTTCATGATAGTTGGACTATACGAAGTCCTGTCAAATATATGTAGCTTGGCTGTCCTAGATGGCAATGTTGCCAATGTTCATGATAGTTGGACTATACTAAGTCCTGTCAAATATATGTAGCTTGGCTGTCCTAGATGGCAATGTTGCCAATGTTCATGATAGTTGGACTATACTAAGTCCTGTCAAATATATGTAGCTTGGCTGTCCTAGATGGCAATGTTGCCAATGTTCATGATAGTTGGACTATACTAAGTCCTGTCAAATATATGTAGCTTGGCTGTCCTAGATGGCAATGTTGCCAATGTTCATGATAGTTGGACTATACTAAGTCCTGTCAAATATATGTAGCTTGGCTGTCCTAGATGGCAATGTTACCAATGTTCATGATAGTTGGACTATACTAAGTCCTGTCAAATATATGTAGCTTGGCTGTCCTAGATGGCAATGTTGCCAATGTTCATGATAGTTGGACTATACTAAGTCCTGTCAAATATATGTAGCTTGGCTGTCCTAGATGGCAATGTTGCCCATGTTTTTGATTGTTGTCTATTAGTTTGCATGTATAATTTGTTAAACATCTGCATGCTTGCAATAGGGGTGTATCTGCACTATTATGAGCATCACTAACTATGCCTCTGTTCTAACCATTTGATGAATATGGAGACAGTAAAATACTGAACAGAGAAAGTTAACAATTTATTAATATACAAGTACAACAAATGTATATCACATGTATATGATAGGCAAGTATAGTGGATGATTTAGACAATGCAAGAATCACAGAATTCATGTTTTGGTACTAATTGACCCATCGTCGGGTACCCACAGACGGTGCCTCTGCTAATCGCTACGTACATCTCCGAAGGGATTAGCCGAGGCACCGACTGTGGGTATCCGACAATGAAATTCTCCCCAAGATGCAACAAGGTGGTACCATACAATACAACATTTAGTAATATACAACATTGTTGCACCAAATGGACAAAATCATATAAACTCAATGAGACATTATTTTATCTCCCTTGAAAGATAAAGTCTGAGGTAGACCAAATAGACAAATAAGCATATTGGGATGAAAGCCAAAGTAAGGCCATACCAAATCATATTTTCGTATAGGGTCCACACTTAGTTTGTAAACCTATCTAGCTATCCCGAAACAAAAAACGAAACCCTTAAAAAAAAGTGATAACAACTTCTGTCCTTGACTAGTGTCCTCTTCCATGACTACAAACTTGTTTATAAATGTGAAACCTAATGGGGTCATTATGGTGAACAAGTATGACAGGTATGAAAGCAATATATCAATGGATTTTCAAGATATCTATCCCCTTGGACGCTAAACGAAGAAACAATTTGGTATGGCCAAACTGCACGATAGGGCAAAATGTAGATATAGAAGCATAGTGGCTGAGTGAAAGCCATCAGTGGATGTCACATGTTGACTGGACGACTGCTTTGTGGCAAGTTCGTAGGCTTATGACTACCTGACCGGTTTCGTTCAATAGTTATGAACTCATCAGAGGATTTTCATACTGCTTGAAGAATTATATATTGCAGTACACGAGAAAGAAGCCGAATCTTTCAAAATGTAGATATATATAGCAGCCAGGTGAGATAACTTACTTATGTCTCTCATTGGAAAACAGGAAGCATGATGAACATGTATAGAATAATGATAAATAAATCAATGATCAAAACAAAACAAAACAAATAGAAAAGAATATCATGGTTTGCAAAATTTGATAGCAACAGAAAAATGAGTATTGCTATAAATTCACTAATATTCGCGGGGACACATTTCTGTACATTTCATGGATTAACCCAATCACAACATTTAAGTCCCACAAAACTTCAACAAATTTTTTGGGAAACATTTTAAACCCACAAAATTATGAAAGCACATGAATGCAAAATTTATATTTTACCGCAATCCAGGAAATGAATTAAATACCTACAAATATTAGTGAGTTTACAGTATTGAGTATTTATTCAATTATTGCACAATTAAAACAAGCACAGACTATCACTTATCAACATATCAATGATTATAGAAATTATCAAATCAAAATCAATAATTTAATTTTAATTTTCTAGAGATATCTTAATCCCTTTGGTGCAACAAGGTTGTATATTACAATTTAATATATATAGTTATAAAATACAACCTTGTGCCAAAAGAATCAATGGTTATGCGTTCATAATATTTCATTTAAAGTTAACATTGAACAACAAGAAAGTCATTCACAACTATATTTACACACCGACGCTGTTATCACAGTATAGTCTCAAGCAAACGTAACAAGATATAATATCACATGGTCTTGGTTTTGAGGCAAGACTTGGCAGGGACTGTTGGATTTCATTTTGATATTGGTTTCACAAACAAATCCAGTTTTTACAACCCCTGGGCCGGTATTCACAAAGCATCTTAAGGGAAAACTTAAATATTTTGACTTAAGTGAAAAAATTAAATAGCTCATATTTTGCACGAAACTAAAAATATCTCATATTTTCTTGGTTATTATTATAGTGCTTTACATAACGCTTAAAAAAAATGTAAAAAATTGATGATCATCTTTTTCCTTGATTAACTGATACACTTAAGAAAATTGTAAGATTTTGAGGAAATTCCAAGTTTCCAGTTAAGATACTATTTATGAATACCACCCCTGGGTTCATCATTCATCACAGTTGTAGGTTAAATCAGGGATGTAAACACTTTATCGTTGAGAAATACAGACAAAAACTCAACTAAAGATCGCCTCAATTATACAACCACTTAAACTATATGACCACCTCAAACTTTCAAAATTTTGCTTTTTTTTTAATTGCAATATTAAGACCAACATAATGAGACCATGAAAGTTTTCAAAGGTCCACAATAATTGTGGTCGTATTATAGAGGCTTTATTGTATAGTGTAAACTTTATAAAGAAACAACCTTTGGTAGCAGCATATATTGGCTGTCATTTAGAGGTTAATGTTAACTGAGGTTAAATAATACCGTAGCAATTAAGGCTTATTTTAAAGGTATTGTTATAGAGAGGTAGTTTTGCTCTAAAGATGGTCGCCCTGGAGAGGTTGTTCTGTAGTTACTCATTTATTGCACTGATAAAGAGAATTAAGTTCCGTAGTCCAGAGTCGTTTTACTGTATTATTGTAGAGAGGTTACTGCTCTAAAGATGGTCACTCTGGAGAGGTTGTACTGTAGCCTGTAGTTACACACTTGTGTCACATGATATAGAGATTTAAGGTCCGGTGTCTTGCGTTGTGGCTTTACTGGAATCTTGTTGTAAATCGCCGGCAGTTGGTGGAATATTGATAGTTATATCTAAATCTGTACGGCGATACCTCTCCGGCAACACAAACAACAACGGTAGAGCAAGTATACTAGATCCTAGCACGGCCTCGTTCATCCAGGAGTGACCTGAAAATATAGATAAGACCATTTTGTCAACAATGATAACACTCCTGTCACACAATTTACTTTGGCAAATACCAATTTTCTCTTTTTGCTAATTGACTGTAACACATTTTCACATTTTTAAGTCTCCTGCGATGTCCATGTAAATGTGTTGAACATTTTCGGGGCAACTTATTTTCGCGAATTTCTACCACTTGCAAACTCTGCAAACATAAATCACTGAAAAAATCTTGGTTTACGGTATTTGCCTAACCAGTTTTCCAGAACTGCATCCTAACCAGTACTAACTTGCCCTTCCACAAGGAATCAACAGCTTTTCTACAAGTAGAGGGAGCTTTGTTTTTTTTAATGGGTGATTATTAACTTCTGTGACATTATTTAAATATAAAGGAAACACAAACTGATTTTATCCAATCCTAAGCATTTAAAGCTTCTGGAGTAGTGATTACAATTACTTCAGTGCTTGGATTACAACAATTGTTTAAACATGCACAAGAGTGATATTGATTTACTGGCTGAGTAGTTAAGCTCATAACGGCATCAACCTTTGAATTGGCTGGCTATTTTAATACGAGCAACACGATAATAATAAAACACAACCTTTCAGCACAGAGTGTGATAATAAAGTACAAACCTATATTTGGTATGAGCATCACAAAGAGGAAGCATATCCCAACGACATTATTACACAATGTTAGTAGACCACCAGTTACACCTTCAGCTATAGGATAGCTAGCTTCACATGCTATCTCATAGAATAATGGTATACCACCAGTCACAAATATACCGATCAGAATACATGCTGTATACAACCAATCTGAAATATAGGCATATAATGAATTACGACGCCACAGAAGCAGCAAGTGTCTCAGTTTAATTTTCGGGCACATTTTCGGAGGAAAAAAACACTCAAACTAAAAGGGTCTTTTTCTTCTTGACACAAAAACCCTATAAATCCCATCAAAGACAATAACTCCAGCAAACAGTCCTGATAAGATCCTACCTGGTAGGTGTTGACAGTACTAAATCCAGACATTTCAGTTTAGTTTATTCTAATTTATTTCAGGCTCATTTTAAAATAAGTTTTTCCAACTTATATAAATCACTCTCTACACCTTATTTCTGATGTTATCCATCACCACCAGGGTATGAGAAAAGATGAGCCAGTGTCCAACTGTTTCCCCTATATGCTGAACGTCTAGCAAGGAAATTTCTTGTACCATTTTTATTTCATCTTTATATGACTCGGTCTGGGATCTTACCCAGGACCTCCCGCACTGGAAGCAAACAGTCGACCACTAGGCTATTGAGACATTTTGATAATTATGGGTAAATGTTAAAACTTACAAATATTAAATGGAATGTATTTTTCACAAAGAACAAAGAACCAAGCTGATGTAGCAATGGCACCAATAAATAATACGACCAGAAATATCTTCATACGCTTCATAAATATGTCAGAAAATCTGAAAATACAATGTTATAAATTGATGACATGCGGCATACATTAATATTCATGAGACAAAATTATCATGCTACACACATGATAGTAAATTAATATTCATAAGAAACATAATGTTAATAATTTGATCATAAGACAATTTGTTTTATATTAATGAGAAACAAGTTAGTATTCATAAGACCCAATTAATATTCAAAAGACGCATAATTAACATTTATACAACACACAGTTTATATTCATCAAGCACCAAATAAATAGTCACAAGACACAATTGATTTACCTTGCTATAATTAGACCAGATAAAGCCCCAGCTAGTGTTTGCCAAAACCCCATATACCCTGCTGTACTCTGTAAACAAACATTATATCATTAATTAAGTGCAAAGGTTCACTTTGTTGGAATAAACTTACTGATAATGTGTTAACCTAGAGTTGTATTAATAAATGTTGGAGTTTGAATAAATAGGAAGGAAGTGATAAATATAGTGTTAATAATCTAAAGGTATCAATAATGCCACCAATACTATTTCAAATGGCTGACCAATTTTAATGTTATTCAACCTATCAAGAGAGACAATCCTGTCAAAAAATGTCAGTTATTACTAAGCTTAGTTATTACTGCTACCATTTGTGATCTTTACAGACAGGTTGGATTTTACACTGTTTAACAAAATAATTTCAGTTGCATACAACGGCCGCTTCTTCTGTCCAAGTTTTCCAGGACTGCATCCTAACCATTACTAAGTTACCTTTCCACAAGGAACCAGTAACCTCTCCATATTTTAGAGGAAAGGAGAGAAAATAGACATTGTGATAAATTTTTCATATTATACCTGTGAGATACCAAGTGGTTTTAGATTGACATCTAGTACAGATTGCCAGACACCCAGTACACCTGTAGGTATAGCGTATGCTAGAACTATCAACCATACTGTACCATTACTGAAACATTGTAAAACGTAAAGTTAATAAAAGTTTGAGCAAACCAAAAGTAAGAGTACCGAATTACAATCTATTTTCCCACATGCATCAATTCACCTGGCAATGAATATATTTTAAGTACCGGTACAGCAAATTGGTGAAAGAAGTTCTCATCTTGTTTTATGAGTCGTTTTCAACGATTGTTTATATGTCATATCCGATGGTGATCCCAAAATAGTATTTTAATTGAAGAGATTACCTGAATCACATTTTATCAGATAGACTATCATGTAATGTATGCCAAATTATAGTTATAATAATAACAGTTAATTTATCAATAACAGGCACAACCTCTGATACATTTGCACATTACAAGTATTACCAAAAGGTTGAAAGGAAACACCCGGTTGAGACAGAGATCTTAATAATATATTTTATTTGATTGAGTCAACGTGTTTATACTTATTAATAGTCTTCATGAAATATTTACCGAACAAGCCTGGATAATCCCTTGATATAATCTGTACGTTTGAGAGAGGCCGAGGCACTCGGAGGTAACGGTGGTCGGGCAGGAAAGTATATCAAAATCAACAAGAAGAAAGCAATGCCCATACCAGCATCTGTAAATAGATCAATAATAACTTTTTACAACCACCGCACAAAGAAAGCATAATTAAGGGAATTAAGCTAATGAACTGCCTTATAATGAGGGCTTAAGAAATTTGAAAAAGTTCAGTACGACAAGTCAGGGTGTGTGAAATTCAAGATTGTCAATTTTTCACCTGATAATAATTGACAATAGGTATTGTGAAGGAGCATAATTGACTTTCTATTGAGGGAGTAAAGGTTTAATCAATTAAATATGAATACTGGGAATAAAATGACACAAAATGTACAAAACTACTCACGTATATACAGCAAGTGTCGAATATCTGATATTAACTCCGATTCATTTGTTACTTCTGGAATATAACAAATATAAATATAATATTTCATGAGGGATTTTTTTTGGTCAATACTAGGGAAACACCAGTTACATTTGTACATTAGAAACAGGAAATGAACTTGTAAATAACAATGATGAAAATAAAACTCAAAACACGGATTAAACTTAATTGCTGTAAATTTTATTATCCAAAACATTTTGCCAATTAATACGGCTCATCAGGTGGAAATAATTTTAAAAATCGCACAAGTATTTTATACTTGTAAATAACATAATGGCCTCCGTAGCTCAAAGGTTAGTGCGCTTGCCGCCTTATCCAACGACCCATGCAGGTACAAATCCAGGTTGAGGCACACATGTGCCTACCTATCATATTCAGCAGAAAGCTGATTGGCAAATGACAGCTATGCTCTTCATTAAAATCTTTGGACTTGGACACTTCTATATAAGAGCTAGGCAGGAATTCACATGTATATTTTTATTTCAATTTGATAGAACAAACCTAGCTACCTCTATGCGAGGAATTCTTATGATCTTCAATGTATGACGGCCCTATTTGTTCAGACCACAATATATTCTGTGTAGAGTTAACATCAATATACTTTGGACTAGCAACAACCAATGGACCTGCAATGTAAACGAAAGCATATTACAACTTATAAGTCAAGATGGCTGTTAATTATAACTTATAAGCCAAGGTAAGATGACTATTAATTATAACTTATAAGCCACAATGAATGTCTATTATAACTTATAAGCCAAGATGAAAAAGTATCCAGTTGATGAGAACCTTGCATTAAATTATATGAAAATTATTTCAGCTATATCACGTTATTTTGACACCAGTTAGATCTGCAATTATATACTGTAAAATCATTTCATTTCGATGGGACAAAATTTTGCGGTTTTGGTAAAAAAGACCATTTCAGATGGGACGTTAATTCGTGAATTTTGCATTTCAGGTGATGAATTCATGGGCCAAACTTATTGTGAGATGGGATTTGTTTTCGTGATTGAAGGTGAACCACGAAATTGAATCCTCCACAAAATTAATGATTTTACAGTATATAAGGACTATCTTCTTCTTCTTCTTCCACTTTCCGGCCACCATCAACAGGTTGAGGATTTTGCCAGTGTTTGCGCAAAAGGAAAAGAACTAGTATAGAAATATAGGTAAAAGTATGAAATAAGAAAAAGATTTTAAAAATAGGTTAAAAACAAGGCTATTTAGGAGATTAGAAACAGTGTTGGGCCAGTCGTTCCTTGAGGGCATCGACTGACCCGACTGACTGGATGTCTGGTGGTAACTTGTTCCAGTCCCTGATCGTTCTTGGGAAGAAGGAGTTAAGTCTGTACTGAGTTCGACACTGTGGTAGTTGGAATGATGCTTCAGGATCTGTTTGTCTAGAGTTTCTGGTAACCGGAATGAAGTATGATGATGAGTTGGTGAAGTAAATTTGTTCATTGTAGATCTTGTAGAGCATGGTGAGGCGGGTTTCTTTACGACGGTCTTCAAGGGATCTCCAGTTGAGTTTAGCTATCATGTCTGTTACACTTGAGCGGTTGTGATAGTTGTTTCTGACAAAGCGAGCTGATCTTCTTTGTATCATCTCGAGCTTGTTTATTTGACCTTTCTTGTACGGATCCCATACTGAGCTTGCATATTCTATGGATGGTCTAATGATGGCCTTATAAGCTGTTTCTTTGGCTGTAGTGGAGGCAACATTTAGGTTTCTGCGAAGGAATTTCAGTTTCTGGTTAGCTTTGTTGGTGATGTTGTTAATGTGTTCCCCCCATTCCGTATTGTCGTTGATTGTACATCCCAGGTATTTGGCAGATTTTACGTGTTCTAAAGTGTGTCCATGGAGTTTGTAGTCGTGAATGATGGTAGATTTCATTTTGGTTACAGATAGTACTTGGCATTTTTGTGGATGGAAGGCCATTTTCCAGCGAGTTTCCCATTCTTGGAGATTACTGAGGTCGTTTTGGAGGCTCTTGTAGTCTGCGTCGTTTACTATTGCAAGGTACATGATTGTGTCGTCGGCGAAGAGTCTAATTTTAGATTTGATGCTTTCTGGCATATCGTTGATGTAATATAAGAACAGACTTGGTCCAAGCACGGAACCCTGTGGCACTCCCGATTCTACGCTTGCTGTTTCTGAGCAGGTTCCTTCTAGAACAACACTCTGTGTTCTGTTGCTGAGGAATGCTTTGATCCAGCCATTTGTCTTGCCCCTGATGCCGTAGTGGTGAAGTTTGCGTGTAAGAAGATTATGGGAGACTTTGTCAAATGCCTTTGAGAAATCCATTATTATGATGTCAGTTTGCTTTCCATTTTCTAAGTTTTGAGATAGGTCATCGATAAATTCTAGTAGTTGTGATTCGCAGGATCTTTTCTTTCTGAAGCCATGTTGAAGTGAGTAGAAGATGTTGTTATTTTCTCCGTGGGTCATGATATGGCTGGTGATGATGTGTTCCATCAGTTTACAACATATACAAGTCAAGGATATTGGGCGATAGTTTTCGGGGTTGTATTTGCTTCCTTTCTTGTAGACAGGTGAGACTGTTGCATGTCTCCAGTCGTCTGGAACGATACCTGTGTCGTAGGATACCTGGAACAGTGAAGTCAGGATTGGAGCAATCTCAGTTCCTAGTTCTTTGAGGACTTTTGGGCTGATCTTATCTGGTCCTGGTGCTTTATGAGGGTCCAGAGACGTTAGTAATTTTTCGATGCCTTTAACACTGAAAGTGATGTCGTCAGTAATTGGATGGTTTTCTGATGTTACAAAGTCTTGGTTGAATGTTTCTTCTGAGATGGACGAGTTCTTAGTAAATACTGATTGGAATTGGCGATTGAGTATGTCTGCTTTCTGTTTCGCTTCAGTGAAAAGTTGGCCATTTTCACGTAGACCTGGGATGCTGGAGTTATCCTTCTTTTTATGCTTGATATAGGTCCAAAAGCGTTTATTAGTGTCTCTATTGGAGTTTTCATCGGATTCTGGTTGGATGATATCGTCTATTTTATACAACAATACCTCCCATACTAAAAGGTGAACACTCAAAACACTTGGCCGCTGTTTTATACAGTTAATTCACAATAATCATTATCGGAGTCTTTTTCAATTAAAACTTACCTATAATAAATGTGCTTGCTACACCGAAGTAATTAGCAAATGAGACAATAGCAGTGGCTGTAGCACGTTGATCAGGAGGGAACCAGATTGATGATAGAGCAGCCGGGGCAGCAAACGGTACACAACCTCCGATACCATTCAATATAGCACAGATATTAGCTGTCCTGAAGAAAATAAGTGGATTCATACGACAAGCAATGATAATTATTAGTATAGGTAACACAGTATAATATTTGCTAACCTGAAATGAATAGGTGAAGTAAAATCACATTGTGTTAAATATACACAGATACACAATGTATTGGTTAACCAGAAGAAAGTAGACAGTGGTTTGATAATGGTATACCAAGACCTATAATAATTTGATCAACATAGGTTTTATACTCTTATTTTCGAAAACATTTATTAAGTTCAAACTAGTCACCAGTAACATGTGAACAGTAATAACATCAGTCAAATTAGCTAGACAACAGGCCATCAATAGTTATCATGAACAAACAGTACCAAGCATCAAGCAAGGCAGATAAATACAGGTACATGAACTATTTTTAACGAATTTCGTATGTTTCAGTCTTGGGTAAAACCAGAGACCTCTTCAAATTGAGGCGGACACTTTACAACTTTTGAGGTACATTCTGTAACTCACTTACTACTAAAATTGGTATAGCAGAATATGTGCGTGAATTTGACCACAGGTTACAGTATCATTGAAAAAGAAATTAAAAAGATGGAATTTAATTTTTTTTTGTCAATTCCCATTTTCTTTGTTAATTTAATTTTTTTTTAAATTTCTTTTTCAATGATACTGTTACAGTCCTGTGAATTTGAGTTCCTATGAAGTAAAACAGGCATCGTTCATTAAAATATGAAAAACGATCAATCATCATACCATGTAATAGCGGTAGGTTCTAGCGTGAAACATCGCATTACCGTGGCAACCATAACCAGAAAACTGCATATTATCATGGAAATACGTAATCCTACAATGTAATATATTGGTCTATAATTGGTCTATAATTGGTCTATAATTGGTCAGCTATCACAATGAGAAAATCTAACATATGTAATTAACAGTGATATGTTTTGTAAAATCAAAACCTAGAAGAGTTTTAACACAAAAAGTGTCTCTCACAAAGGTACATAACTCCCTCAAAAATCATCTAACTTCAAATTCATGACAATGCAAATAATATGCTTGGTTAATAACCAAGCGTACATATACAGTTTCATTCAAGTTGTCGGAGAACATGCATAGACAAACATTGTGACATTCAGCAACAAATTGATATGCCTCCTCGGCTTTACGTGACGGGAAACTAGCCTCTCTTCACAACTGCACAGAATAACACAATGAAAATACTTGTAAATACCATTATATCATGTCTTCGGTATGAAGCCACCAAACAGTAAAAGCCGAAACTCCTACACTTGAAGCCGGTGCTCTACATCTAGAAAATCAAGGTGAATTATAGGTTTAGGGAAAAAAAGGTTCGGTCAAAAAGTAACAGATATATATACCTTTGACATCAACGAGATAACACATGGGTAGAACTGTAAAGATGAATGAAATATTTCCATAGTTAGCTAGCATCCCGATAGTACTATCCTTCCATCCAAACACGACCTCTGCTGATTCTGTGATAGGTCCCCATGTGTTCCATATACCAGCCTCAAAGTACAACAAACAAATTACTGTAAAATTTCGTGGTTATGGTAAAAAAGACCATTTCAATGGGATGTTAATTCATGGATTTTGCATTTCAGGTAATAACTCCAAGGGTCAAAATTATGGTTTGACGGGATTTGATTTCATCGTTGAAGGTAAATCACGAAATCTATGAAATTTAATCCCCCACAAAAATTAATGATTTTACAGTACAAGATTATGAGTAGTTACATATCAACAAAAGTGATAGTTATGTCCATATTACACAGTTTTACACAGGAAGTTAAATAATAATACATGAAATGACTAAACAGTTACATGATTATGAAAGTGGAAGTACCCATATATTTTCCTGGTATTAAATTGTTAAAGCATAGATTTTTAATAAATTATCTGAAACGTTCCTATAAAGGAGAAGGTTTTAAACTATAAAATCAAAATTTTAGGCCTGTGAAGCCCTACAGTAAACAAATAATATTAAAACATTTTTTTTTGTAAAAATACTACAAAATCTACTATATCACTTACCTGAGTAAAGCAGCCGAAACAGAAGACAATCAAAACATACCATCTTTTAGCATAGACCTTTGTTTGAGTCTCCGCGCCGGTCTCTGAACCCTGACCTAATATAGGTAAACGTTCAGCAACCTCCTCCGGCATTAACATATCATCTATACTCTCCTAGAAGGAGAGAGAAAATGTATACATAATATCATAACAATATCAATAAGGCCAAAAAAATGCTTCTTTCTGCTACCCCAACTGAGGCCATCCTTAAAATATTGTTTGTTTGCCCTAACACAACCCAAGATTTTTAAGGTGGGTAGGTAGGTCGAATTTTTTTTTTACATGGAAATAATTTTTGAGAAACCTGTAAAAAATTTCAAGTCGATGTAGTTATATAAGGAAATAGGCTTAAAAAAGTTTGAGTAGGGGCGATTTCAATGAGTAGGTAGCGTTAGGGCAAACATACAATTTTTTTAAGGATGGTCTGACCCTACTTTTTCCCCCCTACCCTTGTGTTTTTTAGGACAAATTTGAGAAAAATCAAAATCTTTGAATTTGACATATGCTACAAGAGCATTTTTGTTCTTTCTGTAATTCTTTATCCAGACAGGTGTCTATCAGTATCCTAAACATAAAAGTGGATGATTAAAAGGTCATCTGAGTATTAAAAAAATGTATACATAAAAATTACTCCCTACCTTCTGACCCTATTTATTCGAACCAAGCAACTTATTTTTCTTGGCCTTATGTATGTAATTCCGTACAAAGTCATGCGAAATGTGAGTGAACTTTTTTGAAGCATTCCTTTATTTTTGATGGATTCGTAATTGCTTCAACATATTTATTGTTGCTTAGTCACTATGTTGTTTATACTATTTGATCATTTCAAGTTGTACTAATTAGTACATTTAATTAGAGGGTTAGTCAAAGTCTCTTACACAATCTGTAATTGTCTAGTAACCAAGCAACCAACGTCCATAGAATGTTTGATAAAACGCAAGTACATGCCCCTTAGTTTCCATAATTGTTTAACTGGTTGCCATGGTACTATGAGCCAGATATTAACTGAAATACATGTTTTTCATAAAATATGAACATGAATACGGTAGTAAGCTAGCATTTGGCCTACCTCACTATGAGCTATTTAACTTCCTGTCCATTATTATATTATTTATGGTACATTAACTTCCTTATATCATTCTTAATTAATAATTAAATTTGTAGATCTATACATTGTAGCACACAATAACATGAATTTAATTGTCCAGATGTACATATGCTGACATCATTATGTACTGTTCAAGTGTTGTCAAACATTAGGACTCTGTATTTATATAGATATATAGATATTTAAAAATAACTTTTAAAAAATGTACAATTTACATGCATGAATATAAAGAAATATAGACTCCACATACCCAATCTAATATATTGCACGTGCTTGCACGTGCACTGCCCTTTACCTAACCCTTCCTACAGCCTGGTCCAGGCCTCCAATAAACACTGACCTAATTATACATGTATATTTTAACTAGGTGTAAACACTGGACACACACACATACATGTACGTTTATGCAATATCAACCTTTGAAACACTTCAACAAGATAACCGTGTTTTACTTTGTACTATTATACTAAAATCACAAATCATAACACAAGTGTAGTAAATCGAATACACAAAAATATTCACACATAAGTTAACAAAAAGAAATACACACAGACCTCATTTTCTTGCAATAATACGTTTTATGTACGTGTTAATTGGTATGCCAATTTATACTAGTTTACTAAGCTTGATATTATGTTATATGAATTAACTAATTAATATGTTAATTAACTTACTTCAGTCATCGTGTCAAGCGTTAATTAACGACGATCCATGATAAAATGTTTATAACACACAAGTTGTGTCAAAATATAAACACGAACTGCACGTGATGCTTGAGTAAATTTCACGAGAAAAATGCTCAAATTATGCGTGTAGTCAATCCATCGCGTCTTGTGACTTTTATCAATAATTAAGGGAAGTAACTAGCAGAATATTTTTCTAACGATGCACATAGAGTTACGTTTCTTGGGAGCGTTTCTGCAAGTCAAAGATCTAAATTTAGGTATTTGTATAAGTCCGACTCTATATTAAACTTAAGTTTAAACTTTACGGAGTTGACAGGGTGGTCCTTTTATCGAGGGTTCGATGTCACTATAAAAACATACTCGAGCATTAAGTCGCCTCTAAACAACAATTAAGGGAGTTAGATAATGGTCAAATTCTAGATATATCTACTGCCCTGAACCAACACGGGGAAACCTCACGATAAATGCTAAACCTACTAATGAACTCGCTTCAAATTCTAAAAAAATACAAAAAAATTTGCGCCAATGTTTGAACTTAAAAAACTACGGGAAAATATGCGCATACAAAGCGTAACGTCAAATGACGTTATGAAAGTGACGTCATTTCCTTTGTATCCGTCGAAGCTAGAAAACACTTCGACGTTTGTCGTTGGGAGAGATAGTTGGTGTTAAGGTAAGTCTTGATTTTTTAAATGTTATTGTTAGCCCACTTTTTATTATGTCACCCTAATGTATAAAGATTTAGAAAGGTATGCCGATAGCAAAGAGACATCATACTGAATTGACCAAATATTGATTCGACTAAACTAACTCGGATCGATCGATGGAAGGCAGACGTTTGTTGATTGTGGTAAGGCAATTAAGGTTTATGGTTTGTGTAAGATGATGGTCTACTCATAAACAGGATTTATGTAAATCTAAACAGACCAAGGCGCAACTTGACATACCAAGCTATTAGATCTATATTTTTTAAAGCTTACTTTTTTTTAAAATCGACCATTAAATACATTATGCACCAGTCAGTTGCATCCACGCCCCACGAAAAGGACCGGGATATTTAATTTTGGTTTGCTTAACCCCCGCCCTTCAACGGCCTTGTGGAGAACAGCTGATGAAAAGCGATATTTCCCCGGCCCCTTACAACTTTCTTGTCACCGGGGTATTGGTCGTAAGTGCAACTGACTAGTCCATTATGAATATATTGACGTCTTTGCAAGTGTATAGTTTTACCCACACGTATGTATACGTCTCATGTTGTTTTCTTAGAAGTTAGAGGACATACACGTAGGACACGGGCATATTTCAAACCATACATGATGTATGTACTCTATGTTTTATTTAAGGATGGATCGCAGCCAGTCAGTAGCAGAGTTTGACATTGTTCGTGTCACACCGCACGTGGATCTTGTGCTGTTCGACAATGTTATTAGCTGCTACCCGTGCGACAAGAACATCACAGCCAACTATACCCTGGGGCAGGACGTCACGTAAGTATAATGTACCGCAAAATCAAGTGAAAATGTATCTTATTTGATGATTCAAATACTTTCAAAGCGATGCTGAACAAAATTAGTTTAATTTCATTTAACCTTTATTGTAAATACTGGCAAAGGAGAAGATTCCGGACAGAAATCGCATAAAAAGCTTCCCCTGGAGTTAAAAATAGATTTTTTCTTAGATTTTTTTGTGTTTACAAATACCTTGGTTCAGGATCTTTGCTAAAAATAGGTTTCCCGAAAAATGACGTCACGTGAACAGCAAAATATTGGGGCCTGAAAAGGGGCACTTTTGTGCTATTTTCAACGATATTACCGTAGATATACCGGACAGTCTGCTTCGAATATTCCGCGACGAATATTTAGAAACATATTACCAGTAAATATTTAGAACAGGGTTCCTTCTTCACAATCATGCAAAAATATGTCAATATTTACGACATGACAACACGTGACGCACATGTTTTCATCCCCGGGGCGCTCGTGACAGGTTAAATTCCAATCCGTACCGTATCTTGTTTACCGGCCGAAAATCGAAACAAAATGTGGAAAAAGTTTTTCAGTTTTATTGACAAGATATCAAAAAAAGATTCTCAACAGATAATGAGGACAAATTTCCGTCTATTGCGCTAAAGTAAATGCTGGAAGAAAAAATAAAAATTAAAAAAAAATTATTTTTTTTGGCGCCGCCGTGATTCGATCACTGGACCTTAGCATCAGATAATTACTAATCGAGCTGCTTTACCACTCGGCCACGATCACGTTAGGAATTTTGAACTAAATAATTGAACACAATAAAATCATTGTCGCTCGCGCTGTGCACGCGCTATACTGCGCATGCGCACTAAATTTGTTTACCCCCGGCGGTGCTGATGTCAAAATCACAACAGCAGACGATATTTTCGGTATATGAGTAATTATTTGTTGATTTTGATTTTTTTTCTTCCAGATTTCCTTTAAATACGCACCTGAGTGATTTGATACCAATATCAATGAATTATCTAACTAAATAAACCGTCTACGACCGTTTGTCCGGAACTTCTACTGTCCGGAATCATCTCCCTTGGCAGTATAGTAAATCAGTACGAACTATTGTAATGCTACTGTATCAACGTATCGATGTTGATGCGTCCTATTACATGTATACATAGAAAAACACGTGTTTCTCGTAACTTGGAATATCACGAAATTCCACATAACTTGGAACTTTCACGGAAATCACGCACAATTACGGAACTCGGCATGACATATACAAAACACGGATATTTTACTGTAACTTTTGTGAAATCGCGGAACATCATTTTTTAATGTCAATGATCGCGTCATTCCGTGATTTCCGTGGAGATACTGAACGGAATTGCTAGCGACCCACCAACTGGCCATATGAACCGATCGCTATAGATAAACCATGTTTTTGAGCAGTGACTAATTTATGCAGGAAGGTTGATTTGCCCTCAAAGGATAGATATATGGTATGTATTAAGGATTAAGCAATATATGTGATCAATGACAGTAACCAATCCAATACCAAAGAGATTATAACCAGATAACCTTCCGTCACGGCTAAAAAAACAAGGTTTATCTATACAGTACTGGAAACCAAACATTCGAGTCCACGTTCCAAACGACAATGGTTGATTTCAAATTGGCCCATGATAACATAGTTCGTATCAAAGACCTTGAAATAAATTTGTTCCGTTCCGTGTTTTAGTAACAAGCAATGTGTTCTTTGTTCGTGTTGATAAAAGTTCGCGACAACAAACATGTGACAGTATAAATGATTTACACATAGATTTGGTACGTGTTTATTACAGCCCCTCGTCCTGGGATTGGATCGGTATATTCCGTGTAGACTGGAGATACCTGGGAGAATATTTGGCATATCGCTGGGCAGAGTACCGATCCACTGACTGTACCAACCCACAACGTAGATCCCTCGTGTTCCCAACATCATTACATCAGGTATAAAACCTCAAACATTCTCGAGTATCAAGTCAAACCAACGTTGGTCATTATACGGCCCCGTGATTATAAACGTGATTTCACTTATATACTCTAATTTAAACTCCAAACTTCACACTCAAACTCGAAAAAACATCTTTATTAAAAATTTTACCATCAAAACCAACACCAACTTGTAGCAAATGATCTAATTAAGAAAATGAACTCCCATATAAGATGTTTCCATTCAGTAATAAAGAAGTTACAGTAGTTTTTGTAACTAAGAACTTGCTCCAATTGGAGAATGGACTAAGCTACGTTTTCCAATGTTTATAATCACCGGGCCTAACATATCCATAAGTATCTCAAGTAGAAACCTTCAATCGAATCAGAATTTGAACAAAATCCGATGTTGGAACTCTTAAAAGAACTTGACTATTATAAACTTAGAATACTTGGTTGGATTTCAATGAAACTTAACATGAATTATTAGTACATGTACCAAGCCTAGTTCTGTATATTGTCAGTCCTGATTAGAAGACATTTTGCTGGTGGCATGGACCTTTGTGGGATGAATAAAAAAAACTCCTTCGAATTTAAAAGTTATTTTCTCATTTTGATATTTGTGTTTTTATTTTTTGACAGATTACACCAAGTCACAGAGATGTTTACCAGTTTATCTATGTGTCACATGGTAACAACGTTCTAGGTGTAAGTTCACATTTCAAGGTCACCGAAAATGAGCACGTGCAATACATGAATCTCTATGAACTGTTCAGAGAACCTTCCATGACGTCGATACAAGGTAACAAACGAATAAGAAAAGGTAAAACCAAAGTTCAACTTTATATAAACTATAAACATACCTTCACAGTGGCGTCAAATATCAAACAGTGCGTCTAAGGGTCAACGATTATGAATCACAGTGGCGTTGACGGTTTTAATATAATTACTCAAAGAAGCATACATGTTTATTAGGATTTTATTCCATTGACCGCCTACCTGAATACAAATATGATCCTCTTCGAAATTGGAGTGTATAACATTATTTAGCCTTTGTGATGTTAACGCATGGCGCCACGAGCTATGTGTCGTCTTTCCCTGTTCTGTTCTGCTCTATTTATACTAAAACTAATCGTCTACAGCTCTTTAAAAGGTTGAAACCAAAAAGTAGGCTGAACAATTGTATGTTTTAATGATATACTGGTAGTTTTCTTTCATTGGCAACAGACATACCCCTATTTCTCAATTTGCAACGTCGGAGAAAAGTTTTTTGTGTCAGAAACTCTACATGACCATTTATAACATGTCTGCTATAATTTTCAGCATGTGCTCTGTCCAGTGATACGTATGAAATCATCAACGAACTTCCATGTCCGTCCATACCAAAACGTCGGGCAAAAACTAAACAAAAGATGACCACAGTTTACCGCGATACCAACTCCTTGGTACACATCAACCCACTAGGTAAGTCAACATGGCGAGCACCTTGTTTGGTCCCAAAAAATCACAAATTAAAGACCAAAGTATTCACAGCAAAATAACAAAAAGGACAAGAAAGATGTTTAGTGTTTCAAATTTGTTTGACCAAATATGTGTGTTAAAACAGATAACAACACGTGTTATTTATGCATTTTTTATTTACGTTTCTACTGACACCTTTCTCACAATATTGTTTTCTTCAATGAAACACACCTTTGACAAAACCAACACTGTTCAGCTTACATTAATTAATAGTAAACCATCGATCACCACCTAACCATGCAGAAACGGACAAATATCAAAACTTATTCGTAATTGCCGATGTTATTAGGTTCACTTCTTTTCAGAATGGATCAACAACCTTCGAATTGTTCAAGTTCATCCCATCGTTGAAGAATACAGATTGGCCGAGTCTGTGAACAAACTGCAGACGACACTCAATGCCGTCAAATTGTATGACGTCAACAGATCCGTGCTCGCACTCCCCGGAACTTCCGGCCAAACCACTGGTTTCCAGGCGTCTATAGAATACCCGTCACTTAAACAGCTGAAGATGGGACCAATCTCCTTCCTGTTGTCCTTGAAGGATGACGTCATCACATGCACGAGTTGTCATGGAGCTAAAACACTGGTAGAAGATTTCATGTACCGAGAATCTACACAAGAAGATCACATACGCGAGATGAAACAACAGATGCAAGTTTACAATAACTCAATGACGTCACAGACAGAGGTAAGGGTGGACTAATGATCATGACGTCATGGTAAATGTTAACTTTACCATCGATTTCGTTTCTTGTAATCAAGTACATATATATTATTTGAGTTGTGTTAGTTGATAAGTGCAGACGTCACATACTGTCTCTATCATATGAATGCATTACGATAGAATCATTAACACTGTGCCATATTTGTTTTACTTTCACAAGCGCGTCATTTTGACGAACATCTTTGATTATTCAAATGACGTCGTGCAAACGTCAATTATACATGGCACATTTCTGATCTATTGTAACTTTTACATCATTGAATCTCTAAATCATTTCTGAAATTCATATTTATTGCAGGACAATCAGACGTCAGTAGAACTGTTGGACTGGGCACTGAGTCAGTCACAGGATGATAATAAAGTCCTACAACACCGTGTTGATCAATTAGAGGAACTGTTAGCAGAGGCACGAGCTGACAGATTCCGGAAGTCTCTGACCGGAAGTACCCTCACACAAGCGTCCGAGGAGGATTGTGGTCTGTGGATCATCAAGGACCCAAGACGACTAGGTAAGCGTACAAGTAAAACATAAAGGCATTACTTGTAACTTATATTTCTTTAATTGGTCAGCCCTAGTTTCTGCAGTTTGTCAATTGGGAATATTCTGTAAGTGTGGTTCTGTGACAAATGTCTAATGGAACAAGGGTTGTTTTTGTGAAAGAAGGGTTAAATAAGTCTAAAGTTAGCCTCTTGTTTTCATTTTTTTTCAATCTGCTACTTGAAAACATACGATAATGACGGTACGAAATACCATTGACGTCGCCCGTACACCTAATTTGATGAGCTTCGGGATATAATATGCTGTGTCACTATTTATAGTGACTTATGACCGATTATGTCAAATACAAAATACATACATTGGTATACTTGTATCATTTCAGGACGATTGAAGAAAGTTGTAGGAAGACAAAGTAGAAGTATACAGACATACAGACAGATGAACGAAGCCAAACAAAGAGTGATCACCAAACTAAGGAACGAGAATGAACGGCTCAGTAAACTCGTGCAGGTATGGGCAGGTGTTTGCTAGAAATATATATGTTCTAACGGATGTGCGAAATCAGAAACAAAACAAAAACACCATTAATTATCAGAGCTAATTATGTCGGCACATTATAGTATAATCTAGGGGTGGATGCTAGACATATTGTTGAGTTGGACGTCTTTCTGTCCGCATGGAAAGGTGTATGTTACAAAATTGTCCGCGCTTTTCTCTTCAGCCATTGGTCGAATTTCAATGACATTTTCCATAAATAGTTGGTTCCAAGCAAGGCTTTGAAATATTTGTTAAGATCGTTTTGTGTCCAACCACTGTAAACTTGCGACGTTATTCTAGTTATCAATGGCGAATGAATGTTAAAGCCAATATTATAACCATTGCTAATAATTGGTAAGGGGTTCTAAATAGTTTTGTTCCATTTTGCGAGACGTATCTTTTATGTGAATGTGATTTGTTGTTGTCAGGTATCTTTCAAGACGAGTGAACAGTTCCGTGAAGTAGCCGAGGAGTTACATACAAGAATCAAGGATGTTCTGGCTGAGAGAGCTAAAGATCACACAAATGAATGGAGACATTTTGTACGAACAATGCAGGTAAATACAACGTGTATATGTTACACCACACATTATCCAAACATTGATTCAGGGTTCATATGGCCAGGGAAAAGTCAGGGATTAGTTTAAAAGAAATCGAAGTAGAAGACATAATTATGTCGGTCCTGAAATCAAGATGTAAGATATCGATGGCCCATATACCATTAGTAGTAGCCTTATCTGTGGGTTTATTGTATTTGTTAGGCGTCTTGATGGACACATAGTTTGAATAGAATTGATAGACCTGCTATATTGTTTTTCGTCTATTGTTTTCTTGTTGTAGATCTATAAACTTTAAAGGAAAGCTATCTGAACTTCTATTTAATTTGTTTTCAAATACAATGCAAAATGTTTTCCCATTGGCAACGTCTTGAAAAAGCTCGTAGAAAATAATGTATGTTATATTTTCAGGAAAACACGACCCAGACGTCGTGTGAGCAGACGACACGTGACGTACCTATGACGTCTCATAATCTGGACACCGCGAGCTGTTCCAGCAGCAGCAGCAGCAGCTCACACAGTGAAAGCACGTGCTATTGTCATGCCACACACCAGAAGATAGAAAACAAACAGATTGTCAAGATACAGAAGTCTGAGAAACCAACACGCCCAAAGCTGCACAAGAAACTTTCCGATGCAAAACAATGTCCGACATGTGGACTCAAGTTCTCCAAGAAAGCGGACCGACACTCGATCGAGGAGCACATTGTGTTCCATGAGAGAAATCAGTGAAAACATCCGAACATTTCCGAATAGTAACAGCTCGCACACGGATAACTTCTTTGCTTTTAAACAACTCCTACGTCACCAGATTTAAATATTATGTCAACAATAAGAAAGCGAGCATTGAATATAACATAGAAGATACCATATGAGAAACTTTGAGTTGGAGCTGTAAAATTGTTATAAATCATTTTGCAGCTAGATCCTTTACTGTTGATATACAATGTAGTAAGCTTACAACTTTCAATGATAACATAAATACCCGGTAGATCTAAATTAGAATATGTCAATGCAATACAATCCAGCCATTTGTTGACATTTGTCTCTACTTGAACATGACATATCTGTAGAATATGTGTACTGTGTACACAAGTTTCAATAAATGCGAAAATGTATTAACGCAGTGTTTTTTCTTGTTTGTCCTCAAGCATGTACACATTGTTGTATAAGGAGTGTTGGATGTATCGTCAAACGAAAACACACGATACTTTGAGTAGGCTGGTGTGAGCCCATTATGCTGGTAACAGTCAATGCCATGAAATACGTATGCTCATCCCTGTATTGATCACTGGTCATACACTGTGCACAAGCACAGCACGTCGTCTCTGTTTAGGTCAGTGGTAATGTATTGCAATAATTATGTGCTCAATGGTCGCCTCAAGTTTTGTAAGTGGTCAAATACTGCAATATGTCCATCTCTGTATTGGTCAGTGATCATACATTGCGATGTCTCCTCAATGGGCAAACAAGGCAATATACCCGCCTCAAGTTTTGTCAGTGGTCAAAGACTGCAATATGGACTTCAACTGCAATATGTCCGTCCCTAAGTTGATCATTAGTTATCGTTAAACATTATTTTATTTTCATGTAGAAGATAGGTTTGGTCGTTCAGATACATGTTCGATATTGATTGCGACAAAGTACAAGTAATGATTCATCATGCCTCAAGTCATATAGGCTAGTGGCCGAGGGGTGATTTTTGGTCGGAACCCCTCCCCATGGTAGAACATTTCACAACCTGTTTTTTATTGAAGCGGGAGATATTGTGCGTTGGAAAACGATGGTTGTGAATCTGGGATCAATGTAGGTCATTATGAAAAGCGACGTTTTATGTGTGTTTTTTAGTATTTTAAAAAGGCAATTTTATGACGTATTTTGTCTATGTACAGAACAAGGCAGGTACGATTTAGCCCAGGAAAAGCAAACCACACTCGTTATTATTGTAGGATCATATTGCATTATGGATGGCTTATAACATCTAAAAAATTCATCTCTTTAATAGCATGAGAAATCATACTTTTGGGGTAAAAACATAAAAAAATATAAACGAAAAGTGCGAATTTTAGGAATCGGTGCACCACAATTTCATATATCAATCTATTCGAAATAAAATTACTTGGGTGGGGAGGTAGTGATCTGCAGTTTAATATATCAAAAATCTATTGACCAGCTATTACTCAAATTGCGATAATTTTGGGTTAAATTGTCATAAAAACATAAACGAAATGTGCGAATTTTAGGAATCGGTGCACCCCAATTTCATATATCAATCTATTCGAAATAAAATCACTTGAGTGTGGAGGTAGTAACCTGTAGTTTAATATATCAAAATTCTATTAACCAACTATTACTCAAAATGCGATAATTTTGGGTTTAAATTGTTAAATTTATAAACGAAAAGTGCGAATTTTTGGAATCGGTGCACGACAATTCCATATATCAATCTATTCGAAATATAATCACTTGAGTGTGGAGGTAGTAACCTGTAGTTTAATATATCAAAAATCTATTGACCAGCTATTACTCAAAATGCGATAATTTTGGGGTGAAATTGTTAAAATTATAATCAAAAGTGCGAATTTTGGGAATCGATCGACTACAATGTCATCTTTCATTTCATTTGAAATGTTATCACAGCGAATTATGGATATGAAGGTCAGGGTGAATTCGTCGAGGTCCTACTTGCCGAATTTATGTGCAAACTCGCTAAATTTGGGGCAAAAATAAGCAAAAAGGCGATTTTTTGGAATCGGTGGATTGCAGAGTCATTTATGAAGTAATTTGAAACAAAATCACTCCAATGAGTACATAATAATATATAGTTTAGGCTGTTAGAATATCTTAAGCATGGGTACACGGAAAATGAGATATTTTGAGGTAAAACATCACGAAAAATGAACAAAATCGTGAATTTTGAGAATAAGTAGACGACAATGTCATTTATGATTTTATTTGATATTGAACAATCGTGTCGTGTATGTATAAAGTCCAGTGTGAAACATAACATGTAGCGTCTGGATATTGTTGGAATTGAGATATTTTATCCCAAACCTCTAAACCGAAAAGCTGGATGTTTGGAATCAGCAGAATACAAAATTTAATTCATTCATAGTTTATTAATCTGATTGGAACAAAGGAACTTCAGTTAAAGATATCTTGAACTAAGTGAATTTGAAATTGTATACAATTCAATGTTTTGAGGTTAAGCCGTTCAAAATATAAGATACATGTACTAGTATACGACAGAGGAAAGCCAATCAAATAAGCTCATCATGAACAATTGGTGCCCTGTTGAGCTGAAATATTACCCCAACATTTGAATTTTCCAGAAATGTTCCTATGTGTTTTCATTAGCAGATTAATCTTCCTAGCGATAAAGGATATCAAATCGCCTATTGTTACAACCATCACGAGTCCTATCGGATGCTCAACACTAAAAACGTACATGTACATGAAAAATGTTCTTGTGAATTCCAATGCCGTTTAGGCCAATACATCTATAAATATCAAATGTCACTAAAGGTACGCACCAATACTTTTTATAGACTGCAGCACTTTAATCGAACCTTATTATTATCTACATTGTACGATATATTAATTAATGGATACGACTTGAGACTAGGTCCCACTGAAGAAATCCTCATCGGCGATGTGGAATGAAAAAATAATGCATTCATTGAAATTTCCCGGTGTAGGCATACTCGCGATGTAAATGCGAATGTAGATTTCTCATAACTCCCAAGAAGCTTCCCCAAGTCCAGAGCATCCTGTTCCCGAAGCTCATTTAGTTTCATCAAGAGTACATCGTTTTGAATGATTGGAAATTGAGATAAACACTCGTTATTTCTTAACCACTGCGGGTTTAAATAACACGCATAGCTGCTCAGTAAGACAGACAGGTTGGAAATAGCCACAAGGTTTAATGCTCTTATAACCAGCGCTTTTTCTGGTGGTCCAAATCAGATCATGTACATGTCTTATGTCTATACAAATACCTACATATTCATGTACAACTCAACGTTTGTCCAGAGTAATGCTATTAAAACTAGTTATTGGTCACAACACCATTACCCCGTAATTGTACCCTGCCATATTGCATACATGTATGGATATAAATTATATTTGTTGACAAGCTGTTTTAAAATAATATTTTACAATCGAACGAGTGTCTCAATCTACACGATATGTTCTGTTTAATTTGATTCGGTTCGGCTTTGTTTCGTTCTGTCCTGTTTTGTTCCGTATATTATAGCTTGATATCATGTGTTATGATTCAGCTGGGGTTATGGTGTTAAATTGTTTTATGTTTTTATGTGTTACCCTTGAATACGGCGCCAATAGAAAACATTGGTGTTTTAGTAGATTAAGAACAATCAATATTGATTAAAACTTACAATATTTAACATAGTATCGGGTATGCGACATGTTCCTCGCCAACATCTTCATATCATGATTCTAATGAACTATTTTAGTTTGTTAGACACTTCGTGGCTGAAATCGCTGGGTAAATTATGTATGCTGAACTTATATCAGCCGTGTTCATAGGGTTAACAAGCTTAATCGGGAGAGTGGGATGGCCAATTGAGAGCTTCATACCTGTCCTTTTCCGTAAAGTCGATTACAAGAGCAGTGCAATGACGGACATCATACAAGATATAATTACAAACGTATATTCAAAGCCCCAGTGTCGGTGTTGCTCGGTGATCCTGACATACCTGTATTATTGCTAGCAGTAAAGCTCTAAACCTTCTGTTCCAGTGACATCTAATGTTGTCATTATGACATCTGCATACCCATTCGTATGATGGTCAAGTACGCTTCCTCCTACCTTCCAAATCATACTATATTTTTCCATATATAAACAATATTTACAAAAACCGCGTGACCAACAATTATGTTACTATGGTTATAAAACATAAAGTAAGCTTACTATAATTATGTTCTTACTGTATAATTTAATTAACCAATCATACATCAATTTTCCTGCATCAATAGCGATACTCAGATTTGGTGATCCCTCGTTTTCGTTACACCACAGCATGACCTATCAGTGAATTCAATGTATAATTGTTGACTCATCCATTGTAGAAAAGTACTCAAACTACCAAGGTCGTTTTGAACGAGCATGGCCCATGTCATGGAGCGTATGCATGGTATTCTCGAACACAGAACTCCTTCATGTAACATTGACCAAATTGTTATTTTTATAATTGTATGAATATGTAACCTGTATGCGTTGTTTGGGTTAATTCGAAGTAGGGATGGCGTGTCAAAGAACTTGAACCATTATGAACCAGTCACAGCTTCAATGGTAGTCCGCTTTGTACACCATATAGTACACCTGATTTCAATGGACTGGTTTTCACTGTTTGGTGAATACCACAGACGACCCTCACCCGGCTGTAGGTAGTACCTCTCCCAAATATTCCACCAGATCGTCACATGTCTACTATGTAGGCATATTTCGTATGTCACTATAAATAAGGTTGAAGCTTACACCGAATGATGCTGTACCCTAATATTGAACGATAGAATGGGACAACAGTTTTGAAATCTTAAATAACATATTACTTAGCACATTTTGTAGTGGATTTTATCAAATCAGATCATCAATGACACTGTATTCAACTGATTCCGAATTTTCACATTCTTAGCTTATTTTTGTATTTTTTTATCCCAATTATCTCAATTAAAACAGTAGCCGAATACTACATTTCTGATATCTTAAACTGCATGTAATTACCAACATGTCACAGTTGTTCAACATCACATAAAATCATTAATGAGATTGAAATCTACCAATTCTCAAAATTCACAATTTTGGTTCTTATTTCGTAATATTTTACCTCAAAATACATAATACCTAGTACCTAGGCTTAAGATATTTTTAAACTACATATTATTATGTGCTGTTTGAAGTGATTTGGTTTCAAATTACATCATAAATGACACTGCTATCCACCGATTCCAAAAAAATGCATTTTTCGCTTAATTTTGTGAACTTTGACCCAAATTTAGCGAGTTTTACACAGATTCCAGCAAGTAGAACCTCGACGTATTAAACCTTACCTTCATACCTACATATCGCTGTCATTAACTATCAAATAAAATGAAAGATGACATTGTAGTCGACCGATTCCAAAAGTTCGCACTTTTTGTTTATAATTTTAACAATTTCACCCCAAAATTATCGCATTTTGAGTAATAGCTGGTCAATAGATTTTTGATATATTAAACTACAGGTTACTACCTCCCCATTAAAGTGATTGTATTTCGAATAGATTGGTATATGGAATGGTCGTGCACCGATTCCAAAAATTCGCACTTTTCGTTTATGATTTTAACAATTTAAACCCAAAATTATCGCATTTTGAGTAATAGCTGGTCAATAGATTTTTGATATATTAAACTACAGGTTACTACCTCCACACTCAAGTGATTTTATTTCGAATAGATTGATATATGAAATTGGGGTGCACCGATTCCTAAAATTCGCACATTTTGTTTATGCTTTTTTAGCAATTTAACCCAAAATTATCGCAATTTGAGTAATAGCTAGTCAATAGATTTTTGATATATTAAACTACAGACTACTACCTCCCCACCCAAGTGATTTTATTTCGAATAGATTGATATATGAAATTGTGGTGCACCGATTCCTAAAATTCGCACTTTTCGTTTATTTTTTTTTATGTTTTTACCCCAAAAGTATGATTTCTCAAGCTATTAAAGAGCTGAATTTTTTAGATGTTATAAGCCATCCATAATGTAATATGATCCTACAAAAAAAACGACTGTGGTTTGCTTTTCCTTGGCTAAATCGTTCCTGCCTTGTTCTGTACATAGACAAAATACGTCGTAAAATTGCCTCTCAAAATACTAAAAAACACACATAAAACGTCGATTTTCAAAATGACCTACATTGATCCCAGATTCACAACCATCATTTTCCAACGCCCAAGGCCTCCGCCTTCAATAAAAAACAGGTTGTGAAATGTTCTACCATGGGGAGGGGTTACTCCCATTTCTAAGCACCTTTTTGAGGTTTGGCCACTAGCCTAATAGTAACTTATCTTATACGTACAAGTGAATGTAATTAATTAATTACTCACTCCCTTTCTTACTTTTTTAAAATCGTTTCCTTTTTGAAATAGTGCTTATTCGATGTTTTCTGACACTTTCCGGAAGCAAAAAACCACAATTGTTGACTGGTTCCCGCTCGACTATTGAAAGTGGATGTTATATAATTGTAATCGTGGTACCAGTCTCTCGCCACTGTCTATAACAATTCGGAAGTGTTTGGATAAAATCACGTTGGCCACCGTCTACACGTGTTGCTAGTTTGTTACGTTACGTGAAATGATTGGACAATGCCTTCCCCTCCCTACGAAGGATTGGGGGTCGTTCACTTCCGGCGGAAGTACATAGTGTATAAATAAAGATGGAAGCAAGGAGCAAGCAACATTCAGTATTCAGCAATCAACACATTCTGTGAACTTACAATTTTCTTTTGAACCAACAACAACAACATCTCAAGTAAGTAATCGTTGATTTTTATCTTTTTTAAAAAAACACATTATCTATCATTTTCTCACTATTTTTAAAACGATTTCAGTGGGTATCTCAGTCCCCAAAGAGGGTTTTGGTTGGTTTAGTTATTTTCCTATAAACAACGTTGTTTTTACAATATTGCATGCACCAAATCAATTTCTGTTTATTTCATTTAGTAGATTATATACAATATATTTTAAAATACAAATGTACTCTTTATGTAGAATATCAAGCACCATGTCAAAGTCGACTCGTTAAGATGATATTGATACATGGGGTACTAGTATATCTCCCTGGCTTGACCGTCAACATAGTTTGCAGTAACTCATGTGACTGCTGAGTCTGGGTTGCCTCTCTATATGCCAGAAACATTGTTGACAACATTGAATTTTATTCAAAATGTAAATCAACTTTCTCCGCCAACAGAAATTGAAAACATAGTGACATATGGGAGAAACAATTTCATCATAATTGTACGGTAAAGCAAAATTCGCAGAAAAATTGGTGGAATACCCGCTACCGATACATTTGATACATGTAGACAATGTTATTATTTTTCTGTTTCAGAAATGAACAAGCTTGCATCTATCGCTATTGTATGCCTTGCATCCTGCATTGGTCTGGCACTGGGAACCATCACATACCCCATGAAACATTCTTACATGCCATCATCTTTGAGCTATGGTTACGGCCCTTATATGGGAGGGGCTGGAATAGGGGGCGGCGCAGCTGGTGGAGCTATGGGAGGACTCGGCGGACTCTTTGAAATGATCATCTTCAGTAAGTCAATCATCTCTCTTTCTCTTGTGTACATTATAGAACTAGTACAGTAAAACTTCGTTATGACGAGCATCGATATCACGAGCACCCTACCTATCTCGAGAAAGTCTTAAAATTGTACTCGCTTGTATTATCAATACATGCCATTTGGTTATTTCGAACACCCTGTTTATCTCGAACATTTTACCTATACAGATTTCTCCTCGAAATAACGAAGTTTTACTGTGCTCATTTAACTCAGTATAACCAGTAATCGCAACGATATGTTTTTGAAATAAATCTCTTTGTCATAAATGATCAGTTCATTTCTCACAATGGGAAGTTTTTTTCTGCATGTTTTCATAATAATAATCGCGAGTAAAAATTGTAATTTAAGCCATGAAAAGATGACGGTTAACACTTTTAATTTGTATGAGATGAACTGTAAACACTAATCAGTAATCACTGACTTAAGTTGACATAAACAGCACAAGAAGTTAGTCTGTCTACCGATCATTACACTCTTCGTATTAGGGTCTGGCAACACCTGAATATAATGGCGATGACCTGTGATCGATTCGAAATGGCGGAACTATTGAAATTTATGAAGTAAAAATATTATATAACATGTATTTTCACTATTTGTCAAATATTTATTACAGTTATGGTCTTCATGATGATCATCAATATGTTGACTGGAACTACCGGCGGACTTCTCGGCGGAGGATCAAAAGGTTCTCGTTCTAGTTACTAAACTGATCACCAAGTGACAGGGGAGATAATCCTTTGTGAAAACGTGAGTAAAACGTCACATGGTACATACTGGGTACCATGTTGATTTAAGGGTTTCAATAAATACGTACAAATGCAGAACATTATTGAATTTATTTCGTCTTTTATTGACTTTAAATTGGCTAAAACTATGTAATTCAAATCATTTTACGATAACACAAATGTATCTTGTCTGTCTTATTGTATTTTAAACGAAACTAGTAGATACCATTCTTATACATGTATAGGCCAGTATGTCGTTTAAAAGCGTTTTGACCCTCATCCATCGTGAACTTGACTAACTTTAGTATTATGATGATAATTCTACAATTCGTTAGTACTTACATTGTATTTTCTTCTTTCTTCTTCTTTCAGTGACAACGAATCAAACAAACACCAACTTGATATTTACTTACGAACAACATCTATTTGACAAACTACAAAATGTAAATAGAACATGTAAAGAGAAAACACAAATAAAAATAGCAAAACAAAGAATTTGTTCACTTTATATTTAAGCATTGCGTGTGAATTTAACAACACAATCCACTGTGTAATCATGCACATGCTATAGATCTTGTTATGCATGACATCGTTCTACAGAATGAAAGCGTAGAGATTGTGTTGCGGTCAACATACCGACGGCGATTCTTCATGAAGCGTCTAAACCGAACAACTGCTAGATGATGGGTTTATTTGCACCTAAGCAGCTCAGTATCCCCTCCCTCTATTGTGAGGACCACGTAGTACCATTCAGGAAGGTTATAATGTTTGTAACATGTTACTAAGATCGGAAATATGCCAATTTATGGTCAAGTTTACAATATGGACGAGGCAATGTGTTTGCGGCAGGATAGCCGAGTCCGGAGAGCATTCTTTATGCAAACGGTATATGTCCAGGTTAAAATAAAAATACGCGGCTGGTTTTATTGAAAAATACACACAGTTTTGCAACTATGATTCGAACTATATTTTTTACGAACAGTTAAATGCTGCACCGCGGTCAGGGCATCCAATGAAAACATGGAAGACTGCTGGTGATTTGATCAACAGGGCCATTGATATTATTCATGTAGCTGTAGCTAGGACTCGCTAGGATTACCGATTACCCCTTATTTACTTCCTTCTTAGTTGTCGCTATTTTTGCACAACGAGAACACGTAATGGTGAAAGTACAAGGTCATAACCAGTTTTTTGTTGCACCGAACGATTGCGCATTGTTTTTGCGCAGAAATACCGAAACTGCACAATACCTGCGCGGCTACCCGGGTAATTGCAGAGGGGATTAGATCGTTCAAGTGAGCACACCTGTAGTAGTGAGACCACCATTTGCATGTAAGGCTTTTCACTTATTTTTATTGACAATTAAATTAAAATATATCTATTTTGGTTCATGCAAACTATGTTTTAAAAGTTTTTCATGTAACGTATATTTACTCTAAGTGTTAAGGTCAGTGTATTTAATTGCAAAAACACTATTTATATACACAACTAAAATATACAATGGCGTTGTACATTTCAAGTTATCATGTTTAATAATCAAACCTTATATTTTTATACAGGTTGTGAAATACGATATAGACAATATTAATTGAATCTAAACAAATCTTCTCCAGACCGGCCCTGTCTTCAACAAAAACTTAAAACCTTTACTGATTTACTACTTATTGGTGACTATATAACAACAACATATGTTGAACACCATAGTTTGTGTTCCAAAACTAGAGTTGATTCGATAAGTAATAAGTTACTAATGAGGGAACAATAGGCAGATCAAAAAAAAAAATATTAAAAAAAATTAACCAGCACAATTACAGTAAGAAAATCATATATTATGAAATGTGTCAGTAAGCGTATTCCAAAACATCTGTCCACGAACTTCTAAATGTGTTACGTTGCCATGAAAACTGGTGCCAAGTCGAAATAGAAAAACAATTAAGCGTCATATCTCGCACATAAGAATATATTTTTTCTGAAACTTCGTAAAGTTCGTTAATTTGCCTGTAAATATATTTATCAAGTAATTTTATTTTCACAACTAATTTATTTGCATGAGAATGTGAAGCACGTGCATTTTTGATAAAATGAACACAACCAACATGTATACATTTTGATAAAATCTAATTATTACCTCATCATAAAAATGTAAAAATAAGTATATTTCTCATATTTGTCGAGTAAATAAACTATAAACATGGTTAAGGCGAGGAGATGTTTGGTATCGTATTATTAGTTGTACGACAGGTGTTCAACTTATTTATGAACAGAAATTGTACGATGGGTGTTCAACTTATTTATGAACAGAAACTGTACGAGGGGTGTTCAACTTATTTATGAACAGAAATTGTACGAGGGGTGTTCAACTTATTTATGAACAGAAATTGTACGAGGGGTGTTCAACTTATTTATGAACAGAAATTGTACGAGGGGTGTTCAACTTATTTATGAACAGAAAATGAACATTGATGTTCTGTTACTCTAACTATGAAATTGAATAAAATCTTTTATATTGTGAAAAGTAATGTATCAATAAGTATATATAATAATTACAAATTTCCAATACGCTACGGTTAAAATATATTAAGCATTGGAGATTGCCAAATCGGCGTTCATGTTTCGTTCATAAATTAGTTGAACACCTCACGCATGAATGGTGTCTTTCTTTTGTAGTGTCAAATACATAAACATATCTTTAAAACATTTTTTTTCATGGATTTTAGCTATACAATTGCATTTTGTGGTTTATATTTCAATTGTATTGCACATGCATGAAAACATTATGAACGCATTCTTTCTCGGACAGCAGAATATGAAAGCATACCTCGTGTAGATTAAAACTATACCCGGTCCCGTTCTGTAGTCTTGCTAATTGATTAAACTACATGATTAGGCACCTACATGTTTTTTATGTCCCTATACTATCGCATTCGAAAGAATAGCGGGGATTACCTATCACACATTTCTACGATGTTTACCATTCGTCTCAGTTCGTCTCAGTTGACCTCGTGTTGACAGTATCAATGTCATAAATGCGAGCATGCGCTATTTTTATAAATTAATAATATCTCACCGAGGCAAGTTCCACGGTGTGTCCCAGCGTGGCTACGGGCCTGCCCCAGCTTTCTCGAAATTATTTTATACTTTATTGTCAAACAAAATAAAATCTTATTGCAAACTACTTCTACTATCATTGTATATTATACTAGTATAGACGTCAGGTTTTGAGGCAGAGAAAATTTCGAGAACATTCCGAGAACAATGGACACGAAGCTTCTTCTAGTTCTTCTGGTACTACTTCAGATGGGAATAGCAGGTAATGGTGGGCTGTTTCTCGCGAGAAAATGAATACTTGTATATTGTTGTAATATATTCAAGAAATGAACAATGAACAAGAACGATGTTGGGTCATTTGAACCCCGTGTATCTCGAAAACTATATGTTGTTTATGATTTCAATGTTCTTTAATTGATATGATTTTCTGTCATTTAAAGGCGTTTCGGAGAAAATTTCATCGTTTGATACCAACTAAAGAAAATTCAACCATCCAGAACGACATTTAATTGTACGTTTAGACTTATTTATATTTACAGAGACCACATATGCTGAAGAAGTTGAATCTTTCTTTCAAACGTTTGGAGGCAGCGGATGGCAAACCTGTCTGAATGTTGCTGATCGTACCATGTCAGGGTATAAAGGCGATAAAAAATACGCTGTTGGTATCATTAATGTATACACACAGTCATGCAAGTATGATTCGTACAATCTTTTTTACAGTTAAATGCGGCTTTGCGGTCAGAACAACCAGCAGAAAAATGGAAGACTGCCGGTGATTTGATCAACAGAGCAATTGATATTGTTGGAAAACAGAGTTATACAAAACTGTATCGTGGTTGTTTGCATGATCCAGGCAATCTAAAATCCGGTTCTGAGTTTCGGTTCAAGCAGATAACAAGTACATCCAAAGCCATAGGTGCAGCAGGGACATTCGCTTGTGATGGTACTCTCTATATAATAAAAAACGTGTGGGGAGCCCCTATTTCAAGCTATTCAATGTTTGCCGCGGAGAATGAGGTATTGCTGAAATCTACCGTGATCTTTAAAGTTGGTAATATAGTCACTGCCAGGTCAGGTCTACAGAAAATAATGGAAGATGAAGGAATTAGTGCGAGTCTTCAACGAGTTATTTACCTGGAATGGCTGAGAGGTAAATCAACTCTCATTTCTTTCTCCTTCGTTCACTTGAGTACAACTAACATGTATCTGGTTCCCGACGTACCGGTACCTAAATGTATCTGGTTCCCGGCGTACCGGTACCTAAATGTATCTGGTTCCCGGCGTACCGGTACCTAAATGTATCTGGTTCCCGGCGTACCGGTACCTAAATGTATCTGGTTCTCGGGGTACCAGTACCTAAATCTTACGTTACAAATTGTCCTTCAACCTTAACTGTAATTACAGTTTAAGCCTGGTCTTATGCAACAAAGATGTCGTATTCCACGGGTAAAACAAGATGGCTGGTGTACGTTAGTTATATAGGGAATTTTACGTGTTATTTGTGTGTCGTTTCGATGAGATTTGGAAAGAGGTCACAGGTAACTGTATCGTTGATAACGAAAAAACAAACAAAAATATTTTTTTTTTTAAATTATATTAGAAAGAAAAATATAAATTATCCAAAAAAAATGTTTTTTAGTTTTTTTTCGTGTTAAACGATACTGTTACCTGTGAAAGAGGTATGTTCTTTACAAATAAACAGGTTTCATTAAAACGACACCACCGACATGTACTAAAACACAACGTCGTGTTAAAATTAATGTTTGTTTATTTTAGGATAATCTTACACGTTTAAATTACTATAACGGCGACATATGCACAACATGAAAATATATGTCACATGAACTAAGGATATTTTTTCTTTCAGATACATCCGGGGCCTCTACGAATGGCAATGCATGGATACTCCCGCTCTTGATTATTTGCACTATGTCCTTCAATTATGCTGCAACTATGGTGGCAATTTAGTGACACTGATTGTGTGTCGGATTGCACGACGAAACAATTACACCATGTTTACATACAAGCACCAGTTGACCACAGTCTCGTGATTAGACAGAAATCAACATGGTTGCTGTGACATTAACTATAATTATGTTTTTGTTTGTATTATTTTAGTTGTTCTACTCCATGTTCTTATATCAACCATAGTTCGATGCACGTGTTTAATTAATAATTACTAAAAGTCTTTTGAGTGCAGTGCTGCTTTGTAAATTTGATTAGGCAGATATCAACAGAAATGATGTGACAATGAATATACTTATGGTGTTTTTATATTATGTTAAACATGTATTTATATCAACCAGATTTCGATTCACCTGCTTAATTACTTTTGACTGCATTTCTGACATAAGTTGATATACAAATGAAGTAGTTCAAAAGGCATATTAACACAAACGTCGCCACCTTTTTAACAAATACGCCCATACATACAATTTTGTAATACAATAGACCTTTTAGTTTAAGAATAATAATTACTGTTTCTTTTGATTAAACACAATCATACTGAAACAGCGTCGGGCAAAAATACTAAACCACAACATATTATCACAGCAAGATATATATTTATTCTAATAGAAGTATATAAAGACAGATTTCAAAAATAATCAGAACAAAATATAATAAAACACATTTATATCAAACGTGATGTTTGCGATATTTAGTTCTACACGACCGTATGGGCACAACACTCCACTATTTAGAAAAACCATCCGGAAACCGTAGCCATTATTGGCTTTGGTTATCTGATTGGCTATCTAGCTCGGCCATTATGAAACACGTGGTTCTCATAGAAGAGGAAAGTCGCCATTTTGGATTTCAGTATAAAATTTGTATTCTAAATGTTTTAAAAGACAAGGCTCTTTTTGCTAAAGATTGCGGAATATAGAACGGGTTGGGCGGATTTTATACAGGCCATTGTAAAACGCCACCTGCAGGCGACATACTTATAACACGTGGGAAAATTTAAGCGCATCCTGAAAGAGCTGGCGGACGATATATGACATTAGACAATAAATCAGACATCTAGGGACATGATGTGATGTAAATATATCTGATTACTTGATGATGACAGAAGAAAAACTGGGGAGAATATTTCGGATATTCAACTTTCGGATAACTGTAACGCCAAGTATTGTTTTACCAAATTGCATTTTACTAATAGATATATGTTAGTTATTATTATTTGTTACATTTCTACTGTTCTTTTTTTAAAACAATTGTTTAGTTAATTAGAGATATTTGTAAATAATTAAATGTTGTCTGAGGCCAATTTATTTTTAACATGTGATACTAGAATTGATAAACAACTAGTTTATCATATGACACATATATTACGAAAAAAGAAATACAAGAAATATGATCGATCGAAAACAGCAATAACCAAACAGAACATTGGTAACTAAAACAGTGACCATATGACTTGGATGTCCCGACTGGTCATTTGACCACGCCAATGATCATAACTCAAATGTACTTTCTGGCTAATACTCCTACACACTCTGATGACTGTAGTACACATACTTGGTTTGGCAAATGTTCGTCATTACAATGGTCATACATGCCAAACATCCCCATGTGACAGTGACACACTTACTTTTCAAGTTACGGACACCACAAGCATACTTTCATCATTTGAAGGGCAATAACTCTGCAAATTATGGTCGGAGTTGAATAAAATATATAGGAGCACAGCAGCGTTTTGCTGAATCATGATTGGGATAATTGCTAGGGAGGCATGGCATCAGGATATTAACACTGATATCTTATTGATAAAAAACAGAACCTGTATATCGCTAGCTTAGAATGAGAAGGTCGCCCATTACGATATTATAAGACCAATGCATATTTGAAAGCTACAGCATAAGGTACTTCTTATGACCCTTTTTTAAAAATAAAAATCGGAACAATACAAAAATGTAATAATAATAAGGACTTTATTTATTGTGGATTACATATTTGACAGTTGATATCAATTTTCAATAAGGTCTACTGAAAAGAAGAAACAAAATAACATAATAAATAACTAACAATAAATAAACCCCTCCCCAACATAGGCATATTAGTATATATATATATTACATATTATATATAATGAATTGCAAATAATAATGTTTTTGTTTTGTTGATTGTAAAATATTAGATACTTTATATCACATGTCCATAACAGTGGTATCGCACATAGGTTTGCTAAGTGGAGATACTATCAGTCCAGTGTGGAAATTTGTATTTGATGTATTCTGACTTAAAAGTGTTTAATGTATCGGCTTTTCTGATATCCCCAGGAAGAGAATTTCAAAGCTTTGGCCCAGCATAAGATATTGACTTTCTTAAAATTTCTAAATTGGGTTTAGGCATGTGTAGGAGATTATTTGCAGCTGACCTTAATGTTTGATTGGGATAGTTTGTAATTCGAAATTTCAGGAGCTGCATTGTTCAAACTTTTAAATACAAGAATAGCTTTTTTATATTCAATTCTTTCATAAATTGTCATCCATCTCAAGCTTTGAAAAAGCTCAGCAGATGGCGAACCAATATCTTTGTCAATAATTATTCTTGCAGCACGTACTTGAAATTTTAATATTCTGTCAAGTAGAAGACAATTAGAGCTTCCCCAAATTGTGACACAGTAGTCAAGATGAGGAATAATACAGGAATTGAAAAACAATTTCCTGGTTTTTAGGTCAAGATAACATTTTATTTTCATGAGAAGGAAGAGAAGAGAGTTGCATTTTTAAGTGTTTTTTTTGTGATATATGTGTTGAAGTTTAAATGGTCATCAATATGTACTCCAAGTAGTTTTTCTGTAGTAGAATGCTGCAAATTGTCATTTTGAAGGGTGAGGGATGCATGGGCATGACTGATTTGTTTGCAAAATGCAGATAGTATAATGGTCTTTTTTTAACTATTTAAAATTATTGAGTTATGATTGCACCATTCAGAAACTGTGTTCAAGGAATCTTGCAATTTTAATTGGACATCCTGGGAGTTTTTACCACAAGCATGAAGTGTTGTATCACCAGCAAACATGTTAGCCTCTAATTTATTTATATGTAATGGAAGGTCATTGATATAAAGTATAAAGAGGAGAGGTCAAAGAGCAGACCCTTGAGGAACACCAGCTGCTATAAGCTGAGGTGTTGAAAGATTACCAGAAACCGAAACTTGTTGGTGCCTGTTTGATAGATAAGATTTGAACCACTGCAAAGCAAGAGAGCTGCAGAGGTAAAGGTCGAGTTTTTCAAGAAGAATGTTGTGATTTACCATGTCAAATGCTTTAGAGAGGTCAAGTAGGACAGTTCCAACAATGATGTAATCAATTAGTTAGTTTACCATCAAATATGATAAATATTCAAGTACAAGTCCTTACAATTAGTGATCATATTTTCAAGTCTGCTGTACTACTTACTATTCTTCCTCTCACGAATTTAGTCCATTGTATCTAAAACTACGTACAGATAATTTGAAACATTGAAGCAAAACAATTCCTACATGCTTTGGAAAATCAGTTCTGTAAATAACTGTATGATGACCTGGGCCATATTGAAAATTGGTTTAGAAACACATACATGTATGTCATTCACAATAAATTACTAAGTAAGTCGTTATTATTTTTATTATTATTACTGTACATACAAAATGGGGAAATAACGTAAGTAATATGGCTAAACATTATGTTCTGGACTATTTCGTTTTCAAGCGCGAATATTTGGAAGATTTATAAGCAATAATAATAATGTTTTAGTTAAAGATGGAACACATTCAGCAATGTAAGACAACTCGTTCAATAAATCCATACGAAACGACACTGATGGTCTCCTCTATTTATAGGCCTATTGTTTCAAAAACAGCGGAAGTAAATTAAACACGATTTAATCGACTTCGTAGAAGTTCTACGTTTTTTCTCATAACTTACAGAGGCATAAGATCCCCACATATCTCCCCATGACGGACGGAGAAGCATTTGTTATAAGTGATAATCAGTTGTAAAAGTGTACATATATCTTTTTCCAGTTAATAACTGAACAATTTTCCTTCAATGTTCTTTTAGTAACAAATTCGGGTTTTTTTATTGAAAACGAACGGACGGCTGTAAATAATGGTAGGTTTGTTTATTATTTGTTTTACTAGTATAAGACTTATTCGAGTATGGTTATTATTTAAATAAAATTATCAATAGTCTGTTATTGTACATATCGATGGCTTAGAATTAGAAGGTCGTAAGTGCCACTTACGACATTTAAGATTCATACATATTTAGAATAAGCATCACAAGGCGCTTCTTATGAGCCCATTTTCATAAAAATCTTAACTTGTCATGTTGACCAAAATGAAGTTGTAAAAGTTTGTTTTACCAAAAGTAAAGAGTGAATGTAAGACAGTTTTTCCGTGTTTTCTCAAAATATCGATTTGGAATTTACGACCTTCTAATTCTAAGCCATATTCAATCCTAATATAAGTTTATTGTGTTCATCATATCCTTTTTTTTATTTGCGACCCTAAATGTTTTTGTTACGTATTTTAATGTTTAATGCTTTCTTTATTTGTGAAACGTAACTGTGACCGAGTGGTTAGGGTCTTGCAATTAGAAATGGGGTCCGGAAGGTTTGAATCCCGGCATATTCATAGTTTTAACTGATTTGATCTGTTTGTCAGCTGCCAGCTAGTTTAGGAAATGTTACCATAATTTATATGTCCATATATGACCGACCTGTGCCAATCAACCATTGAATAGATTCGTAACTTGCCACACACACACACACGCACACGCACACGCGCACACACACACACACGCACACGCAAACGCACACACAAGCACGCACATACGCACGCACACGCACGCTGCACGCATGCGTGATAGCTGTCTCATCACTCAACATATTTGACTTTTTCATGCTATATTTGAGCTACCAACATGATATGAGAACATCTGACAGGGAAGTCAGCAATCAATTCAATCAACCGAGCACAGAAAACAAATAAAAACATAAACATTACGCAATACAATTACACGGAGCAATGTCCACACATAACCGAATGAGAAAATGAAATGCCAAAGTCCTAGCTGTCACAATGCTGCATAAACTAAAATTTCAAAAAGCTATGCCAGAAAGGTGACCTCAAGTTACCAAACACGGTATTACTATGATTAGACCTAGTGACCTTGTTTCTGATCCCGTTTAACCCCAAAGAAAAGCTGAAATATCCAGCGACAAAACATGGTCCTCACAAATAATATATCGACCGATGAAAACAGAAACAAAAACTGATTTAATTGTGAAGAACCCCCTCCTGCAAAGAAAACAAAGCAACAAAAACTACATCCATAACTCTACACTAGCATATAAATTTATGAACGACTTGGATAGGGTGTGAATAGCGCGGACATTTCAGAAAACAAACATAACTCTCAAATTCTTGCATGTCATAATAACCAGTCCTGAGACATTATGACTTTCAGTTGAATATATAAGATGGGATATAAGATAATACTCAATTTTTATACGGATTTTGAGGTAGAAATCAAATCCAACACTGTTTATCTGAAAGCAATTACATGTTACCTTTAAACTAAGTAGAAACTAAGGACAGAAGCAACAACCAACATAAAAAACCCAAGACAGTTAGTACACCCACCCAAGTAAAAAAAAAGAACTAGAATTATACTAAATATATCTAGCAATAAAACCAATGATAACATAAAACAAAATGTACGGCAGTAAAACAACAAAACATAAGAAAAATACGAACAAAAATACGAAAAATGCGCAATATTTAATAAAATATCCTTCTGCACTTTTACAAAAAAAAAAAAAATTGTTTGTATTGTTGCTGAAAAAATGAGAATTTTTAATAAATAAAAATTGCAATGATAAATAGAACGAAACGCCACAAATTTATCGAAAAAAAACCCAAGAGGAAAACGTATACAAGTATGTCAAATTACAAAATCAACTGATCGTTATTGGAACATACGGGGTAACCCATACAAAATCTAAGCTCATGTGCGTTCTTTTTTGTTACGAAAACGAATGGTACCGACGATACCTACTTGACTTTATGGAGTAAATCAGTAACAGTTCTTGTATAAACAGGGAAAATAATATTAGTAGACTATGTCAGAAACAGTAGATAAACACGGCAATGACTTCGACCTTCACACTTGACAAACCCGAATAAGGTAAAATGTATTAATAACTACCACTACTACATATCGACGGTGCCAAACCCAAACCCCGTAACTCAATTTTGGAGCGAAAACTTTTTTTGTCTGCTTGACGTCCCGCGCATCGCCATCTAAGTAACGCGATTGGCTATTTAAATGGCGACAAGACAGAAATGCTCGGGACTTCTAGCAGATGCGAATGCTGCAAAAATAGTTTTCGCGCCAAAATTGAGTTACGGGGTTTTGGTTTGGCATCGTCGATATGTAGTATTGAAAATGCCTCAGTCGGGCAGCGATAACGAGTACGTCTGTAGATGAGGTATAATACCCAGTTTACCGATTCTATAGGTTGCACTTACATCAACATACAAATTTAATGCAAAGACTAAAACTGATTCGAACTCACGCGCAATAAATATGTTGTAGCGACTAGGTATTTATTATGTTATACTATCCAGCCTTTTGACAGTTGGGACTTAGGAATTTAATTTTGTCGATCGGTTATGTGTTATCATTATGTCGTGTATTTGTGTTAAAATGAGATGATTAAAAACAATTGTACTCGGCTGGTTAGGGTGAGTGGTCCCTGTTCTGTCCGATTTTCTCATCTGTTTTTGTCGTGCATTGACTTAAGTGTACATACTTATTCAGTGATGTTTACCATGTAGTTATCACAAAGTACACATTGTCTTCGGTTGACAAAGTAAATAAGAATATTGATGTGCTGTTTCAAAATTATCTTTCCGAGTGTACCTTGTTATGACAAATTATTATGAAGAATAAATTACTGACATTGTTTCACAATCAACCTAAAATAAAGCAGTATACGAATCTTCGTTCGATGTTTTACACAGATAAACACAATTCAATACATACATTGTATCTGTAAAAATGCCAAGTTCCAATTTGATAAGTTCTTTGTTTAACTGATCCTTTTAAAAAGCAAACAGAATACGATTTGAACTACTGCCAGATACATAAGTAATGCCAAGTTTATCAACAAAGGTTGATTTATAAATGTTTAAATGAGATGTGCAACTGAAAGCCGTGTACTAATTAAATAACTACTAGTAGTTAAACATTTATTTCGTAATACATATCTACAAAAGTTTGCATCATAATTCAGTTAAACTGGTGATTATAAGTGGTCAACCAACATTAACCATTTATATTTCGCTGACTTTGAATAAGAAGGTCGTTACTACTACTTACGACCTTATAAGACTGATGCATATTTGAAATCTGCACCATAAGGCGCTTCTTTTGAGCCTATTATCTTGAAAATCTGAACTTGTCATGTTGACCAAAATGAAGTTGTAAAAGCTTGTTTTACCATAAGTAAATGATAAATTTCAGACATTGTTTCCTTGATTTCTCAAAATATCAATTTTGTACTTACGACCTTCTCATTCTAAGCCAGCGATTTGTTGAGCTCTCTTGTAGTTAGCGAGACTGAGTTATACTTAGTAGCCATTTTTAATGTATTTGCGTTCGTTCGACTTTGTCTGGACAATAAATTTGACATGTGACATGCACCGTCTAATGAGAGTTTCCTAACTCAAAAGTTATACAGTTGTAGGTTAAATTGGAGTTATCAGGGCCATCATTTCGAAATGAGCACTCTATCTGATTGTTCTTCTTTCCTAGTTATTGCTCGGCTTAAGATAACATATATCTACACCAAGTATCAAAATTATTCAGTTATCGCACAATATGATCATTGATGATATCGATGGCTTAGAACAAGAAGGTCGTAATTACCAAATCGATATTTTGAGAAAACACGGAAAAACTGTCTTACATTTACTCTTTACTTATGGTAAAACAAACTTTTACAACTTCATTTTGGTCAACATGACAAGTTCAGATTTTTAGGAAATGGGCTCATAAGAAGCGCGTTGTGATGCTAATTCTCAATATGTATGAATCTTAAAAGGTCGTAAGTGGCACTTACGACCTTCTAATTCTAACCCATCGATATGTATGTATCATAATGGTGAACTGTTAATGGTCTCATCACTAGGAATGTCATCCTTTGTAAAAGCAATAGAATAACCCCAACTCATAACATGTTTAAAAACCATACAATGAAAGTGGTTGTTACCCACAAATTGGAAAATGGAAATCATCTTTACATAAAACTCAGGATGAAACAGACCCTGTCGTTGAATATTAATTAATATTAATTGTAGTTTAGACTTATTGTGACGTAAATGTTACACAATCCAACGATTTCAGATCCAGATCTAGGAAAGTATTGTGGGTATACGATGATTAAGCTTTATTAGGTGTTGATTAGCCAGGGATCAATTCATTAGATCAAAATGTATCAAAAGCATACCGAAGCTTCACAGATGTTGTTTATTTACAGGCTGCATCAAAACCATTAATTGTGGTTGCTATAGATTTTGGGACAACATATTCAGGATGGGCATACTCGTTCTCGCACGAGTTTGAATCCGATCCAACGAAAGCTCGCACCAAAATATGGAACTCTGGACTCTGGAGTTCACTCAAGACATCGACTTGTGTGTTAATTGGTCCGGACAAGAAGTTTGTAGCCTTTGGATATGAGGCTGAAGACATATACGACTGTCTTGTGGATGAAGACGAAAACTACAAACAGTACTTCTACTTCAAGAGATTTAAAATGATGCTGAATAAAAAGCTTGGAGAAGTATGACTGTTAACATAAAATTAAGTTCTAATACTCAATTATGAACTTACTCTCAATTCTTTGAATTGGTCCCAACACAAGAAAACTGTATTATTATTTATACTAATGTAGTTCTGTTTATAGTTAAGCGTCAGTGTATGAGTACATGTATGTTCCTTTTTCAACAGTTCGTACACATATGCATCATGTGCTAACAAAATTACTTCGGTTTCACATGTTAATTACATAATAACAAAAGTTGCTTTTCAAATTGTTTTCTTTCAGAAAATAGATCGCAACATAACTATTGAAGATGAAATGGGAAACTCTCTACCAGCCTTGCTTGTGTTTTCTATGTCAATCGAATATTTGGTTGACGACATGTGGAAAGTTTTTAATATTCAATCAACAGGCTTGTTTGAAATGAATGATGTTCACTGGGTACTCACAGTACCGGCTATATGGACGGATGCAGCAAAACAATTCATGAGAGTTGCAGCAAATAAGGTGAATAATTGTGATTCTTCTTTGGTGTAAAGGCAAGATATTTATCCAGTGTTTCAATATCCCTCCCCGTATGAATAATGCCTTTATGTTTGTATAAATTTGCCTCCGGATATTTTGATTTAATGTGATCTTCATTGATTTGCATTTTCTGATGTTTCCTGTATATGTTGTATTCTCATTAATAGGCTGGCATCAACGACAAAAGACTGACGATTGCTCTGGAGTCAGAAGCTGGGTTTTTATATTGTCATTATCTCCCCATTAAAAAGAGGGTTGATCAGAAATGGTTGCCATTTTCACAGTTCAAAGCTGGTACAAGATATATGGTCCTAGATGCTGGAGGTAATTACAATTTACTTGAATTAAGATATACATTTACAGTAGTAAATATACCGTTAAACGTTTATAAGTTTCTAGCAGAAAGTTTTAGTTATACGCTATACATGTACTACTGTTTCTATTGGAGTGTATTTAACGAACTGGCTCAGACAAGAAAACATTGTAATTTCAGTATATTTATAATTCGCATGTTATAGGTGGAATGGTTGAAAGTACTGTCCACGAGATCACAAGAAAGGGTGATATAAAAGAGGTTCAAGCAGCTAGTGGTCGTTGTTGTGGTGGAATACTTGTCGACAAAGCATTTGAAGAGTTGATTGTTGATATCGTCACACCAGATAACTATGAGCGTTTTAAGAAGAATAAAACTGAAGATTGGCTTGATTTATGGCGTCGGTTTGAAGCAGTGAAGCGAGCTGTCACATCTAAGAGTTCATCCCGTATCCAAATGCGGTTCCCTGAATCGTTAATCGATATGTATACCGAAACTGCGTTGAAGGAAAGGCTCACTAAGTTACGATATACAGAGGTAGTTAAGATCGAGAGAGGAAAGATCAGGTTTGATGCGCAGTTCTTCCTTCGACTGTTCGATACATCGATACAGAATACGGTCAGTCATGTGGACAGTATTTTGAAAGATAGATCCGTCAAAGCTATACTGATGGTCGGTGGGATGTCTGAATCTCCAGTGCTTCAAAATGCAATTAAATCTCAATTCGAGGGTAGAGGATTAGATATCATAATCCCAATGGAAGCATCCTCAGCTATCCTTCGGGGAGCCTTAATATATGGACACTCTCCAATGTCTATCACAGAGCGTGTTCTGAAATACACATACGGTGTTGCTGCAAGGCGTGATTTCGTAGACGGATTACATGCAGAGGAATACCGGGTAGAAACAGACATAGGACCACAATGTAGATACATATTCGACAAACATGTTGGTATAAATCAAGCTGTCAGGGTCGGGGAGCCTCAAGTGGTAAAAGCATACTCGCCAACTAAAAAGTTTCAGCGTAGTATCAGCTATAAAATATACGCATCTACTGAGAAGAATCCCCAGTATGTTACCGATGATGGCTGTACACATCTCGGTAAATTGGTGGTCAAGGTACCTGAACCGGATGATGATCTATGCCGTGAAATTGAAGTCTCTCTCACGTTTAGCGGAACAGAAATAATGGTTGAAGCTCGTGACTGTAAAACAGGATCGAAATATTCGACAACAGTTGATTTTTTGGGATAATTGGACTGTTATCGACTACAATACAGACATCTATGTGAGATACAATAGAGGATCATTATCCTAATAACCAAGAAGAATCGATCTGAACGTTTACATGTGGTGACGGATTCCAAATTTATAGACGTTGATCTATTTTCTTTTTAAATTTGTTCTGACAACAGCACATATATTGTGTACAATTTGCTGATTTGATTTGTATCACGTGACAGGTTACTAACCCTTTGTAAAATGTGTTAACACTTTGACTTTATTCAATTGTATATAATAGTATGCAGGTTTTGGTTTTAATCATTACATTGAGATTATTATTCTTTGAACCATCGGTTTTGCTATTTAGCAAAATGGATCTTCCCGTTTTTTTATTGTAATTTTTATGCCTCCCTACCAATTGTCCCAATTATTATTCAGCAAAAATTGTCGTGCACTTAAATATTTTAGTCGAATCCGACCATAATTTGAGTGATTGTCCTTCAAATGATGAAAATAACATGAAAATAAATTGCACGACTGTCAGCAGTGTGCATGAGTATGTTTGGCATGTATGCCCCTTGAAATGACGAACTTTTGCCAAACCAAGTATTTGTAATACAGTCATCAGATTGTGTAGAGTTATTACTCAGATTGTACATTTGAGTTATGACCATTGTCGTGGTCAAATGACCAGTGGGACCCATGTCCAATGGTTACTTTTCTAGTTATAAATGCTCCGTTTGGTTACTGCTGTTAACGGTAGATCATCTTTCTTTTCTTTCAATTTTGTTTTTACTTGCGTTATATGATGTAATGATAATAGTTGTTAATTAATCCAGTATCACATGTTGAAAATAAATTGGCCTCAGAAGAATCGCAAAGACGTTAAGAAAACATCTATTAATTGACAAATATCTCCAATTACTAAACAATTTTGAAAAAGTACTGTAGAAAGATAACGAATAATAATAAATGATAACTAGCATAGATCTATTAGTAAATACAATTTGGTAAAACAATACTTGGCTTTACAGTTATCCGAAAGTTGCATATCCGAAATATTCTCCCCGTTTTTTCTTCGTCACACAAGTGCTTTATCTGCCATCATCAAGAAATCAAATATATTAACATCATATCATGTCCCTCGATGTCTTATTGATTGTCTAAATGCAATATATCTATCGCCGGTTCTTTTAGGATGCTCTTAAATTTTCCCATGTGATATAAGTACGCCGTCTGCAGGTGGCGAAGTACAATGGTCTGTAAAAAGTCCGTCCAATCCGTTCTATATTCCGTGATCTTTAGCAAAGAGCAAAATCATAGCAAAAAGGGCTCTTGTCTTTTAAAATATGAAAATTCAAAATTCATACTGAAATCCAAAATGGCGACTCTCCTTTTTCTATTAGAACCACGCGCATCATAATGACCGAGCTAGATAGCCAATCAGAATGACCAAAATGTAAAAATGGCTATGGTTTTCCAGAATGGTCGCATTTTTGTAAATGGTAGAGTTTTGTGTCTATACGGACGTGGTGAACTGCAAACAACGCGTTTATATCAATATGTTTTATTATATTGTTCTTTCTGATTTTATCATCCTTAGTTATACGTATATCAAAATAAATATATATTGCTGTGAGTACATGTTGTTATTTAGTATTGTTTTAACTGACTGTTGCAGTATGGTGTTAATTGCGAAGAAAGAGACAACACAGACAACATTAGATTTAGATATGAAAATAATGAAGTTGACCTCAGCAAAAAAAAATATTAAATCTTTCAAATCTACTAAAGACGACGCGTCAGATGTGTAACGTAACAAAACCAAAAACTGAGGTTGAAGCGATTCTCTGTCGTTTGGAAATAACTAAAGTTGTTTGTGGTAGACTTTGACGTGCAACTTACCACAGGATCTGAAATTTCGTCCAACATCACTTATTTTCATAATTCTTACATTTAGCAAAGAAATTAATCAGGAAACGTAAAAAATGACTGACTAAAAAAGTCACCCGGATATCACGACCGGATCAAATGGTATTATACAATATCTATGAACCCTTATACCAATATAAATAAAATCAGGTCCTTAACATGGTTTTGAAATATTTCTTGACGATCATATCCTTTATTTGCCAGTCAGCTTTCTGCAGAATTTTGGGATGCGTAATATGTGAGTGCCTCGATCCGGCTTTGAACCAGATGACCGGACAAGACGAAAAGCGCCCTAACCATTGAGCTACAGGGGCATACAGAAAGATAATTGTAATTTAATAGTCAGGTAATTTAGTAATTAAATACACACTCACTCAGCACATTTACACATGCACTGTGTAGTAATGCAACAGTCAGTTGTATCCCCCCCTCCCCGGGAATGGAACCGGATTTTTACTTTTGGGTTGAGAAAACCCAGCCCTTCCACCAGCGGGTGACAGCAGATGGTAAAATCTCAGGTATTTCCCCGGCCACTGATAACTAGATATTGTCCCTGGGGTATTGGTTCAGAGAACAATTGCCAAACATTTTCCCCGGCTACGGGTGTGTGGGTGAGGACGCTGAAAGGTAAAAACTAAGCCGTTTCCTCGGCTATCAACCGCCCATGCCCGGGTTGGTGGTCATGGATGCCAACTGACTGGTGCATAAATACAACAGTAATCACCAAAATAAACTTTCAAGAAAATCTTACAAACAAGAAATAGTTTTGATATAACCTAAATAATCTATATTTGAATATATATTCCCGTGTCTTAATTTTGCTACTGTCAAAAAGACCAGTGCCTGCTATTTCACTGGGTACACCCTCTATTTTTAGAAGTGGAAAACTCGTTACTTGGGACGGGTGACTTTCGGTTTGGGCGAGGTAAATATTTGATTTTCTGTCTAATAACATATGATCCATAAAACTCAACTAGCGCACCGTATGCCTTAAGAGTTGCCGCGTACAGGTTGTCATCATTTTCTTTGAAACGAGTCTCAAATTAAACAAAATAGCCGGTACCATTTTTTTATTTGAAAATTAAAAATTTGTACCGGCTATTTTATTCAATCCGGGAATCTTTTCAAGGAAAATGATAACAACCTGAACGTGGCAACCCTTAAGGCATACCATGCGCTAGTTGAGGTTAATAGATCATAAGTTGGTAGATAGAAATTCAACTATGTACCTGAAAATCGCCCGTCCCAAGTAACGGTTTTTTCAGTTCTAAAAATAGAGGGTGTACCCAGTGTATTTAGTGGATATCTTGTCAATTCCAACCATGAAAAACGTGCTCAGAAATATATTAGTATCGTCAGAAACAGTTTCTGTTAATGGAATAACTTGATATGAATATAACAAGACACATCATCTGTTCATGTTTTTCATAATAATTTTAACAAAAAATATATATTGTTGATCCGTTTGTAGTAATTATTCAGTTGCATAATTTTGGAACCTCTGCATTAAAGGAATAGTCTTCAGATGGTATAACTTTTTTGTTTGCAATTATGACACATTTTTAAAATCATAATAAATGACAAAATAACCGACAAAATAGATTTACTTACTGACCTGGTATGCGATATTCCCGTCTGAATATGAACAAACTGCGCACGTGAAAAACGTGAACACCGAGAACTCGTAAAAAGCGCTCGGGGTGTTTAACGGTTTTCGCTTATTGTAGGAATACAATGCACAATACATCATGTGCGACAGATGATGTTTGACAGTCCACACAGGCTCAAACAGTTTGGATGATCCAAGTTGGATGTACATGAAACCAACAAAATATACGAACAGGTAAAATCGTTTTCTTAATTAAGACTTAAGTAAATATTTCACCAGTCAGTTGCATCCACGGTCCCCTCACTCCTGAGGATGGGCGGTGGATAGCCGGGGAAACGGCCGCGTTTTTACCTTCCAAATTTCCCCGCACTGCCGGGGCAATGTTGGAAATGTTTTCACCAAACCAATACCCCGGGGACAATATTAATTAAGTAGTTTGGGTCCGATGAAATATTGGATAATTTACTATCAGCTGTGTATGCTGTGGCGGGGCTTGGTTTTGAAAACCAACAAGTAAAATTCCCGGCCCATCCCCGGGGTCGGGTGCGTGGATGAAACTGACTGGAGCGTAAACTGTGTGTGTGAACCCATTGACCGAAGGGAGGGGTGAGTAAACTGAGTAGAGGGTGTGGCCTAATTTGATAAACAAAAACTTTGAGGGAACCACATCAACATTCAATGTTTACCAGTTCATCTATGATAAATACTTGTGAGTATTCTAACTAAGGTAAAATCTTTTTTACGTCAGAGGACATTCCTTCACCCGGGAGTTTTTTTCAACGTTAGTGCATTCTACTGTATGAGTTCTGAGATAACATAATTTTATGTGGAAACTGGACCCATAGTTGTACGAAACAAAGCAAATGTAAGTCCCTGTTTTGAAAATCATCATATTTATTCTTGCACTTTTAAGTGCCCAAATTCTAAGAAGTAAAGGCTATAAACGTGGAAATGACTAAGTCTAAAAGAACTAGATGCTGATGCAAATTTATATATTACAACTTCTTTCTTTAGTGCATAGCTCTTTCAACGCGGGGACACTAATTAGTTGTCAGGGGCCGGGGAAATACCGGATAATTTACTATCACCTGTCCCCGCAGGGCCGTTGAAGGGTGGGGGTTTTACACAACGCAAAATGCAAAAAAACTAATTTAAGGGGAGTAACCTCTGCGGTGATGTTTAATTAACTTTGAGGTTACTTCCCTTAGTTGTTGTTTTACCGCGTGGTTTACATCTGATCAAGGGATGTATTTACAGTATAAATACAAGTTGCTAATTGTATATTTAACACATTTCTTTATGCCACAACTTATATTTTTCCAAAACCAGTCGAAAATCCGCGTATTCTTCATTTCTGCGCATTTTCACGTGTTTCTATTTTTAGATCGGATATTTATAGCATATTTAGTACGCTGATGTCAGCTCAGCGCGCTTAGCCGTGATCGTATAGTGGTTAGTACTTCGCGTTGTGGCCGCGACAACCCAGGTTCGAATCCTGGTCACGGCATGCTGTGATTCGTCGCTGTCTCGGCACTGCTGAGTATTTTTTGTATTTTTTGTATTTTTTTTAAAATATACTGAATTTTAAACTAATGATTTAATCAAAAATGCACATTTTAACAGCTAAATAAAACAAAAAGATTTTTATTTACATTAAAATTCAGTAATTGCTGGAAATCCATGTAACTTTGTTTTTAAGTATATTAATTAATATTTTACAAGACGTAAATTGTGAATATTTCAACGCAAAGTGTAAACTACTTAAGTTTGTATTATTAGAATTCTAATATTTAGAGGCAATTTTTTATTTCAATAAAAATCCCAATTAGCGTAATTCCTAGAATTTCGCATCAGAATATCAGAATAAAACCTACAAGCATTTAAAAAAAAGATTGAAGGGTATCCAAAAACGCCTTCGTTGTGCCAAAACAAAAAGTCACGTCTCTGATTACCGATAACTGAATTTCAAGAAAGGTATGAAGGTAGATATTTCACTTTTATATTTCATTATAATTTTATATTTCGCAAAGATTCGAGAAGTGTTCCTGTGAAATAATAGTAATGTTTAGGGTCATAAATACCGGAATCATGGTATTTTCTGTTCTGTTCCACTCTGCTTCGATTCACTTCTGCTATGTTCCACCTGTTCCTCCGCTCCGCTGTGTTCTGCTTTGCTCTGTTCCGCTCTGCTTTGTTCTGTTCCACAACACACCGCGAGATGTTTTTCTCTGCTGAGCAATGTTTTGCCCGGCTCCGCTCCGCTATGCTCTGCTCTGTTTTTGTCTGATCTGTTCCCCATTGCACTGTTCTGCTCTGTGCCTTGCTCCTAAAACGCTTAACCATCCACCATTTTATAACTAAACTATAATATTTGCAGCTAGACGCACGGAAATTCATGTTCCTCTTATACCAGTTTTTTGTTCCTTCGTTTTAATTTGTTCTCATGTTTTATAATGTATGACAATGTGAAAGCGATGTTATAACATATTTACAAAAACCTCGCGCACAGCTCTACGACATATAGAACGTTGTTAATGTATGGACCAGTTTTTTGATGTTATATGAAATAAGTTGGTTTTAAAGGAGTTTTTATATAACAGGTATAATGTCACTGTGTATTATATGCCGACACATTTTGTAGATTCACTTTTCGATAATGTCGACGATCGGCAAAACGCGAAAATTTGTATCCGCGAAAGTTTCTAGGTTTACAGTAATATAGATTCTACATGCGAATCTTCTCGTTGAATGACCCCAGAACAGTCACTCTAAATAAAATCTTGAAACATGTATGAAATATATTACATAAAAAAACGGAATTTCATTAGATAGGCAAAAAACCAAAATGTGTTTTTTCGAACGATCACGTATACTAGTGAAAGACCCTTAAAAGTGTTCAAATTTTGGCACTTTAAGCCAGGCCCTATGTTGCTAGATATGCACACTTTACTTTCGCAAATTTTCGTCCTTTTAATGGCCATAATAATGTTTTGAACACTTTTGCGGCTACTTAATTTCGCGAATTTCTACAACTCGCGAACTCCGGGAAATCAAATCGCGCGAAATATTGTCTTGGGTTACAGTATTTCTTTCTTGAAATAAGCTTCCGCTACAGACTGGAACTAAGATAACCATGCCAATCCAGAAAATTTAGCCACACTACTCTGTCCAATTAACCACTGGGAAGTGATTTTATAAACGGATATAACACGTGAAGTCAACTATGACTACTTTAAAGAGGTGATACAAAATAGAAATATCCAGTTTAAAAAAGTTAAGTTACCAATTTTCTAGGGCTCTTTTCAGCTGTTAGGCCGCTCAAGCACCCTTTGACATTTTAACTCCCCTGGTCATTGGGCTACATATGGAAACCTACACTCGTGTCTCCCTGGGGAGACTATTTCTCTCCTGTGGTGTGGCAGCCAACATCGATCTGCGGCGCCCAGGAATAGACACTGCCCTCACAGGTACCATTTTACACCATGGTAGAGTGGAGCTGTGGGTCTTGCTCAGAGATTTTGACCGGTGGTCCAGAGGGGGATCGAACCCGGGACCTCTCGATCCCGAAGCGTGCGCCCTACCTCTAGGCCACCGCTCCCGTTTAGTGTTTATGCAAATAAAAATGATTTGCAAAATTTCAAAATGTCATTAATGATTTGATCATTTCAAGTGGAATCAGTAACGTTATTATGATTCTGCAAAAAATCAATCTGTGCCCAGTAGAAATTTAACGCCACGAATTTACACAAAGGATTTGGAATGAACAAGTGTTATGTGGTAGGTTATCAAGATAATGACAATTGCTTACATTCTTTCAAAAGTTTGAAAATATTTTTGCTTTGGTTTAATATAATAGTATGCGTTTCGCCAAGTTATTATACGAGTGAATTAAAGCAAGATGAAACATTGAAATCATATTAGACATATTTATTTAAGAGTGACGCTGAGTTATAATTAAATGCGCACATTATTTTTGGAAAAACCTGTCTATACAAACAAAATGTAAAAAAAGTGTTTAGGGGAGACAACTCATGAGTCTATATTTTCATGAAATTACTTCCCTTTCCTAAGAAGATAATCAATCCCTAAAAAAATCTACACCTCACCGGAGACGTCTATAGCATTGTCATTGGAATACATGAAACATTTCTTTCTATGAAAATCTTAGCACAGCAATTTGTCAGAAACTTTCGAAAAAAAGAACTATACATGTACTTTTTAATCAAGTGTTCATTAAATATCCAATTCCGGAAATTGTGTTTATACTATAATGACGATATCGGTGAATAGATCAGATGTCATTGTTTAAACAACCTTTAAAACATTTTCCTGTGGTTTTGAAAGTATTCAGATTTTACCGGTTATCTAGAGTTTACCTGACCTTTGAAAATATGAATATAAGAAATTAATATTATAGCTCTTTCATATGGAAGCTTTCAGTCGTTATAAGAAGAAATATCAACAAAGTGAATGGCTTACAACAGTGGAAGAATCACGATCAATCTGACACGACTTGTCGCAGATTTTCCCTTGTCTGTTTTCAAATGATTATCATAAATAAATATTGTAGTCACTTTTCCTTGTTTGTATTTTAAAACGAGGACTATAATTGTCAAGTCGAGTTTTAATCATTCTAAGTCAACAAACGCGAGCCAAGTTAACTTCGCAAGCACTTCACATATCACGGACCGGAATTACTGCATAAATATTGACATACGCAAAACAGCGATAAATTTAAACATTGGCTTGAAGACTAACGTCAACCAATCTCGACCATCTAAAGATGGGAAGTTTGAACATGTTCAACTGTCGAGATTAATTTTTGTATAAATACTTAATTAATACTTTTCGTCTGATTATGAGAGTAGCAGTGCCAAGTAGTTCCGGTCACTTCTACCAATCAGTACCCACCCTATGATATCTGTGTCCATCTGCCCTAATCAGTGCCACCCTATTAAAACAGTGTCCCTCTGCGCCAATCAGTGCCCACCCTATGATATCAGTGTCCCTCTGTACCAATCAGTGCCACCCTATGATATCTGTGTCCCTCTGCCCTAATCAGTGCCACCCTATGAAACCAGTGTCCCTCTGTACCAATCAGTGCCCACCCTATGATATATGTGTCCCTCTGTACCAATCAGTGCCCACCCTATGATATCTGTGTCCCTCTGTACCAATCAGTGCCACCCTATGATATCTGTGTCCCTCTGTACCAATCAGTGTCCACCCTATGATATCAGTGTCCCTCTGTACCAATCAGTGTCCACCCTTTGATATCAGTGTCCCTCTGTACCAATCAGTGCCCACCCTATGATATCAGTGTTCCTCTGTGCCAATCAGTGCCACACCATGATACCAGTGTCCCTCTGTGTCAATCAGTGTCCACACTATGATATCAGTGTCCCTCTGTACCAATCAGTGCCACCCTATGATACCAGTGTCACTCTGTACCAATCAGTGCCCACCCTATGATATCAGTGTCCCTCTGTACCAATCAGTGTCCACCCTATGATATCAGTGTCCCTCTGTACCAATCAGTACCCACACTATGATATCAGTGTCCCTCTGTACCAATCAGTGTCCACACTATGATATCAGTGTCCCTCTGTACCAATCAGTGCTCACACTATGATATCAGTGTCCCTCTGTACCAATCAGTACCCACACTATGATATCAGTGTCCCTCTGTACCAATCAGTGCCCATCCTATGATATCAGTGTCCCTCTGTACCAATCAGTGTCCACCCTATGATATCAGTGTCCCTCTGTACCAATCAGTGCCCACCCTATGATATCAGTGTCCCTCTGTACCAATCAGTACCACACTATGATATCAGTGTCCCTTTGTACCAATCAGTGTCCACACTATGATATCAGTGTCCCTCTGTACCAATCAGTACCCACACTATGATATCAGTGTCCCTCTGTACCAATCAGTGCCCACCCTATGATATAAGTGTCCCTCTGTACCAATCAGTACCCACACTATGATATCAGTGTCCCTCTGTACCAATCAGTGTCCGCCCTATGATATAAGTGTCCCTCTGTACCAATCAGTACCCACACTATGACATCAGTGTCCCTCTGTACCAATCAGTGCCCACCCTATGATATAAGTGTCCCTCTGTACCAATCAGTACCCACACTATGACATCAGTGTCCCTCTGTACCAATCAGTACCCACACTATGATATCAGTGTCCCTCTGTACCAATCAGTGTCCGCCCTATGATATCAGTGTCTCTCTGTACCAATCAGTGCCCACCCAATGATATCAGTGTCCCTCTGTACCAATCAGTGTCCACACTATGATATCAGTGTCCCTCTGTACTAATCAGTGTCCACACTATGATATCAGAGTCCCTCTGTACCAATCAGTGTCCACACTATTATATCAGTGTCCCTCTGTACCAATCAGTGTCCACACTATGATATCAGTGTCCCTCTGTACCAATCAGTGTCCACAATATGATATCAGTGTCCCTCTGTACCAATCAGTGCCCACCCTATGATATCAGTGTCCCTCTGTACCAATCGGTGTCCACACTATGATACCAGTGTCCCTCTATACCAATCAGTGCCACCCTATGATATCAGTGTCCCTCTATACCAATCAGTACCCACACTATGATATCAGTGTCCCTCTGTACCAATCAGTGTCCACACTATGATATCAGTGTCCCTCTGTACCAATCAGTACCCACACTATGATATCAGTGTCCCTCTATACCAATCAGTGCCCACCCTATGATATCTGTGTCCCTCTGTACCAATCAGTGCCCACACTATGATATCAGTGTCCCTCTGTACCAATCAGTACCACACTATGATATCAGTGTCCCTCTGTACCAATCAGTGTCCACACTATGATATCAGTGTCCCTCTGTACCATAAGTACCCACACTATGATATCAGTGTCCCTCTGTACCAATCAGTGCCCACCCTATGATATAAGTGTCCATCTGTACCAATCAGTACCCACACTATGATATCAGTGTCCCTCTGTACCAATCAGTGTCCGCCCTATGATATCAGTGTCCCTCTGTACCAATCAGTACCCACACTATGATATCAGTGTCCCTCTGTGCCAATCAGTACCCACCCTATGATATCAGTGTCCCTCTGTACCAATCAGTGTCCACACTATGATATCAGTGTCCCTCTGTACCAATCAGTGTCCACACTATTATATCAGTGTCCCTCTGTACCAATCAGTGTCCACACTATGATATCAGTGTCCCTCTGTACCAATCAGTGTCCACAATATGATATCAGTGTCCCTCTGTACCAATCAGTGCCACCCTATGATATCAGTGTCCCTCTGTACCAATCAGTGTCCACACTATAATACCAGTGTCCCTCTATACCAATCGGTGCCACCCTATGATATCAGTGTCCCTCTATACCAATCAGTACCCACACTATGATATCAGTGTCCCTCTGTACCAATCAGTGTCCATACTATGATATCAGTGTCCCTCTGTACCAATCAGTACCCACACTATGATATCAGTGTCCCTCTATACCAATCAGTGCCCACCCTATGATATCAGTGTCCCTCTGTACCAATCAGTGCCCACACTATGATATCAGTGTCCCTCTGTACCAATCAGTGTCCACCCTATGATATCAGTGTCCCTCTGTACCAATCAGTGTTCACCCTATGATATCAGTGTCCCTCTGTACCAATCAGTGCCCACCCTATGATACCAGTGTCCCTCTGTACCAATCAGTGTCCACCCTATGATACCAGTGTCCCTCTGTACCAATCAGTGCCCACACTATGATATCAGTGTCCCTCTGTACCAATCAGTACCCACCCTATGATATCAGTGTCCCTCTGTACCAATCAGTGCCCACCCTATGATACCAGTGTCCCTCTGTACCAATCAGTGTCCACCCTATGATACCAGTGTCCCTCTGTACCAATCAGTGCCCACACAATGATATCAGTGTCCCTCTGTACCAATCAGTACCCACCCTATGATATCAGTGTCCCTCTGTACCAATCAGTGCCTACCCTATGATACCAGTGTCCCTCTGTACCAATCAGTGCCCACACTATGATATCAGTGTCCCTCTGTACCAATCAGTGCCCACCCTATGACATCAGTGTCCCTCTGTACCAATCAGTACACACCCTATGATATCAGTGTCCCTCTGTACCAATCAGTGCCCACCCTATGATACCAGTGTCCCTCTGTACCAATCAGTGCCCGCACTATGATATCAGTGTCCCTCTGTACCAATCAGTGCCCACCCTATGATATCAGTGTCCCTCTGTACCAATCAGTGCCCACACTATGATATCAGTGTCCCTCTGTACCAATCAGTAACCACACTATGATATCAGTGTCCCTCTGTACCAATCAGTGCCCACCCTATGATACCAGTGTCCCTCTGTACCAATCAGTGCCCACACTATGATATCAGTGTCCCTCTGTGCCAATCAGTACCCACACTATAATATCAGTGTCCCTCTGTACCAATCAGTGTCCACACTATGATATAAGTGTCCCTCTGTACCAATCAGTGCTCACACTATGATACCAGTGTCCCTCTGTACCAATCAGTGTCCATCCTATGATATCAGTGTCCCTCTGTACCAATCAGTGTCCACACTATGATATCAGTGTCTCTCTGTACCAATCAGTGTCCACCCTATGATATCAGTGTCCCTCTGTACCACCCAGTGTCCACACTATGATGTCAGTGTTCCTCTGTACCAATCAGTGACCACCCTATGATATCAGTGTCCCTCTGTACCAATCAGTGTCCACCCTATGATATCAGTGTCCCTCTGTACCAATCAGTGTCCACACTATAATATCAGTGTCCCTCTGTACCAATCAGTGTCAACCCTATGATACCAGTGTCTCTCTGTACCAATCAGTGTCCACCCTATGATATCAGTGTCTCTCTGTACCAATCAGTGCCGACCCTATGATATCAGTGTCCCTCTGTACCAATCAGTGTCCACACTATGATACCAGTGTCTCTCTGTACCAATCAGTGTCCACCCTATGATATCAGTGTAACTCTGTACCAATCAGTACCCACACTATGATATCAGTGCCCCTCTGTACCAATCAGTGTCCACCCTATGATATCAGTGTCCCTCTGTACCAATCAGTACTCACGCTATGATATCAGTGTCCCTCTGTACCAATCAGTGTCCACCCTATGATACCAGTGTCTCTCTGTACCAATCAGTGTCCACCCTATGATGTCAGTGTCCCTCTGTACCAATCAGTGTCCACACTATGATATCAGTGTCCCTCTGTATCAATCAGTGTCCACACTATGATATCAGTGTCCCTCTGTACCAATCAGTGCCCACACTATGATATCAGTGTCCCTCTGTACCAATCAGTGTCACACTATGATACCAGTGTCCCTCTGTACCAATCAGTGCCACCCTATGATATCAGTGTCCCTCTGTGCCAATCTGAACCCTATGATATCAGTGTTCCTCTGTACCAATCAGTACCCACACTATGATAGCAGTGTCCCTCTGTGCCAATCAGTACCCACCCTATGATATCATTGTCCCTCTGTACCAATCAGTGTCCACACTATGATATCAGTGTCCCTCTGTACCAATTGATGCCACCCTATGATATCAGTGTCCCTCTGTACCAAGCAGTGCCAACCTATGATATCAGTATCCCTCTGTGCCAATCAGTACCACCCTATGATATCAGTGTCCCTCTGTACCAATCAGTGTCACACTATGATAGCAGTGTCTCTCTGTGCCAATCAGTGCCCACCCTATGATATCAGTGTCCCTCTGTACCAATCATTGCCCACCCTGTGATATCTGTGTCCCTCTGTACCAATCAGTGCCCACACTATGATATCTGTGTCCCTCTGTGCCAATCAGTGTCCACCCCATGAAATATGTGTCCCTCTGTGTCAATCAGTGTCCACACTATGATATCTGTGCCCCTCTGTACCAATCAGTGCCCACCCTATGATATCAGTGTCCCTCTGTACCAATCAGTGCCACCCTATGATATCAGTGTCCCTCTGTACCAATCAGTGCCACCCTATGATAGCTGTGCCCCTCTGTACCAATCAGTGCCCACGCTATGATATCAGTGTCCCCTTGTGCCAATCAGTGCCACCCTGTGATATCAGTGTCCTTCTGTACCAATCATTGCCCACCATATGATATCAGTGTCCCTCTGTACCAATCAGTGCCACCCTATGATGTCAGTGTCCCTCTGTACCACCCAGTGTCCACACTATGATATCAGTGTCCCTCTGTACCAATCAGTGTCCACACTATGATATCAGTGTCCCTCTGGGTCAATCAGTGTCCACACTATGATATCAGTGTTCCTCTGTACCAATCAGTGTCCACACTACGATATCAGTGTCCCTCTGAACCACCCAGTGTCCACACTATGATGTCAGTGTCCCTCTGTACCAATCAGTGTCCACACTATGATATCAGTGTCCCTCTGTACCAATCAGTGTCACACTATGATATCAGTGTCCCTCTGTACCAATCAGTGCCACCCTATGATATCAGTGTCCCTCTGTGCCAATCTGTGCCCACCCTATGATATCAGTGTTCCTCTGTACCAATCAGTACCCACACTATGATAGCAGTGTCCCTCTGTGCCAATCAGTACCCACCCTATGATATCATTGTCCCTCTGTACCAATCAGTACCCACACTATGATATCAGTGTCCCTCTGTATCAATCAGTGCCACACTATGATGTCAGTGCCCCTCTGTATCAATCAGTACCCACACTATGATATCATTGTCCCTCTGTGTCAATCAGTACCCACCCTATGATATCAGTGTCCCTCTGTATCAATCAGTGCCACACTATGATGTCAGTGCCCCTCTGTACCAATCAGTACCCACACTATGATATCATTGTCCCTTTGTGCCAATCAGTACCCACCCTATGATATCATTGTCCCTCTGTACCAATCAGTGCCACCCTATGATATCAGTGTCCCTCTGTGCCAATCTGTGCCCACCCTATGATATCAGTGTTCCTCTGTACCAATCAGTACCCACACTATGATATCAGTGTCCCTCTGTTCCAATCAGTACCCACCCTATGATATCATTGCCCCTCTGTGCCAATCTGTGTCCACCCTACGATATCAGTGTCCCTCTGTACCAATCAGTACCCACACTATGATATCAGTGTCCCTCTGTACCAATCAGTACCCACCCTATGATATCAGTGTCCCTCTGTACCAATCAGTACCCACCCTATGATATCAGTGTAACTCTGTACCAATCAGTACCCACACTATGATATCAGTGTAACTCTGTACCAATCAGTGCCACACTATGATATCAGTATAACTCTGTACCAATCAGTACCCACACTATGATAACAGTGTCCCTCTGTACCAATCAGTACCACCCTATGATATCAGTGTCCCTCTGTACCAATCAGTGCCACCCTATGATATCAGTGTCCCTCTGTACCAATCAGTGCCCACTCTATGATATCAGTGTCCCTCTGTACCAATCAGTGCCCACCCTATGATATCAGTGTCCCTCCGTGCCAATCAGTGCCCGCCCTATGATATCAGTGTCCCTCTGTACCAATCAGTGTCCACCCTATGATATCAGTGTCCCTCTGTGCCAATCAGTGTCCACCCTATGATATCAGTGTCCCTCTGTACCAATCAGTGTCACCCTATGATATCAGTGTCCCTCTGTATCAATCAGTGCCCACACTATGATACCAGTGTCCCTCTGTGCCAATCAGTGTCCACCCTATGATATCAGTGTCCCTCTGTATCAATCAGTACCCACCCTATGATATCAGTGTCCCTCTGTACCAATCAGTGTCACCCTATGATACCAGTGTCCCTCTGTGTCAATCAGTGCCCATCCTATGATATCAGTGTCCCTCTGTACCAATCAGTGCCCACCCTATGATATCAGTGTCCCTCTGTACCAATCACTACCCACCCTATGATATCAGTGTCCCTCTGTGTCAATCAGTGCCCACACTATGATATCAGTGTCCCCCTGTACCAATCAGTGCCTACACTATGATATTAGTGTCCCTCTGTACCAATCAGTGCCTACACTATGATATCAGTGTCCCTCTGTGTCAATCAGTGCCCACACTATGATATCAGTGTCCCTCTGTACCAATCAGTGCCCACACTATGATATCAGTGTCTCTCTGTACCAATCAGTGCCCACCATATGATATCAGTGTCCCTCTGTACCAATCAGTACCACCCTATGATATCAGTGTCCATCTGTACCAATCAGTGCCTACCCTATGATATCAGTGTCCCTCTGTACCAATCAGTGTTCACCCTATGATATCAGTGTCCCTCTGTATCAATCAGTGTCCACTCTATGATATCAGTGTCCGTCTGTACCAATCAGTACCCACCCTATGATATCAGTGTCCCTCTGTATCAATCAGTGCCCACCCTATGATATCAGTCTCTGTACCAATCACTGTCCACCCTATGATATCAGTGTCCCTCTGTACCAATCAGTGCCCACCCTATGATATCAGTGTCCCTCTGTATCGATCAGTGCCCACCCTATGATATCAGTCTCTGTACCAATCACTGTCCACCCTATGATATCAGTGTCCCTCTGTATCAATCAGTGCCCACCCTATGATATCAGTCTCTGTACCAATCAGTGCCCACCCTATGATATCAGTGTCCCTCTGTATCAATCAGTGCCCACCCTATGATATCAGTGTCCCTCTGTATAAATCAGTGCCCACCCTATGATATCAGTGTCCGTCTGTACCAATCAGTGTCCACACTATGATATCAGTGTCCCTCTGTACCAATCAGTGTCCACCCTATGATATCAGTGTCCGTCTGTACCAATCAGTGTCCACACTATGATATCAGTGTCCCTCTGTATCAATCAGTGCCCACCCTATGATATCAGTCTCTGTACCAATCAGTGTCCACCCTATGATATCAGTGTCCCTCTGTACCAATCAGTGTCCACCCTATGATATCAGTGTCCCTCTGTATCAATCACTGCCCACCCTACGATATCAGTGTCCCTCTGTACAAATCAGTGCCCACCCTATGATATCAGTGTCCCTCTATACAAATCAGTGCCCATCCTATGATATCAGTGTCCCTCTGTATCAATCACTGCCCACCCTATGATATCAGTGTCCCTCTGTACCAATCAGTGTCCACCCTATGATATCAGTGTCCCTCTGTACCAATCAGTGTCCACCCTATGATATCAGTGTCCCTCTGTATCAATCAGTGTCCACCCTATGATATCAGTGTCCCTCTGTACCAATCAGTGTCCACCCTATGATATCAGTGTCCCTCTGTATCAATCAGTGTCCACCCTATGATATCAGTGTCCCTCTGTACCAATCAGTGTCCACACTATGATAGCAGTGTCCCTCTGTGCCAATCAGTGTCCACACTATGATATCAGTGCCCCTCTGTGTCAATCAGTACCCATCCTATGATATCAGTGTCCCTCTGTGTCAATCAGTGCCCACACTATGATATCAGTGTCCCTCTGTACCAATCAGTGTCCACCCTATGATATCAGTGTCCCTCTGTACCAATCAGTACCCACCCTATGATATCAGTGTCCCTCTGTACCAATTAGTGCCCACCCTATGATATCAGTGTGCCTTTGTGCCAATCAGTACCTTACTATGATATCAGTGTCCCTCTGTGCCAATCAGTGCCCACACTATGATATCAGTGTCCCTCTGTACCAATCAGTACCCACACTATGATATCAGTGTCCCTCTGTACCAATCAGCGTCCACCCTATGATATCAGTGTCACTCTGTGCCAATCAGTACCTTACTATGATATCAGTGTCCCTCTGTGTCAATCAGTGCCCACCCTATGATATCAGTGTCCCTCTGTGCCAATCAGTGCCCACACTATGATATCAGTGTCCCCCTGTGTCAATCAGTTTCAACCCTATGATATCAGTGTCCCTCTGTACCAATCAGTGTCCATCCTATGATATCAGTGTCCCTCTGTGTCAATCAGTACCACCCTATGATATCAGTGCCCCTCTGTATCAATCAGTGCCCACCCTATGATATCAGTGTCCCTCTGTACCAATCAGTGTCCACCCTATGATATCAGTGTCCCTCTGTACCAATCAGTACCACCCTATGATATCAGTGTCCCTCTGTGTCAATCAGTGCCCACCCTATGATATCAGTGTCCCTCTGTGTCAATCAGTACCCACCCTATGATATCTGTGTCCCTCTGTACCAATCAGTGTCACCCTATGATATCAGTGTCCCTCTGTACCAATCAGTGCCTACCCTATGATATCAGTGTCCCTCTGTACCAATCAGTGTCACCCTATGATATCAGTGTCCCTCTGTACCAATCAGTGCCCACCCTATGATATCAGTGTCCCTCTGTGCCAATCAGTGTCACCCTATGATATCAGTGTCCCTCTGTACCAGTCAGTGCCCACCCTATGATATCAGTGTCCCTCTGTGTCAATCAGAGCCACCCTATGATATCAGTGTCCCTCTGTGCCAATCAGTGTCACCCTATGATGTCAATGCCCCTCTGTACCAATCAGTGCCAACCCTATGATATCAGTGTCCCTCTGTACCAATCATTGCCAACCCTTTGATATCAATGTCATTCAGGCTGGCCAAATCAGTGCCACTATTGACCAATCTGTGCCATCCTATGCAAATCAGTGTCACTTTTTCTCGACCTGTGCCACCCTTTGTCAACCTTTGCTAGCATATGACAATCAGTTCCACCGAGTGCCAGAAGGTTCCATCCTAAAATATTTTGGAGGAAATTCGTTTGTACACTTGTACAGTATACTTTATGATACGGGTGTCTGTTGCGTCAAATCGCTACGTAGCGCTTTCCACCATGCCTTCAATATTTAATTGAACGAGAGATACCTGCATGAATGTGCTCTTTGAACTTTGCTTAGGCAACGGATATCTGATTTCTGGAGTATCTTTCTACTCTGTCCGTTGATATACTAGTAGTCGTTTCTCATTTTCATTTCTCATTTTTCACCTGCTTACTAACTCTTCAAACTGAAGGTGTGACTTTATATGAGTAAATACAGGATATATAAATCTTTATAAAAATCATTAACGCACTTGTTAGAGCCCACACATAATTATGCAAGCAAACAAACACGTGAACGGTCGAATTCATTTCAACGATTCTATAGAACAAAAGCAAATATTTATTTAGTGCTTTGTGACCTTTAGTGCGTTTTCATGTTAAAGAAATCGGGACAAAACCTAACTTGAAAAACGTCTGCGTGGTTATGCGCTATAAGTCTGGTAAATTGGTGAATAATTAAATTTAAAAAGGTGAGATTTGTTTTGTAGATCTACTATAAGTTTAGAAATATGACGCATTAACATACTTACACGATGTGTGCATATTGGGTTCAATTTCCTCGAGTTTTCAAGATGGTGGATATAATTTTTTTTTACTTTAAAAACAATTAAATTCGGCGAAAATTCATCATTTTTCGGTGTACAATATTCTCCTCTTTTGTTGCATAATGTGTTTGGTGACATGTGTGTCAAAACTAAATGTTTAAACTTAATTTAAACCAGATATTATGTACACGATAAGTATGGAGTTAATGTCTTCAAATCATGCATGTTATTATTATCGCTAGTATGCACCACATCTTTGATCAGAGTATATTGCTTTGCACACGTCGGTCGGTAGACCAAATTGGTTTCCGTTCAATAACTCAAGACAGCTTTGTCCTAGGATCTTCAAACTTTATATGGAGGTTGGACAGCAGTAGTAGATGACCTAAATCATTTTTAGGTCAGTATGTCAAAGGTCAAGGTCATCAAATAATATACATTGCCGACACTTTGTGAAATAGCGATGGACGGAATCCTCAGAAAACCAGTCGATTTTGGAAGTCCGGACCCCCCCCCCCGTTATTCATTATGCGTATAAATATCGTTCAACACCGGAATCTCTGGGTTACTAGTGAGTGTCTGGTATAAAACTGGAATATTATGTCTGAAAGTATCTGCTTTAGACAAATGTTACATTGGTTCAAACTGTAAAATATATCTACATCTATACTGAACATTTTCGAATCGCAGTAAATTTGAACAAGATTCACATTAAAACGTCATCAATTAAATTTTTCAGTAAAGCATAAAATTGCGTATCTTGCAATAATTGTGAATTGATCCGATGAATGACTTTCCCATAACTTTATAACTTCATAAAATAGATACACACTGATAAAATATAGACAGATAAAATATTTTACTTATATCAAATATTGTATTCATAGAGGCAATGAAGTCTGAATTTCGAACTGTACATAAGGTGCACATGATATACTTAAATGTTATTAGGAATGCACAACCGATCGTGTATGATCCTTCAAGGCAAGCATTCTCCCACATTCTAGTTGTTTCTTAGATTGTGGTGTGGTCCGGTCCGCTTATTTCTGGTGGGTGGGGAATGGTCCGACCAGTTGACGTTGATGTTCTTTACGACAGATCTAGAAACGAGTACTCAACAAATTATGTGTTGAGTTTTTTACGTTTTTACCTTATAAATAGTTATTATACCTCTCAAAATGTTATATGCATAATAATTCATTCACTGTCCTTGACGGTTACGCCTTGGTCCCATTGAGCAGTTTTTGCCTCGGCGATTTACTACCGATTTGATACATGAACTTCGGAAGCCATCAGAAAAAAGGGTCATTAATGTCTATGGGAAACCTCGGGAAAGTCATTAGAAAATATTAAAACCTCTGCTCCCGATGCCTCACGAAGCTAATGAAAATCGAGAGTACATTACCAAGGCAATAAAAACTCAGTGTGACCTAGGCATTAGTAACTTACACCACAACCCTCGCCTGATTATGATTGAACTTTTTAAAGTCACACTGATACTCATCATTTACCATCTTCAAACATCTTCAAACACCAGCATCTGTTTGAACTTTATAACGTACACAAGTTATATAGTTACAACCAAATCATTATCATCTGTTTGAACATATAGCTGGCTTAGAATGAAAAGGTCGTAAGTACAAAATCTATATTTTGAAAAAATAAACAACAAGAAAAACAGTCTGTCAATCACTCTTTACTTATGGTGAAAGAAGCTTTTTTAACTTTAGTTTGGTCAACATGACTAGTTCCGATTTTCGTGAAAGTAGGCTCATAAGAAGCGCCTTATGAGGTAGATTTCAAATAGTTTTATAAGGTCGTATGTGGCACTTACGACCTTTTCGTTCTAAGCCAGCGATATAGAAGTTATATATAGTTACAGCCAGATCAGTATTATGTACCTACACATCATAAGGCGAAGACGAAACTTTATAAAGATAACAAATTATTATACCGAATCCAGACAACTTTTTTAAATATTTGAAAATCACATATTTTCGTGAGCATTAAAGTTCGTAATTGTTGTTAAAAATAAAAATGCAATTTCGTGGGGTCGTAAATTCGTGGATTGTAAAGCACGAAAGGGGCAACAAAGTGTTCCCTATTTGGGAGCTCCAGTACTAGTAGTCACGTGGGAATTCCGTGGTCTATATCACCTTTCAACCACGGAAATTAACGAAAATCTACCACCATGAAATATAATGATTTTGCAATATAATTATATTCATTTAGCAGACGAGCAAGTGAAGCTTAAGTTAAATGTCATTTTGAGACTTCACTTTGTTAAAGATGTAAGCACATGTTGTTCCCTATTTAGGGAGCTCCAACAGTCATGTGATATTACTTGGTCTATTTCAACCACGAAAATTAACGAAAAAATTTACCATCACAAAAAGCTTTTATTTTACGACATTTGTTTAGTAGACGAGTTAAATGTCATTTTGAGACTTCACTTTGTTAAAGATGTAAGCACACGTGCACTGTAATTAGACGCTAGATGTTTTACATACGAAACATTAAACAAGTAAACCAACTTGGATTTAATGTATTTATACTCCATAATCGTCGCGTCTCCACTTTCATAAATTTAGATTTTATCGTATTTATGCAATTTGTAGGTGTTTTCACAAAGGGCAAATATTTAAGGTGTCATGTATTAGAGGGCTCATTATGGTATGCTATGAGTGCGGAGGTAGATAACGCTTTGAAGCAAACAGTCTGCTTGAATCCACAGTTAACTGTATCATTGATAAAGACAAATTGAAAACGATTTTTTTTGTAAAATTTCTATTTGTCTTAAAGTGTATAGAGCTATGTTAGAGCGGTCATTTAATATCAAAATAATTACTTGCATCGTTTTTAGTATAATAATACTAATTTAAAATTAAAACTTTGGATGGGTTCCGTATACTTTGATTCAATCGTCGAAAATATAGACGATTCTTACAGTTTCATAGGGTGTTCTAGAACACTTTCGTTTGAAAATGGACAATTCGCATGTCCAATAAATCACAGGGAAATTTTCTGTTAAAACTGAAGCGAAAAATGATCTAATGGATATGAAAGCATAATTGTTTTTCAGTTTTTGAATTTTTAAAAAAAAATATTGCCAGATATAGCTCTATACACTTTAAGAAAGTAAAAATATGTTTAAAAAAATATTTTTTTCGTTTTCAACGATACAGTTACATGTGCTTCAATCTGCTTGAATGATCGGGACTGTATCTGAGTGTTGATATAGATGGTGTTTTTAGAAACCTGTGCCACAGTTTAGGTATTGCGAGCTGTAATACATAAACTGTGACACGGTTTTCTAAAAACACAATCTTTATCAACATTTCTTGCCTGCCACATGTCTTGTTGACATTTGGGTATGTGAATCTTGGTGACCATATTATAAATTGGTCTTGGTGACCATGTTAACGTTCGGCATTGGAGACCATGTTGAAATTTGGACTCGGTAATCATGTTGAACATTATTTTTATTCATACTATACAAGAATCAAGTATTAAATACTTACATTAATCCCCCGGTGGCATTGGAGTGAACTTATCATCGATTCCAATCACTCAAACCATTAGACATGAACCGCTCTATGTCTATCATGTTGGCATTTTGGCTGACTGTGTTTGTGAAGCACGAATGAGGCTGGTGTGCGTCCCATAGCTTAAGTGTACAGCGCTCTAACTGAAAGGTTGGACGCAATGCCACATGTATGTACAAAGCACACGTACTACAAACTGCTCTTCTTCTTCTTCTTCTTCTTCTTCTTCTTCTTCTTTTTTCTTCTTCTTCTTCTTCTTCTTCTTCTTCTTCTTCCTTTATAGTACACACAACAACTGGCGTATACGCGTAGTGGCCGCGACACATGGCCGAATCTGCTGACGCAAAATCCTATTGATGTCTGTTATATAGTGATAAACGGTCGACAGACAAGAATAATTTCATATTAAACAGGATACATGCAGGTTCAGATGATAACTTAAAATCATTTTACGATCAATCAAGATTTCAAACACGTTTCACTTCATGTTCGCTAATAAATTCACTCGTGTTTTTGTCAAAATGAAAATTAATGCAACATACATGTGCGCATAAATATGCACACATTAGGCGCCTGATAAAGTGTTGATATAATTTCTAGATACAAGTTGAAGACTGAAAATCAGACATTTATATGAGGGGTTTAAATTTCACTTCATTCGAGAATTCGATAAGTTCGCGTAAAACTTTTCTCATGAACTTTAACTACCATAGTTTAACGCAGACATTTATTTATTTATTTCTGAAGTTTAGAGTTGCAATTTCAAACTATTTTTTATATAAAAAGTTTGTCTCTGTGGCGAAAGTAAGAATATGTTTTTTTAAATGCAATATTGCCGTACAATCTGGTCCCCGGTACACAAATCTTGCATTGTATTACAGTTTAGGACCTAAAACTACTGTAAGCTTTTGGACAGGGAATCAGACTATATTGCAGTACCGTTCTATTCACAGATTTATACATTATAACGGTGTTGTTGAACCCATTTAACTTTTATTAATAAATCCAATGTATAACCAGACAGTTAATAAGAATACATAATACGTACGTTTGTATATTTTATTCAGATTTTAATAAAACTAACAAAGTGTGAAGAAGGGACGTTGATCACACATGAGCCAGTTTTTGATTCAATGAATTAAACCATTGTCTTGTACAAATATACGTAAATTATGTTAAGCAATTAAATTTTCGACTGTCTGATATAAAGTTTGTAAAACAAAGCTGTGCGTTATATAGTTGATGTTTGTTTTATTGTAGTTAAGTTTTCAGGTATAAAATTTGCATAATTTTGAATGATAGATCTGTCTGCTTGGTAAAGGTGACGGATCCTCAATAAATCTACTGCGCGACTGTTACATCAAAATCTTAACTTATATTATTATACAAAACGTACATAGAATATACATCTACTTCGAACAACGAAGCTTTTGTAAAATGTCGTCAACCACAGCCGAAACATGTTTCGTGCGGGTTGCCGCAACTTTAAACGATTGTTCGTTTATTATACGTCTAAGCTTAACGATATTATACAACTGCACTTGTATTATATAATGCATATACATGTATGTTATCAATATTTTGCAATACAAATGAAATTCAAATGGTTTGAAACTGGCTCAATTAAGTTCGCGAAGTCAAAGGCGCTTTGTGCGAAGTTAGGAAAGTTGCTTGTCACATTGAGTCCTTCAAAATATTCTCCCTTAATAGAAATGTATTATTTCATCATAAATATCCATGAAGATTAGTCTGCCTGTACCGCATCATGTAGATGTTGATGTACGTACTGCATTGCAAGGAGCGTCGTATCGGTGTCCCAAGTCATACCATACGTTCAGCAATGCCAACAGTCGTTCTGGGCTGTAGGGGCGACGCACAAGAAGTATCTCACACAATAGGCATCACATAAATAAGTCACTTAGGGTCATTGGCATGATTGGATGCTGGTAATCAGATATATGTTGCTAGACCCAGGGATTTCATTTGACCCTTGAGTTGTGTGTATTTGCCTGCTAGTGTATAGCACTGGTGTGTTATTTAGACTGTACCTACACCCACCACATTGGTTCGTTTTTGTCTCTATCGAGAAGAGTCTTTTCAAAAACGACCACAGAAGACCGACAACCAAATACTGGACATCACGGTTTTGTTTTTTAATAACTGATAAACTCTTCCAAGCCTCTTCCAAATAATGACTTTCCTTCTAGCTCCAAATTCAAACCAATCTGAAGTGATCGCTTCATTTTATACATAAGCTCTTTTGTTCTAATGAACTAATACCAAACAGTATCAAACATAATGCAATCATGTTTGGTTGAGATTCTCATGAACACATTGATCATTTCATAAATCAGTTCATTCACTGGATTTAATTGGTAATTATGTGTAATTTATTGGTAATCATGTTTCGTATCTAAACATGTCTGTCTGTTCGTCTCTAACTACACGAGAATAATACATTAATGACTTTACTTTAGTAAGTTAAAAAAGTTACGTTACCAATTTTCTAGGGGTCTTTTCAGCTGTTTAGCCGCTCAAGCAACCTTTGACATTTTATCTTCTTAATGACGTTACTTAAAGTTGCTTAATTAAGATGGTTTAATGCAAGCAAAGCATGTATCCTAGCGGTACACCGTATATGTCTGCAATCTTAAATCATATTGTATGATTTGATTAATCAATTAAATTGTCCAATTAGCTTTAACGTTCCTGATACTACAGTCCGCCTTGAATCAATACTTGATGTGTTCTCATAAACTTCGATCTATAGTTCGCTGGCTTAGAGTGAGAAGGTCGTAAGAACAAAATCAATATTTTGAGAAAACAAGAAAAAACTGTCTGACAATCATCCTTTACTTACGGTAGAACAAGCTGTTTCAACTTCAGATTGGTCAACATGACGTGTTTCGATTTTCTTGAAATAGGCTTAAACGAAGCGCCTTATGATGCAGATTTCAAATATATATCAGTCTTATAAGGTTGTAAATATTAGTTAGTACCTTCTCATTATAAGCCAGCGAGAATACCCTGCAAGATAATTCTCGCTACCAATAACTGTGTTGATATCTATGTTGTGAATGATGTTGGATTTCAGTCTGTGGTTAGAAATAGCTAGATTGTATGAAAACGTCGTTTATTACACCAAAACGTAGGGATTTCAGTGAGTAGGGGACTGTCTAATTATGTACCTTCAATATTAAGGGTCGCCGTGACGTAACGGCTTTTATCATATTTATAGCAAAAATACAAGGCATTACTTAATATATCACCTTTCAGTCAAAGTAATATGTAGATGAAAATGTTGCTGTGGTAGATGTTAGAGGTAAAAAGGGTCGTTTGAAGGGTCAATTGAAACCCATGCAAGTTCCATTTGTCAGTCTGAACTTCAAAAGGTCTATGACCAGGGGTTTCACTTGACCCCTATTGTTTCAAAAGTGACACAGTTTTGGACGACCCTTGAAGTAAAGTTTTTAGGTCAACTTTTTTTTGTTAGTTAAAGGTATGCATGTACTGGCTATATAAAGGGTAACAATTAGTATAAACTTAGATTATCTCAATGACCCCTTTTAAAAGAGACAGCCCTTAATGGAAATCCCTGCGTATGATGACATTGGTATGTGACGTTCTGTGTATATTCCCTAGTTTTTATGGTGACAGGCAAAACTCAAATTCGTTATACAAACTAGAAAT